>CM025855.1:4513756-4965122 GCA_003952965.2 Morella rubra | reverse complement strand
GGGTGACACACTGAGGATCCACTTTTATTCAAGGAACTGTTTGCCATAAGGGACCAGCGACCCTAAAGGCATTTTCGGTTAGACAAAACAACATAGTAAAAACTTGCACCAAGGCAACAAAACGAAAGCTTAGGTGACACACTGAGGATCCACTTTTATTCAAGGAACTGTTTGCCATAAGGGACCAGCGACCCTAAAGGCATTTTCGGTTAGATGTGTCTTGTGTATGTAATAATCTATCTGTGCTGTTAGGCTTAAATATCAGAGTCAGGATTCTTGACATAAGCTGAATGTCTCTCCACAATAAGTAGTATCAGGGGATTCTCCACATCACTGCCAACCTGAGTCTTGTCCCGGCGAACTGGTATCTTTTCATTGCTTGTAACCACTACAACCTCCTCTTTGCGGGACGAAAGTTCATTTGCCACAACCATATGCATCTCATACTTTTTTAGAGCCATACCAGCCTTCTCTAAAAGAATTTTTGTATCCGTCTCTAGCTGTTCAGTCAGGTAGGAAAACATTTCAGAACGAAAACCCTATTTACTAACAGGTACTTCTCCATTATACTTGACAAAACTTCAACAAATGCTATAAAGGACACTTTCCACAATCACATTTATCACGCAATCATCCATGGGGAGGAAGAGACATGCCCTCCACTTTCTGTGAGACATAAGAGGATAATGAAAGAACAAACAGGCCAGTCTGTCTTCAGTCCCCTTTCCTATTCTCTGATTTAAATAACAATTAAAATATGAAGATAGGAACATGGAGGTAAAATTTCTTTCGAGGCCAGGCCCTAAAGGGGCCCATGTAAGTCCTCCACGGGTGAGCCAGCCACAATTTTTATGGACAAACAGATGATATTTCTATCCAAATCTCCTTGACTTGGTAGAGAGGAGGGGGGTTAGGACTACAGAATTTATTGATGCATAAGATGGTGTCTCTCTCCACCACTCCTCATGGTTGATATTAATGAACACACTTATTTCCATCCTCGTTGTCGATTCTGCTACTGGTCAAGTGATGTTTTACAGGTGTTTGCTTAAAAACCTATGCTCGTCACCTAAGTGCAATTAATTAGCAGTCGCAAGATATCTAACCTTGAAAGATATGCAGAAGGCCATGGGAGCCCAGTCTTTCTTCAGCATTGAGAGCATCTTTGGCACTTGAACTAGACTCATGTCCAAAGGACCAGATGCTGACTGTATCTTGTGCTCCGCCTGCAGAAAAATATCATGCCTTTTATAAAGAAAAGTAGGCACGACTTGATGTAGAGGAACATCTTCATGTATCCATAGAAGAGCAGTCTAAAATTGTGGGAGGGGTTGCTATTTCCTAGAAGAGGAAACATCTGCTAAAGCAAAAAATGGCACAGGATCCAACAGGGCTAAGATAAATCAATCTGAGTTAAGGTCCTTGGCTATGAGGCGTCACTCCTGCTGCTATCACCATAAACATTATGCTAATTGGAGTGGAAGTTGAATTATTTAGACAGCCTATTATTCAACGTGCAGCTTAAGAACAAAAGATTGTCAACTAACTCCAAGCCAGACCAATGTCTAACGCATTCGTGACAATCATTGGATTTTCAATCTGTTTATTCAAGATGACCTTGGGATTCCATGGCCAAGATAAAATCTAAAAATTATTGAGGGGTAACTTGTGCAAAGTAGTTTTTGAAAAACAGAAAAAAAATGACACCTGTCATCAACACATGAAGAAAACATTCTTCTGAAGGCCATATAGTAAAACTACACCCAGAACAGGCAGGACGGGAAAAACTACCACACATACTACACCATTACCATGCTCGTCCAAGGAACATAGAAGTCAGACACTGCAGCTGCAAGATAAAAAACTGCATGTGTCCCAAGACTCCTCATTGATATTGCTGTAATCTGTAGCATCTGCTCACATACAGGCACATTAGTCAATCCATAGGAAAACGATTATTATGTCCAAAACCACCAGAAATGTAACCTAGTTTACATTTCCTAGGCACTTCTACAACATTATAGTACCCAAAAGAATAAGTAGAGTCACACAAGGGAATGGGGTAACCATCTACAAAGAGCAGTTTGCACCCTGACAGATCAAGCAGAATCACGAAATACAATCGAGTGCCAAAAACAAATATAAAGAACGAAAAAATCGCCTAACTGATAGAATGGGGTGTAAAAATTACTTCTAGATGAAGTAATAGTTATAAATGAAGATCTCCTAATAGAAATAAAATCAGATAGTCCCAAAATTTCTTAATATTTAAAGCCTTTGATCCTCTCGAGCAGTCTATAGTAGCATTCAATGAAATTGCATCTCGAATGCACAGATCTTGCACTTCACTTTTGGGAGAGGGGGGGGGGGGGGTTAAAAAAGAAGATGATTGCCGCAATGAAAAATATACTCCCGTATACTGACATAAAAATCCAAGAAAAAGCGTATGGATATATAAATATAATCATGTGTATATGTGTGTTTTCATTTAATGAAAGTATGCACATGATTAGTGCTAAGGGGAAGAAAAATGATAAACTGACTCTAACCTGAAGATACTCAAATATGGTTGTAAAGGGAAGTTTTAACAGGAGGCCTTCTGTGACTGCCTGCAAGAATAAAACCACAAAGTAGCTCACTGCTATGTTCAGCTATATCTTCTGCCCATTGCCTTATAAACCAAGAGAACCAAAACTCAGAACATAGTGGAAAAAGGGAGAGAAAAACATGCATGGTTAAATATCAAAAGCCCATACAGAATGATGCTCCGTAATGGCCCTCTTCACTGCTTCAGAATATGACTGGTGCACTGAAGTACAAAATGAAATTCAGTCATCTCAGTAGGAATTGTCAGTACCATATACGATATTGATCATAAGAGTTTGACAAACTAATGTTCTCAAAAATCTGCTGGCACAATAGTGACCAGACTCCCAACCACCCCCACCAACACCCAAAGATCGCCTCCATTTATGTCCCTCTGCAACTACAGCAACAAATTATTTACAAAATCTTAAGTTTTACTGACCACTTCAAACAGAAACCACAGACCTTGAATATTCGACTCATTAGTGATCTCAAAACATTCAAGGAAGGGATCCTCAGGGAGAGATCTGCAGTAGGGTTGGTAGGTTCCTCTGCATAAAATCCATCAAGAGCCACGATATGTTAAGAGGTATTGAAATTTCCCGTTCCAATCCTATTAACTTCTTTTGGGGAAGAGAGAGCAACAGATCATTGTAAAACAGGAATTCACCTGCGATATAAAAAGATTACCGCATATCCAGCCTTCAGAAAATACCTGCATGATGACCAGCTTGTCCACATTGTTAATATTGCATTAAAGTACAGAAATCAACGATCTCCTGTTTGATGAGTTGGAACATGACATACTCAGTGGATGCTGCTCCTCTATGGCCTGAGCTGAAGTTATCAATGTATCGAACACACCGTCGCTCCAAAGGAACTGTGGTACCACCCGATGTCACACACACAATCCTCCTAGCTCTTCCGTTTTCTGAAAATATATTTCGAAATAACATGCACAGGCTTTACCTTATTCAATATCTGAGGGACCATGTTGAATCTAAAGGAGTAAAGTTGCATAGATGCTATTCTTTTTTTTTTTTTTTCTTAGCAGCATAGATGCTATTCAGTAGAGAGTAAAATTGCCTGAAGGTAGTGAATTCCTCTCGATAAATCCCTTCAATTTTTCACTAATATCCTCGCTGTTTTTAAGAGGAGGAGCGGATTCAAAGAATGACTTGGTTTCTGCATCCAGTGTTTCTTGTGGAACTTCCATTCCATTTGATAGATCCATTGAAAAATGCCTACAGCCAATTTCTTGTCATTTAACAAAAAAAAAAAACCCACAATTTTGATTTCACACACAAACACATAGCATAAACCACAAACTACAGAAAGAGGCGAACGAAACCCTCGCCTTTCCGAACCGCCATATAAGACTACAACATACAAAATTACATACACGAATCAAACGGCTGAAATTGGTAGAAATCGAACCGGATTTGAATTGAAAATGGACAGAATATTGGACTGTTTTGAGTTCGCGGAGGAATTCAGCGCGCCGCTCGTGCTCAATTCGCAATTGGCAGTGTGGAATAAGGTCTCAGGTTGACAGTTATATATAACCGCTATTACCTTGTTCGGTTTGGGACAGGTTTATTCGCCTTGTCATTGCAAAATTGAAGTTCGACGGGTGGGATTAAGAGGGTAATTAATAGCCGTCGCTTCCCAATTAATAGCCGTCGATTCCCGCTAATCATAAAAACGATTACTGGAACGAGCCGGCGAGCCGCCATGGCCCACCCAAGTTGACCAAACCGGCTCAACTGCCACCTTCCGCCCTTTAAGCTGTCTCCCCTGTTGAACTTTTTTTTTTTTTTTTCTCTTTTTTCCTAAAATTATTTTTAAAAAATAGACGAAAAATTGTAAAGGGAGAGAGTGTATACTGTATAGTGCTCGGGAATCAAACAGAATTGGATCCAAAAGGGAATAAAAAATAAAGAAAAAATAGGAATAAATTAACCCATTAAGGGAAAAGTAACAACACTAGCAACTATTAAATGCCACAAATCAGAAATTGTGGCATACCAGCATGGATCATATATTTATATTTGATGATGATAAAACGTAGGTGAGGCTCTGAACTTCTCGTTAAGTTTATCCATAACTCTATCCGTTCATGGAAGGCACGAATGAAATGGCCATTGGCCAATGGGATACCAACTAGTTTAGCCTCTAATTTCTTAAGGCAGTCCACGCCTTGAGAAAGGCTTAAAAAAACAAAAAACAAAAAAAAAAGATCCAAGCTGGGTAGCTATAAGCTTCGGGGTTTTGAACCCGACGTGAATCGAACACGCAACCTTCTGATCTGGAGTCAGACGCGCTACCATTGCGCCACGGATCCGCTTGTTGAGAAACAGGGCTTCATAAATTTATTTATTTGATTAGTAACTACGAAAGCGAGAACCCAAAAGTTATACTGGCTTCTTTTTCTCTCCCCACCAAGCTTTTAGCCTTAGCGAGCCACGACTCCCGTTACGAAACAGTTCAAAAGATCCTCCCGCCAAACCCAACCGTTTTTAGAAACAGAAGCTGACAGCTGGACCGTAATGCGGCAACTTCTTCCTTCCCCTAGCTAAGCCGGCAGACTCTCTCTTTCTAACTGGAAGGTCCAATCATGCTGTGCATCCGATAAACCTAGATCCCACCTGCTTGACTCAAGTTCCACGAAACAAGTTCATGAGAAATCTTCCTCCGGCCCCCCAGTTTTTTCACCTGGTCCAGCCGCAGCTGGTCAACCAGTGCGGCACTCGCCGATAGCTACCCCTCTCCTCTCTCTAGATCCCATTCTTCAGGTCCGGCTCTCGGCGCCGTGGTGGCGAGGACACCTGGGTCATCTCCGTCTTCGTGATCCTCCCCTTCCATCGTCGCCTTCTTCGCCTGGTCCAACGGCAGTGCAACGACTTTAACTGGACGAACTCTCCACCAGCCGACCCCACGCGCTCAAAGTGCTCGGGAGGTTGTCTTTTCAGCCATCTGTTCAGGTCCCCCTCCTCGGGGCCGTCCGCTTCCACGTCAGTAGGACACCTGGGTCATCTCCGTCTTCGTGATCCTCCACATCGTCGCCTTCTTCGCCACCATGTTCGTCAACGACTGCTGGACGAACTCCCACCAGGACTGCGCGCTCAAAGTGCTCGGGAGGTTGTCTTTTCAGCCTCTGTCGGAGAATCCCCTCCTCGGGCCGTCCGCTTCCACGTCAGTAAATAAAGCTTCGAAGTTCTTTCCTCTTCGGTTCCTTTTCTTTTTGTTCTTGGTAGCTTAACACTGATTCCTCTGTGGTTCACGAAAACTTAGAGCTTCATGAATCTCTCTTTCCGGGAGCTACGAAAAATCCTAAGGAAGGTCGGGAATGGTTTTACTTCACTGTTTTATCGGCAGCCACGAATCTATTATGCGGAGTTTCTGGTCTATTGTAGAATTATCTTTTCTGGAAACCTTATATTGCATACGATTGGGCTTTTTGTTGATCCTATAGCTCTCTAAACTCTGTTTTAATTGTCTTTCCCATTTGGTTGCCAAGATAGTTCAAGAAATGGATTTTTTTTCACATTACTATTTATGTAAAAGCCTATCACAATTCCGGAAATAAAACACTAGAAATGATACATTTATCCACTGTACAAGCATTCACCACTTTCATTTAGGCGTAGAAGGGTTGTCTGATTCATCCAATTGTGCCCATTGTGTGATTTCATCCTATTGGAATTGAAAGCTTTTACTAATGTTAATCAGGTGCTTTCTGTGTTAGAGAAGACCAGACATTTTTGTTATAATCAAAACCCGCATAGTGTGGGAAAAAAAACGCTGTTTATGAGTGATTCTCAATTCTATTTTACCGAAATTGAATTAGATCCACGTAAGTCAGAGTCCATAACCTATCATACATCTCAGTATTCAGCAATAACGATTTTATTTCAAGTGGAATGTCTTAGATAGTTCTCCAGCCCAATGCTATAAATTGGGCTCGTCTCTATTTGGTGCTTTCCGTGTGTGCTAAATTACCACACTGCTGCTGCAGGCTAGATGAGATGGGAGCTCTTGGAAGGAGATTTTTGACAGAATATCACCAAACTTGGCGTCTTTTTACATCTCCATGTTTACATGCTGGAGCCATCCACCTTGTCATCAACCTGTCCAGTGTTATCTTAGTGGGGATCCATTTAGAACAAGAGTTTGGACCATGTAACTGTTTGCTTCTTTTCGGTCTTCATTTTGCATGTTCGGATGATTGTACAGCTAAATCTTGAAAGGTCTTTTCATAATGTTTTACCTTCTTTCTTTTTTCACCTCTGCTGTGCAGTAAGGATAGGACTAGTATATATCTTCTCGGCTTGTGTTGGTACCTTGGTGGCTGCACTTTTTGTCCAAAACAACCCAGCAGTCAGTTCGTCAGGAGCTCTATATGGATTGCTTGGAGCTATGCTTTCTGTACTCATTCGGAACTGGAAAATTTACTCCAATAAGGTCCTTTACCTTGTTTTCTCAGTCCTCAGTTATCAGTTTGTATCATTACTCTGATGAATTGGTCTAATAATTTATTTGTTCTTTGATTGCAGATTGCAGCTCTAGCATTGCTTTTCTTTGTCTCCGCGATCAATTTAGTCCTTGGTTTGTTACCTTATGTCGACAATTTTTCAAGTGTTGGAGGTTTTGTGTCAGGGTCCCTGCTTGGATTCGCGATGTTGTTTAGCCCTCAGCCCAGGAAAGTGGCTCAAAATAAAGTAGGCCTCTTTGAATATGGTAACAAAGGTTCTATCCAATTGAAGTTGAAGCAGAGTCTAGACAGGCCGATCCTGAGGACTGTCTCTTTTCTTCTTTTTGGTCTTATGTGAGTTTTACCTTTTCTTCGTATGGCAAGCTGTCTTCCACTGCTGCTTGCTTGTCATTTTTTATTTATTTCAGATCTTGAAAAAGGAGCTTCTTCCAAATGCAGACTTGCTGGATGTCTTCTAGCAGTTCTTCGAGGTATTAACATGAATCAGTATTGCAAATGGTGTCGATATGTTGACTGCTTTCCTTTCAATCGGTGGAGCTGCAAAGACAGAGCCACTACGTGTGAGGTATAGATTGATTGACTTTGAGCATTTTTTCTTCTTTTGATCTAGATAACCACAATTCGCAGCACCAGTATGAGATTGAATCCATGACTTTACCTTTCACTCCCTGTTTATGAAGGGAGGAGATGCTGCTTAGTCCCAAAAACATAGGCCAATTTTAGAGCTTTGACTGTTTCTAAAGTTAAAGGTAGGCATGTAATTCAAAAGAAGTTCTTAGAAAAAAATAGATACTCTGAGGGAGGAGCCCACAAAGCATTTACTTGGATTGCAGTTGCAGTCAACACTTTCCCCAGAAAAAGTCACCCATATCTTGCCACTTCCAAATAGGAAAAGACAAAAGAGGGGAAAAAAAGGGACAGACAACATTTTTCTTTGAATTGTGGAGACTAAGGTCTTATACGCCTTTCTTCGGACTGCACAAGAGCGAAAGCAACACCTCTTACTGAGTGTAGAGTATCCATTAATATCACTACATTTTTCTTTTGGTAAGTCAGATTCCTACTCATAAAGGATGATTATTTCTTTCTAGTTAAGAGAGATGGTTTCTTTTAACTCCATCTTCCATCAATGGAGGTCAACCTCACCCGTATCTTTGTGGTTACAAAGTTGGGCTCCCTTGCTCAGTTGCTTGTTTCAACTCTGACTTCCTCTGCAACTTACATCTCGAGTTTTCTGTTTGGGGGAAAAAAACAATTATTTTTGGAGTATCTCCAATTATTAGAGTTATTAGAGTCCCACATTGTAATTAAAGGCTTATAAATAAGTCTCTATGTAATCTCTCATATACATCAGTGAGTACATTAATCTGTCCAGTTGGATCTCCCCATAGTGAACGTAAGTTTATAGATTGAACCACTTATATCTCGTGTCTTACAAAAATATGTCCTGTATACTTCCTTCAATTCTCTGAAACGGAGTATAGCATGTTCTTGTATTATTCATGGACTCTATAGGTTGATACTCCATGCTAACGATGCTGGTTAAATGTTAAATGCAGACCATGGTGAGCGATGCACAGTTGACATTGACCTGCCTCAGTAATGGAAACTTCAGGGTTTTCCCTTTTACTAACATTTCGCAAGAAAGGATAAAGGATTTGTGCACTCTGATATGCTCATAAAGACTTGTTTCGTTAGTTTTCTGGATAAAAAAGTGGTAGAACTATACAAAGGATAAGGAATTGTGCAATCCTGATATATACTCGTGAGAACTCCTGACTTGTGCGTTTTGAAATCAATATTTGGTTGATTACTGGTAGGAATATTTGCAACATTGTGAAGTTCACTACATGTAGCAATCGCATGTTATCAATGAAATCTCACTTTTGAACTTGGGGGATCTTTTTTCCCATAAACTAGAATCTAGAAACCTTTCACTCCCTCCTCCAATCCCTTCACCTTTGAGAATGATTGCCCATGAAGTCGCCACCGTGCTCTGATTTGTAGTTCTTTCCCAAACAAAAGCCCACTTTCTACTTGACAATCAAACAGATCTCGGGCCGCCCATGGCCTAAATTTCAAGAAAAAATGACCATTTCGGAGGAACATAAGCTAAAAAATGGTTTGTTTTTCATTTCTGATCAGGACAGTCTAAACTGTATACCTACATTTCAAAGGTGAATATTATTTAACATTTTTGGTTTCAGAAAAAAGTATTCAAGATTTTTAATTAAGAAACGCCATCCACAATTTTATAACTGTATACATAATATTATAAAGAGGGTGAACGGGATTTTGCCTAAACAATTAAGAGAAAGGATCTAAACGATGTTTTTGGTAAATTATAAACAATTTTTGATACTGAAGAGAAGATACACAGACAAAGTATCCAAAAAAAAACTTTAATTTAGAGAATTGACTAAGAAAAACGTGACTTTAGAAATTTCACGTGATCATCAAAATATTAGTCGATTTCTAAGATTCTATTGAACTCTGAGAAAAACTATGCCAACAAAAATAAAATAAAAAATCCTTAAGTAATATTTCCAAACAAAAATCACTTTTTTCTTTTCGCTAAGCAGAGTAAAATTGATTTTACCATGTTTTCCCATGCGTTAATGAATTGGAACCCCTTTATTTTTTGTTCTCTTTTTCCTTCCGCGTTGAAAAAGGAAAATATAAAGCACAACGCTCGTGTCTCCAAATCAGCCCACAAAGCTACGAAAGTATAGAGTAGTGCTTGTAGGACAGTGTCAGGCTGTAAGTTGCACACTTGACAGACCCAATCCAAAGCCACCATTTCTTCTCCTTTTATACTTTGGGGATGACAGACATGATTGAATGCGGCAGTGCTTGGCGTACATTGGCCGCCCTCGCAGGGCCAGCCAGCCGCATTGGTTTTAAATGAGTAGAACCTAAAACTTTTTGCAAGCATTTTTTGCGGGCCTATTGCCCACCTAAGTATTTATTGGGTGAAAAACCCTGTAAACCTAAAGTCTTTGTGATTGGCAACTGATCCATTAGGTACTTAGAATAGGTAATCACAAAGTAGGGCTATTGAGTAATTGATGGGTTGAGCAGTCCATGGGGTTTGATAATTAGAAGCAATATTCTCTTCATCTAGCTTGACTGCTTGAGTTCTTCACTACCCAGTTGGGTTATTAATGCAGCAAGATAGTTCCACTGTTCCAAAAGACCCCAGAGAGAGAGAAACAGAGAGAGAGAGAGAGAGAGTATCTGCGCGGCTGCGCCTATTCCTTTTGGGCTGCTTTTGAAAGACTGCTGGCTTTGAATAATCTTTTTGCGCAGGGCTGCACTCGAGATCAAACTTGGGCAGAGAATTCAGACTTGAAATTGGACCATGGTATCTTCAGCCGAGACCCGAGACCTTGGACCATCGTACTTCGACTGAAACCATAAATAGACAACACATTGCTAGACTCCGTATTATTACATACGGGTGCAGCTTTAATTGTATTTCTTTTCCAACCAAAAAAAAAAGGGTGCGCAAAGGTTGCTACTTTTCATTGTAGCGTGAAGTAGAATCCCGGCGCCTAAAGAATGTTGTTTTGGCGCGGGGGGTGGGGGAAGTGATTTTCTATTTTTCTTTACATTATTTGTTTTGCTTTTGTATTGCTTGCTGCTTGGTAAGATTTTAACAAAAATTTGTCTTAATTACCGCTACAAGTCTATGATCTATTTGTTAAACATATGAATCATTTTGTCCCTTTAAGTTGTTAGTTGATTGACGGAAGTCTAATATGGATTTAAAGTTAGGATATCCATTGTCCAGATTAAATAGTCTATTTTGGACCCGTCTACGTTGGTAGACTAATTTTTAATAAACAAAATGACCTATATGTCTAAAAATGACTATAAAGACCGACTCATTTAAAATTGTACTCTAAAAACTGATTTGTTAAAAGTGAATGCTACATGAATTGTATCAGTAATTAAGTCAAAATCAAATAAACTCATGCAAATATCGCTTAACAAATTATTTGAAGTAATATTTATATATAGCTCAATATCGCTAAATGAATTATTGGTTAGAGCTATAATTTTATACATGAAATCAAAACATTGACCTCTAACACAAATGTTCTCCAGGGAAATGGAATATAATCTAAAGTTACAAGAAGGATATTGAGTCACATAAACCGTTAGCATAATGTAAGTGGTGTTTTAATTTTTTTTCTTAGAACTTGTAATAAAATAACTTCAAGAAATGATTATAAGCAAAAAAAACTATCATATGGGCAATCTAATGAAAGAAAAATATTTATTATAAAGTAATTCAACCGGAAAAACGTATAATATAGTATTAATAGATTTCTTATTAAAAAAATAGTAACTTAACTTAATAATTATTTAATGGGTTGTATACTGTGACCAAAGAGGAACTAATTATAATTGGGAGGATATTAGTATTTTTTTTTTTTTTAACGAAATATATGCTCTGTTTCTGTGCTAAAAAAATTAAGCAAGCTTCCTTTAGAAAAATCCTTACTTCTATTCATTGCTCAAAAGGATCAAAATTTTGACCTAAAAAGTGACCTGAGAGGCTGGTTATTTCGAGAGGTTTCAGTAATTTGAGTTGGGTCACAAAGATTCTCCACAAGCTCTCTTCCTCTTCCACAGGCACCCATTGAGATTGGAGCCATTAATTTTGTGCCATGGCATGTGGCCACTAGCGAAGATGCAGGGTGAGGTAATGGTTGCTTTAAACCCTAACCGGAACACGAGTCTAAGAGATATCAAAATCAAAATGATGAAAAAGGTCCCCGCATCTAAAGCCTAGAAGGCTAGAAGCACTAGCTAGCACTCTTTTAGAGTACTATAAATGTTTAGTTGATGGTTTCAGCTTGGTAACTATTTTATGCAACTTTAGAAGGCTCCCTCTTTTAGGGGAGGAGAAAAGGAGGGGAGCTATAGTGGGAAGGAATCCCAGAAGTGGGTTCTGCCTAGCTGAACCAAAAAGCAAAGCAATCCTTTCACCATCAACGTTAGTCAAAGTGGCTCGATGGGTTCCCAAAGGATATGCTAATTAGTTGACCCTCGAACCCCCCTCGCTCTCTCTCTCTCTGTAGAGTTGGTGGATTGACTTACACAGTTTTGAAACCCTGCAAGAAACAATCTGGGAGTCTTTTACGTATGTTTTAGGTGTGCATGTTTCACATCATATATTTGTGGCAATGCAAAGATTAAAAAGTGGGTGAATTATAATTTCTCCCCCTCTAATTATGATCTGATTTTTAAATACTACTATAAACTTTAACGCTATATAATTCACTCTTATAAATTATAATTCTCATTGGGATCTAGTATGAGCAAGAAGATTTTTTTTAATAAAAAAAAATCAACTAATTACATATTATTTTTTTAGACTACGAATTGCTAGAAGCACAGTAGAAGACTAGGAAGACAAACGACAGTAAATTTATCTTTTCACATAAGGAGGAGGTCGTGTGTCCGTTACATGAGACAAAAACCGTTCTATATAACAACTCCAACAAGCTGGGGAATGAAATCGCAACGAGAAATATATTTTGTGCGGGTATTTGAGAATCATGTGGTACTTCGAGAGAACTGATTTTTAAATACTACCATAAGCTTTAATTCGTTATAATTCACCCCTACAAACTATATTTCTCGTTCGAATCCATCGTGAGCAAGTAGATTTTTTTTTTTAATAAAAAAATATCAACTAATTACATATTATTTTTTTAGACTACGAATTGCTAGAAACACAGTAGAAGACTAGGGAGGCAATCGACGGTAAATTTATCTTTTCACATAAAGAGGAGATCGTGTATCCATTACATGAGACAAAAATCGTTCTACATAACAACTCCAACAAGTTGGGAAATGAAATCGCAACGAGAAGTATATTTTATGGGAGTATTTGATAATCGGGTGGTACTTCGAGAGAAGCAATTATAATTAACCCTTAAAAAGAAATAATAATGGATTGTATTATCCGAAAGCAAAAGCATAAGCATACAAATAAGAATCTTACACTTTATAACAATTTTATACACCTTTGTTAGTTGTTACCATAAGAATTAAGAGAAAGTCAATTAGGAGATACATATATGTGGAATGCCTCTATGCATCTGATAGTTTACCTTCGAAATTTTTAGGCTACAATCGGACATCATACTCATTTATCAACTGCATGCTGAAAATAATGGACCTTAAGAAAATAAAAGTAAAGAACCCTGTCCTCAATTTTTCATATATTTTTCTCCACTCGAACCAATCTCCTTGGCCATGTAATGGGGGCATCCCAACAACAATATATATACCTGCTTATCGTCTTCTAACGTGGTTGTCAACGATCCTTGTTCATATAATTGAGAAAATGTATGAAAAAAAAACAAGTATCTCAGTCTTTTTTATAACGAATTTGATACCCAAATTATTCTGCAAAGGAATACCGTACCAACTACAGTCCATGAGAAATAATTTTATAATATGCTAAGTTATATAAATAGCAACTCATCTAGATCATCAATGATAATGAGGGATTCCATCCATAGGCTGCCCGCGATTAAAAAAAAAAAACCAAGAACGATTCTCTTAATCATAGATGATTATCGTGGACCGTCTTCAAGAAACTTGTGCTTAATAATAATCCAAGTATTAAGAAAATGGTATGACCCTCCACGAACTTTATGCCTCCATACTATATATTAATCAAGACGAATACAATGATGAGGAGAAAAATACTCAAAAAATAATATATATATATATATATATATAGTACTAATTAGTCATATTATACGTATAGAAATATATGTGTGGAACTGGAACTTGTCCGGCTGAGAATCTGCCCACAGAATGGAGCGAGAGGGCCCAGCAGAATTACCAACTGGATCCACTCTCTGCAGCATGGTTGGCTGCACGATATTTGTTTTTGTTTCCACTTTGAATATAATAAAAAAATGTGTCCCGAATCTATAAGGCTACCTACAAATTTTCCGAGAAAAAAGAGGCTCGTTAGGTGGCCCAGCCGAAAAGAAAAAAAAAAAAAAAATCTCTCTGCTTTAGAAGGTTGAGAATATGATTATCAATCCAAATGTTTAGTTTTATGCTCGCCACCTGTCCTAGAAGGGCATATAGGTACGTGACGCTTTTACCTAACTTTAGTTTCCTTTTTCTTTTTCCCTTTCTCCAAACACGGCAGTGATTTTAATTTCCCTCTTGTCTCTTATAAGTGGAGCACATTCTTTCGAGAAGGACAATAATGATTTGGATAACTCGTCCAGTCAACTGTACAAGACAAGGATTGATGATTCTTTTAGACTTTGTAACGAATTATTACTTTCCATCTGATAAGTTTGATTTTTCAGTAATTCGTTTTCTTTATTTCTGTGCATCCAGTCTGAACAGATCTAATTTAATTAGAAAAACGAATCGACTAGATTAAAAGAGACATAACAAACTCTAGATATTTAAAGTTATTTGTATCGTTTAAATTAAAGCCTTACTCGCAAAAGATAAGATAACTTAAATTTTATTATTCAAATGTTTCTTATTTAGGTTCATTTAAAATTTAAAGATAAATATAACGTTAGTCCTGTAGTATATCTAAAAATTAAATTAGTTCCTCAGTTTTAAAATTCATTAAAAATTATATTTTTTTGAAAACTCTTCAAATGTGAATACTTTTAAACTTCAAGGATTAATTGGATTATTTTTTTAAAATGTAAAAACTAACTTATTTGATTTTTAAATAAATCAAATGAAGTAATTTGTATTTATCGCTAAAATTTATCGTTTTACCCTTTTCTGATATGGTAAGCCCATTTGAATAGTTCAAGTTGGAGTTATTTAGGTCATAATATTTTCAAACTTTTACCACCCAAAACTTGGATCCAAATAGGGTGGTCATTAAATGCTTGATTATAATAATAAAAAAATAGTCTTTTAATCAATAAATTAGAAGGAGAAAATGAATAGCTTAGAATAAGAATAAATAAAATATTAACATTCCACATATCCATCGGGCTCCTTTACACATTTTAGTAGGAACTGCAACTCTTGGGGTGAATTTGAATACTAAACCATATATTATTTATAATTAAATTAAATACAAATATTAAATTATAAAAAATTATATTAATTATTTATTTTTAAAACACGTGACATATCACGTAACTATATATTAACATTGGACTTATTATGTGACCGTTAGAAATCTGAACCGAAATATTACGAGTAAGTGATTTTATAATTATGACCTAAACTTAAATAATGATTTGTCCATTTATAAATCGAGATAATTTTTAAAAATCTCATGAAAATTAAGTCATAATTTTCAATTTTTTCTTATTATTAAAATAGAAAGCACACACAATGGGCTCTCACTTTTATCTTCAGGATCGAAGAGAGCTTTCCTGCCGGCAAATCGAGCTCTTTTTCTCCCGGGCAAACGCTAAATAGGAACTATTGACCATGTTCTTCACTACAGAAAGCCATCAACTTTCCGAGATTTCTAGGATTACAACACAAGATCCTCGTTGTTTCTCAGTCGAGCTTTTCCAATTCAAAAGTTGTCACATCAATTTGCATCATTCGCCGTCCAAAACAGAAGCAAATAGAATAAATAAATAAAACATTGGTACTGTCTTGATTGGGCATTCACCTCTTCAACAGGAAATTAGTCAGTTAAGTTGTGTGACAAGATAATATCGTAATTATATCTACGAGATTTGAGATTCGATTACGATATTATTGTGATCAGGAGTCTAAATGTGACATTGTACAAAATTTAATAAATATTTAAAGGAGAAAATACAATTTTTCACCTACAAACTACCGGAATAGTGACACATTGCACCTCAAACTACCATCTTTAAGACATTGCACCTTCAAACTACCAATGTTATACATTTTGCACCCTAAACTACCCACTTTGACACATTACACCCTCCAACTACTAATATTAAACACTTTGCACCCTCCATTTGACAATAATACCCTTAAAAAATTAATGAATTGACAACAATATCTAAGGGCATTATCGTCATTTTAGTTTGAAAATTTGATAAAGGTGCAAAGTGTTAAAAATTGGTAGTTAAAAGTGCAATGTGTCAAAATTGATAGTTTATGATGCAAAGTATAAAATATATGGTAGTTCATGGGTGAAAAGTGTATTTTTCCCATATTTAAATTTAAATGTTAGAATATTTTATTTTATATTATCTTTATAAATAAAGACATTTAATTTATAATCTATATAGATTTATAATATAAAACGCAATCATAAAGAACTTTCATAATAAATATAAATAAACTATTTAAATCTCTTGTCTCTTATTACTATTTTTCTCGTTCTAACTTTGTATTAAAATGATGAATTTATTTAGCAGTGGAAGTCGAGAATTCACCTCTACATCTAGGATTTATCCGTCTACCATTCATGAATCAGCCGTACATGAAAAGAAAAAAAAAAATTTATTTGCATCCAAAGATTCCATTGCACCAACGTCATGATTTGAAATTTACACCTAAATTCAAGAAAAATGTCTAGTCAAATTCACTCCATTCGATGCTCTAACATTGGTTTGGGATAGTGTCCCATTTTATCGTGCAATTTTTTGAGGTTTGGAAAACACTTATGACTTATCTTTAAAAGGAGGAGGCTCTTAGGGAATCCCCTTATCTTCATTAAACATCAATACAAAAGAAGTGTCAGTGGTCCCCAAGAAACCCCCCAATTTAATTCGGAAATTAATGTGATAAGCAACTTGTCAAGCCTAGGCGTCCTAGAACCTCCATCCCCAAGAACCCCCCCTACTGATTGAATATCTTCCTCCTCATCTTCTCAATGCTCCCCATATTTTTCTTTCTAATTTGGAATTTTAATATTAACAACTATTCCTTTTATATCCTTTTCATCTGCTTTAGAGGCTCTGGACCATCCAGTTGTATACATCTAAGGTCATTAAGAAAGAAAATGAAACATTCTCCTATAAAAGACTTTATAGGTGGTAAATACCATGCTGGATGATAGGGATATTCCCAACCAAATCCAACCATCCAATTCTTTTTACTCTCGTGTCATTATGGGACCCACATGAGGGTGGCCAGTTTTTGTCTACACTCGTTAATTAACATGGTAAAAAGTTTTTTTTTTTTAATAATATTCAATCACCCCCATGGGTCATTTTTAAGATCATTTTTAAGGAATGTAGCAGTTCGAAGGTTTTTTTTTGGACATAGTAATGATAAATAAGACATAATAAATGTTTAGAGTTTAGAGGATGTTTTTTCTCTGTTTCCCTCCCGAAATGTTTTACATCAAAAAAAGGCAAGCAATCCCTCGCCCACCCACCCACCCACCGCAAAAACCAGATCATAAAGTTCGTACAGTTACAACCAAGTTTAGCAGGCAAAATCGGAATTTTAATATTAACAACTATTCCTTTTATATCCTTTTCATCTGCTTTAGAGGCTCTGGACCATCCAGTTGTATACATCTAAGGTCATTAAGAAAGAAAATGAAACATTCTCCTATAAAAGACTTTATAGGTGGTAAATACCATGCTGGATGATAGGGATATTCCCAACCAAATCCAACCATCCAATTCTTTTTACTCTCGTGTCATTATGGGACCCACATGAGGGTGGCCAGTTTTTGTCTACACTCGTTAATTTGGTGGACATTCAGAGTTGCAGTTCGAGAGTAGAGACCTCTGAAATGTTGGCAAGCAATCCCTCTCATAAAGTTCGTACAGTTACCCAAGTTTAGCAGGCAAAATCGGGATTCCCAGGAGTTAAATTTGTTTGCTTGGCTAATGTAGGAAGCAGTTCATGTTTTTTGGACAGAGTTAAGAGAGAGTGCTGAGTTGTTCTGTTGTCCTTTGTCAATCAATTCAACGTATAATTCAATTGCCACGCTCACCGATCGAGCATGGTGGAAATATGACAAAAATTGCATCAAGAAAGAAGGTCTTTGACAGGTACATAATTCCTTTGCTACTAAAAAAAACAAAAGAAATTTTTTAAAGAAAATAAAGTAACCTTTATTTCAAAATCAACTGCTACTGTATTTCACTGGACACAATTGGCGCAGAAAAGACTTGTTCTTCGAAATAAATATCATAGCAAAAGTTGGCCTCAATTATTTGGTAATGACATATATGTCACTGTTACGCATTACCTTATCCAATCATCTTAGGATTATCTATACAAGATTGTTCCCCAGCTACCGCATGAAATGCGCCAAACAAAAATCCCAAGTCAAATGACCAATTAAACTAACCCAGAATCGAATCCCCTCGACAGGCCAGAGTCTTTGGTAAAACAGACATAATTTTGGTCCTTCCATTCTACAAGTTTGAATCCCCCTCCCCACCTGCCTTACTCAATTGAGATTTTAATGGGAAGAAAATATTCTGTAACCCAACCTTTCGGCCAAGACCAGCAGAAATGTACACTTGTAATTATATATAAGTGAAATAAATAAATTGAAAGGTACAGTGGGACATGCCCTCTTTAGAATAAGGTTGGGGGGCTGGGGCAGGGTGCTGTTGTGTACATGAATCAGGCGCCCAGATCAATGCCCCCAAAAACTAATGGCTATTGGCTACTTAGCTCCTTGTTCACTTTCCAACGAAAAATCTTAAAAGGACCAACATACTCTTAAGACGTCCCGTTCTCCGAAAACCCACGAGCACCCGACTAAAGTTCCAAACAAGTTTTTAGTAAAAAAAATGTTGCATCGAGAATAAGCCCTTTTATAAACTATCTCCCGGTCCCTCTCCCCCCCCCCAACTCTAGCCACAAAGCAGGACGCTCTGGTTTTAATTACTTACATAAATATTAAGGAAATAAAAATAATTAAATTAAATTAAATAAATAATAATACTTGACTTATAATTCTTCCCAAAAGAATAGCACCTACATGCATTGTATTTCCGTCTATATAGAACTAAATCCAATCAAGCAATTCAAAACCCATTTGGGGACCCCCAATACATTAGCCGTTCTAGAAGAACAAGAACAGGGACGGCTAGGATGAATTATACACAATTACTTGATTTTCGAGTTATTGTTGGGGGGCATGAAGAACATATCCATTTAGTCCTAGAAAAAAGGTAACAATTTTTTTTTTAAAAAAAGGAGAGAAAATGTGGCCTAAAAAGACTGATTATGCATAGTAGATGGTTTGGAAGATCATGTATACAAAGGAACCTCATCATTCCAAATCCTCCCTTTTGAAAAAACCGACAAAACAGGAATTATCTAGGAAGAACAAAACCGCAGATTTCAATAGAATGGAGGGGAAGTAAAGGAGCAAAGTCAGTTGCTCGAGGAAGAAAAAGAGGGAAGAAGAAGCCAAAGGGACACTCAAATCAAAAGGCAATAGTGGCAAATCTAAAGGAAAGGGGGAGGAATTAGAAGTATAGTAGGAGAAGCAGAACCCAGTCAATCCAGTCAAACCTTTTGTAACCCCAAAAACTCAATCTAACATCATACACCAATGCCAACTATAAAACTAGATAAATGGGTATAATTTATTTCAAATTGCGGATATACTTTTAAAGGGTGGTGGGAGATAAGAAACACAGAAAAGGGAGATATTGGAAGGGAGCTTATGGTCTTGGCTAATCTTTCTTAATCTCTTATCTCTTTTCCTTTTGCTTGAATTATTTTTCTTCCTTTTTAAAAAAAAATAAAAATACCAGAGCTTTATTTATGGGGTTTTCTTTTCTTTCTGCCCATTAAACAATGAAAATGGCATATTACCAATCATCCTTTCCCCTCTATAGGAAACACCCATCATTGCTCCCAACAATCCTTTTCAACCTTAGAAACCTGAGCAGCTTCTAAGATATTCCCTCCCTTCCAATTCTTCTATTCTCCTCCTACTCATGCTTCCTTTCACAATTTATATATCTTCTCTCCTGTAACTTTTTTTCTTCCCCCTCTCACTTCACCCATCCCTCCCCACCCTTTTTTTTTTTCCCTTATAGCTGCTCTCTTTCCCCCACTGATGGATCCTTCTTCTACCAACTCCGTCAATGGGTTCTACTCCTTTCTCACCCGTGGGATCGATGATCTCGAGCGCGTTTATCTGTCAAACAATTTCATGTCAATCCAATTCCTTCAACGGGTACTTTCACTTCTCCGATCCTTCCACTCCCAACTCACCCTCCTTGTCCAGAAGCTCCATTTGCCTGTGGGTGAGAAGTGGCTCGATGAGTACATGGACGAGAGTTCTAAGCTCTGGGAAGTCTGTCATGTCCTCAAGTCTGGTATATCTGGCATGGAAACCTACTATTCTGCGGGCCTCAATATAACTTCTCCCCTTGACAATCATCGTCATCTAAGCCCACAAGTCTCTCGCCAGGTCCATCACAAAATCACCAATCTTTTTCGATTTCTTTTGTCTGCTGGTTGTGAAAAGGAATGAAATTTCATAAATTTATCCTTTTTTTCTTTCTGTTGAATTCTCCAAACAGGTTATCCGTACAATTTCCGGGTGCCGCAGAGAAGCTCAGGGATTGGAGGAGGAGAACAGAGCCTTAATGGAAACACGAATCCAACCGCTGTCGTTGCGGTTCGACGAGAAGGTCTCCATCGAGTCGAAGCTCAACGGGTTCAACGGCTTCAGGGGAGTTCTATACGCAATGAGGAACGTGAGCTCGCTGCTGCTCATGATCTTGCTGTGCGGATTGGTGTACTGCTGGCCGGAATCGAATTTCCTTCGGGGTGGATACGAGGGGCGCCTGTTCTTCGGATCGGGGTTCATGATATCGACGGCGAGGCTGCAACAGAGGGTGGCGGCGGAGATCAACCAGATGGACGGGAGGCCGGGGATTCTTCTGTACGAGTTCCGGCGATCGAAGTTGGCGATGGAGGAGCTGAGAGGGGAATTGGAGAGTAGGGGTTCGTCGCAACCAGGGGGAGTGGTGGTGGAGTGGGAAACAGAGGTTGAGATAAGGGAGAGAGTGGACAACTTGAGAGGGTGTTTTGGGGTGTTGAGATCTGGTGCTGACAACATCGTCGGGCAGCTCGATGATTTCTTCGATGAAATCGTCGAGGGCAGGAAGAAGCTTTTGGACTTTTGCAGTCATAGGTAGAAACGAGATAGTGCTGTAGAAAATATGGTTGGATGGAAAACCCAAAAAAAAAAAAAACCAAGAAAAAAGAAGAATATTACAGGTAGATGAATCAGTTGTTGAGGGGTTGTTGTGCCTTTAAGCCTTCTCTTTCTCCCCCTCTATTTTGTCTATTTATTTTTTGTTATTTGTTTTTTATTTTTGGTTCTTTTTTATTTTTGTTTTTTCCTCTTGTGGTTTTGCTGTGCTTACAGTTAGTACAGTTGAAGCTTTGGAGATGGCTTTATTTCAGCAAACCAACCCAAAGAGGAAGGTTCTTGAATTGGAATGTAACTCTAGGTTTCAGAAAGACTTTAAATGAGAATCCCAGAAGAGAATTCAAACATAAACAAGTTTAGGACCATTTTTTTCATGCGGGACCAAGTTCTCTGCTCCTAATACGAAACACCATCCCCTGCCTCCCATAACCATTTAAAAATTGGCTCGAAAGAAAGAATCGAAGCTTCTTATTATTCCCCATAGGGGAAGACAAAACAGCAATATTCATCTTCCTTTCAAATTGTTTAATTGTTAAGATTTTGCCTTGTTTATTTTATAATTTTGTTTTCTCTTTGAAAGTTGTGATAGGTTTTTTTTCATAGGTAGTGCTCCTTAGTTGTTATAGTAAATGACTAATCATTCTAGCTGTGAGAGAATGATGAAAAAAGGGTGGCTGAGGACTCTGTAGGCGGGCGACTGTAAGATTCCTTGGCTGCTTTAATTTCAAAAGCAGCTTTCTTTTGCTTCAGGAAGCTTTTGTCTGATTCGGTTCGCTTTGAAAGCAATGGAGTCGATGATGAAAGCTTCTCACCACATCTCTCTTCTTCCTGACATGTCTCTTCCAAACTCTCTCTTTAATTCTGCTGCCAATTTCTTCTCCCTCCCGATTCTTTTTGGGGTTTTTGGGCGTATAAAAATATTGAACAGAGAGAAAAAAACATATTTTATATATATATATATCCAGAGGTCACTTTCTCATTTCTAACCGGATCTCATGCTTTTTGTCCCTTGCCGGAAATTCATGCCTTGCCTCCCTCAAGGGGTTCCACATGAGCATCGGGTGAAAAACAAAAGAATAAAATATATGGTGGACAGAAGAGCATAAGGACAAAAAAAAAACAATAAGTAAGCTTAATTTAGAAAAAAGGCCAACATGCCGTATGGCAGAAATTCAGGTAGCAGCAGGAACTGTGTTCCAACAAACCAATAGGTAACGTCTTGGTCACGGCCATTACCCGTGAAACAGCACACCATGTTTCAAATCTATCGGCAGAGACCATGATTTTGATCCTCTAAAGAGGAAGGAAAAAAGGGGGAAGGAAAAAAGATTTACCACTGCCACGAAAACAATTAGTGACTTTTCAGCCTTAGCTTCTACTTACTGTTCTCCATTGAATTAACAGAACTCAGACAAGCACATGATTCAAACTATAGATGCAGATTGTTCAACATAATTAGCAAAATCGACCAAGGTGAAATGGTTAGAGTTTCTACACCAGAACCAATGAACACCATCAGCACCAAAATAAAGCGCCTTGATAAAACCAAACCTAAATTGCAGACAATTTATTGCAATTTCGAATGCAAAATTCACATATTTCCGATATATAAAGCCTTTGGAACATACATCTGCATGGGGTAAAAAAAAAAAATATCATCTGGACCAGCAACTTTCCATATCTACCCAATTATGTAACTGCTTGTATATTCAGATAAACAATATAGGCTACACACCAACAAAACTTAGTGAAAGTAGGTAACGCTTTCACAAATATATCAGAAAGGAGAAACGATGACTTCTGTGGTATAGATATTACAAAATCACAACAAAAAAATCCGTCAGGGACTTGCTGAGTGATACGTGTAACATTTTGGCAACAGAATCTGAACGTTGAGACTTGTTTTGGGCGTAATTTACAGGAGGGGATTGGAGCAAAATGGAAGGGTTACCCTGTGAAGTGTGGGTAAGCCACGGGGAGCAATATGATGATATGTTACACATGCAGGCAGGCTGCCTCTTTCACATATCATATGTCAAAGCCTGGCATTGCACACTGGGAAGCAAATGCCTCAACCTGATTTCGAAGCTCAACAATATCTCTATTGTGCTGCAGACCCTTGAGAAAATCTCTCTGTGATTTTCCATGTTCCCTCTGCACGATACTTGTAATCTTAGCTGCCCTAAGAAGAAAGTCGGCAATAGTCTCGAAGTCAGCCTCTAGACAACCTCTGGATGTCATAGCGGGAGTACCTGAAAGAATAATTAAGAAAGTTGAAGAGAGTACTCAGGCTGTGAGTTTAGATATATGTATTCTTCAGCAATGACTAGTCTGCCACGCAGTATTACAGTACTGACATTAAGATATTCGCAATATTTGCCACATTAGGATTCAAAAAATGGCGACATGCAAATTCAGAAAGCTTCAAGAATTACAAGAGGGAGAAGCATGCTATCGAAGCATTCTACCGTTGTTGATTGGACATTGGAATCTCCAAGTTTTAGAGTGTAATCTATCAAATATCATCTTTATTGGAATATTATATGCATAACAATGGGTCTTGAGGCCATTGCTTCGACCTCCACCCCATTCTTACAAGGGGAAGGTTGTGCCATTTGAGCTAGAGCTTATCCGCAATAGAGTGAATAAGGGTATACATGATAAATAAAAAGGTGGAACAAATGTTACATGACCCATTTTCTGAGCCAACAAAGCAATATGAAAGCATTACTCACCAATTCTTACTCCTCCAGGTGAAATAGAACCATTATCATCGAATATAGCAGTTTTATTGAGAGTGATGTGGCACATCTCACCGACCTTCTCATAGTTCTTGCCTAGAAATGGCACAGCAGAGGAAAAAGGTCAGAACATGCAGTACAAATTTAGGCAGCTAGTTGAGACATTTTTACCCCAAAAGCAAAACAGCTAACAATTATACTGCAACACAAAAGCAAAAGAAGCTAAAGATATGTTCCTAGAGTGGAACTTTTCCATTGCTTGCTGACTTTGTTCACTTTTTAAATCAAACAAGAAAAAAGTATTCCCTTTCAACGACTTTCTGGTAACATTAATCACAGCAGCTTAATTTCTCCTATATTTGGCAACATTTCAACAAACATTATACTTTCCACACAGGTAAATCAGTCACTTATCTTCAGATTCAAGACATGTATGTCTACAAACCCAAACACCAGGGCCTGTGCAAAGTGCAGCAGGGTTACACATTCCTGAATCATAGGCTACTAGAATATTTTGACCACCAACAATATTCGCGCACAAGAATTAGACTGGATCTCATGGGCAGTAGACTAAAACCTAAACCACATCAACAGTAGACACCAATTGCCGCAGAAGTTTAGAAATTAAGACCAAACCACAGTACATATTCATGTCCATAGACAATAAAAATCCAATGATTTGCTAATTGAGTACCCAGATTTATACGTTTTAGTCTTTCATACGATTCCTCTCCTTCTCCAATGGCTTAATGGAATGAAGTCATAGGTCGTTCAATGAAAAAGGAGCACTTTTTTTTTTTTACATGATCCAAAAAAGAGAGGGGGAGGAGATCAGGAATATAAACTGCCAAACACAAACTTCAAGAGAGCTTGCTGTTATTTCAGAGACAAGATGGGCCAAATTCAAAACAATAAGAAGTCTAAGAAGAAAGACAGATGCAATGTGAAGTTTATCCTTCCCAATAAGAGGGGGGGGGGGGGGGGGGGGGGATTGGAAATTGAGCACATAAAAATCTGAATACCTGTTAAGCCTAGAGTAGTTAAATCCCAAAGAAGCAAATGATTGTCGGTACCCCCAGTCACCAGCCTGCAATTTCTTCTCAACAAAGCAGATGCCAACGCCTGAGCATTTTTCTTAACCTGTTGCATATAGGCTTTATAGTCCGGAGTAGCTATTTGTTTTAATGCAATGGCAAGAGCAGCAATGTGATTATTGTGAGGACCCCCTTGTAACGATGGAAACACAGCAAAGTTAATCCTTTCCTCGAAATCGTACTGAACACTACCATCTCCGTGATTAAGGTGCAAGCCCTGTTTCCTTAATTTCGTACCTCTCCTGTAAAAGATAATACCTCCTCTAGGTCCCCGGAGACTTTTGTGAGTTGTTGAGGTGACAATATCACAGTATTCAAATGGACTTGCACATTCCTGCGACAACAGACAAAGCTAAAGTAAGAAATTCGGACTTTTCGGATAAAGAATACGATTGGCACAACATCATGTATAAACTCCATGAGAATTGTGAAAGAAAATATATAGAACCCCTGCATAAATATTTATAATGGTGGCAGATCATTTTAGTGGGACACCATCCATTTTCACTTATATTATAACTTAAGGATTCACACGCTAGAGGAAACGAAGTGAAGAATAACAACTTTAATACTTTTTTTTAATTAAACGTAGGCGCTCCGCTTAGACTAAAACAAAGTCAACGGGAATTTTCTTTCAGAATACGCTAAAGAAAGTGATATGAAAAATAAGAAGAAAAGAAAACGAAGGACGCAGCTCCATGTGATTAGATAATAGAAGTTCTTCAGCTTCAGAGCTCTCATGTATCAATGCACGCTTGTAGGTATATGTTTATTTGTGGACCCAATATGCTTCGTGTTTAACTCTAGACATTTGGCTGTACATACATTCCTACTTAAGTACGTTTGGATTGATATATCAACAATAAAATTAAACAGTTGTTCTAGAACAAGAAGTCAAGAGTCAACACATGGAAACATAAATGGATCAATTGCTTGTGACCTAAGATAACATCACATCACCATTTAAATATCTATTACATGAGAACAGCTACGAGAACTCTGAACTGCGCCACTCCTATTACTACCAGTGTACTCCATGAAATATGCCCTCAAACCACATGGAAGACCATCTACTTAACAAGCCTAATTATGTTTTCAACAGTTTCAAATGCACTGAAACCATAATATAGAGCACTAAAAGTTCAATACTATCAAATTAAAATCCTCAATTTTCAAATCAAGTATAAAATGACCAGAAGAAGCTTAAACCTTAGCTGCAACGAGACCACTAATATGAGCCATGTCACACATCAACACCGCTCCACATTTATCCGCAATATGCCTAAACCTCGCATAATCCCACTCCCTCGGGTATGAACTCCCACCGCAAATAAGGATCTTAGGTCGAAAATCAAGAGCCTTCTCCTCAAGCTTTTCGAAGTCAATGTAACCAGTTTGCGGGTTCACTTTATAAGGGAGACTCTCAAAGAATATCGAAGTAGCTGAGATCTTCTTCCCGCTCGGAGTATAATAACCATGACTTAAATGTCCCCCGGACGGCGAATCCAAACCCATAATCCGATCATTTGGAAGCAAAAGACCGGTGTAAACCGCGAAATTTGCCGAGGTACAAGAGTATGGCTGAACATTCACGCCCCAGTTCTCGGGGTCGAGACTAAAAGCTGCCAATGCGCGCTCGCAACAGAGTAATTCAATCTGATCAATATGCTGATTGCCTGTATAGTACCTCGCACCAGGCATTCCCTCCGAGTATTTGTTAGTCAAATGGCTTCCCAGAGCCTCCATCACAGCCCTGCACACAAAATTCTCCGAGGCGATCAATTCTATTCCTTTGAACTGTCTCCGCCTCTCCTTCTCCATAATGGTGTGGACCTCCGGGTCCGCCATCCTGAGAGGCTGATTCCCCCAGGCCCGGACTGCGGCTCGCCTCGCCTCGAGCCCTGGTTCGATGGCAACACGCTTCGGAGGGTATGGACAGACCAACGACTGCCCATCTCTCGGCCTTTTCAAACACATAGAGTGCCCTAGAATGCTGAATTTCTCATCTTCGCTTTGGTCTTCCCCATTTTCGAGCTCAATTTTCTCTTCCTTCTGCTCAAGCAACTCCAGCGCAACCGATGGGATCAAATTCGAAGAATTGCAAAAGCTCGAATCGATTTTAAGCGAAATCGGGCCCTCGGCCAGAGACGCTTTCGAAATCGGTGCTGTGTGTGAATTGAATCCCAAGGACAGACCCGGTTGAGCGTGCGGTAAATCCATAAATCACAGAAATCCCAACAAAACACAAATTAGAAGGCTAATGTCGGAAATGAAGAACTGGAGAAATTCCGAGCCCTCCTACGGATAGCTGTAGAAGCAACAGAAACAGCGACAACAGCGCCTGAAGAAGCCGCAGTGGAAGTAGCGTAACGACGATCTGCGAGAGGTTGCTGGTGCTGGAGCAGAGGTTTCCATAGAAGTTCACAAAACCCCAACCCAAAATTCGGGAAAATGTCGTAATTATTATAGATAGAGGAGAGCCAATGAGACTGAGGGAGAATAAGGAAAGGGTAATGGTAGACAAGGCGGGGATGAACCTGGCGCCGATAATGGAGATTAGGGGATTATGGCCCGTTTGAACCTTTGGGGTTAGCTGGGGATTGGTGTATTGTTGGAGACCAGTAATTGCCGGTAGCGTGCGGCTTTTATGTTAGGGTGATGCAAACGTGGAAGATAAGCCCAGAGTCTTCCTTTCAGATGTAGGGAAAGGAGGTTCAATCTATGTGGATGGAATGTAGTCTAGGTTCATTGATTGAGGCTCGTGTTGAAATTTTAGACTTTAGAGGTCGGGCTTCTCTCATCGGTCCCTACGATGTACTGAATAAGAGACCGGACCCATTACTTTGAGGCCTTAAACAGTACTACTTACACACAGACTAGAGAGCTACAAGTCGGAGTCCAAAATCTGTACTGTGCCTCAACGACCTCATCTGAAAGAGATGTTTAATGAAGTTTTACCAAATGACGAACGAACCCTTTTAACCCAATGCACCAAAATTTTCAAAGAGGACGGTAGACAGCAATCCAGCCAACATCATGCAAGAAAAAATAAAACATCTTTTAGCTATGTTTATTTGGTTTTTTAAAAACATTTTTTTTGTAATAATTACAAAAATTTGTTGACGTATGTTTTGTTGGTGTATGTGACAATGTTGCACATCATAAAAAAAAAAATGTTTGGAAAGAGAAATATTTTAAAATTTATTTTTTTGGAAGATGCAAGAGTTAAAAAAATATATGTGGACAAAATATTTTTATGAGATGATTTTTTGTGATTTTTTTTTTGTATTATATTTATAGAAATTGAGGCAAATGATTAGATAAATTTTTTTATTAAATATTAAAATATTTTTTGTGTTTGAATAAAAAAACATTTTCAAGACCACCCATCACCTTCAACTCCTTCCCCCTTCTCTTCCCTCTTCCATCTCCCTTTCTCATCTACCTCTACCTCTTCCTCTCCCCTCCCTCCTCCTTTTCTCTATGTTTTTGCGTTTTCGTAGTTTTTATTTTTTGTGGGCTCTTAGAAGACGTTCGGTTAAAAAAAATTCTCAGGATTTTTTTGAATTCTCAGAATACAAAATATTCTACAACCAAACATCATTCTTACCACTACATAAAAATAACTAAAACACGCATACCAATAAAGTTAACATCACCTAAAAATTTTCAAAACACAAAAAATTATCAAAAAACACCACAACCGAACAACCTCTTGATAGAAGAAGACCAAATCTATCGCTTCTAATAGTCGACCACTGTACACGCATCCTACCACAATCCTCCTGGTTCTCCAATCTATCATTTCTATCTTTTTCGGTGACTCATCCTCAAGAGCATTCTTCTCACACACTATTTAGAGTGGTGCGTGAATCTCATGCGCGCGTTCCTTAATGCGAATTTTTTTTTTTTTTGGATTTCGCCTTTCGTCAATAATCCTTGCAAATGACTTCAAGACATCTTTGAATACTCAACTATCGCCTTCACGACAGCCTATCTTGATCATCAAATTTGGCCAAACACCTGGTTTTTCTTTTTCTTTTTTTTTCTGTTTAGTGAGATGGTTGTTTGAGGTATTTGTAAAGGTACCTAAAATGCATTGACTTTTGGTATGAAAGATAACCTACATTGCTCATTAAAAAAAAAAAAAAATTCAACATCATGCAACAGTCCAAAAGCTTATACAAGGAGAGCTCAGGTTATAATACCTGCCAAGACAGACAGATAAAAACTTTGGTTATTCCTTTACCCTGAAGTTGGGAAATGGAAATTGTGCATTGCAAATGAATACTTGTCCCTTTTTATTGATTATATAAATGACCATATGATCAATCCGAAACCTTCCTTATATTATTAATTTACAAAAAAAAAAAAAAATCTTTTAAAGATGGGGCATAATGCACGCACTTATCCTTCGAGCCCGTCCTTGTAAGCCCTTTTAGGCGAGTCCTAGCGCTGTCGGTGATGACACAATTTAGAGGCTCCAACGGAGCTTGTTACTTCTTGGGCTTTGTTTTGGTTGTTGTCATTTGATCTACTGGACCTGCCAATAGGAGGGACCCATTGGGCCCCAAAACGAACACACAGAGCCTACTCTGACCGCTATAAGTTACAGATCCAACTCCACAATACCAAGGCAGATTCGGAGGACAAAAGCATCTCCAATAGTTCCACAAAGTCGGACATCGGAGAAACTTGTTCGGCTTGTCCATGGAGTCCTCTTCCTCGTCTTCTCCGCATTACTCCCTTTCGTTTTCGGATTATCTCACGCTATACCTTCTACGCCCTGTCTTCGCCGTCGCATTTGTTCTCTCCTTGATTTTACTCGGTACCTATTTGTCTTTCACTTTGTCAATTCTGTTATTGTCTCCCACTATCTTCGCAAACGTTTGGTTTTGGTGTGGGCTTCATTGTTTTAGAGGTTAATTAGGATATGGTTTTGTAAGGATTTTCTCTCTGAATTTTATTTCCACCTGAATTTACGAGTTACTTGTTGGGGTTTGCGTATAGGTTGGTGGTTGGCGTGGAAGTTAGTCCTAGTTCACGTGCCTCTGGTACAAGAGATATTCGGTTTACGAAAGAAAACCTTCAAGCCGAAACCCCCGACACGGAGGCTATCCAAGATTTACGGTAGCATGAATGCCCAGAAGTCAGCTTCTTGAATCTTGATGGTAATGTTAGTTTACGAATTTTTCTTGCTTTGACTTCGATTGCTAAATTCTTGTTCTCCGCATAAAGAAGATGATATATGTGTTCACTTAACTGCACCATCCCCATAGTCCTCTATATTTTGGATTCATAGTGTAACAATTGGGAATTACGCAAATGTTGAACATTTAGAATTGAAGATACTGACCTCAAACGTTATTGTACTACGTGTTCTAATGCATAAGGAAAAATAGTTTTCCAAGCATCTTCGTTTTAGTAGGTGATAACGGGTCTTAGGAATAATAGCACGGATAATCAACGTTTCAGGTCATGTATTAAGAGGTCGATAATGTGCAGCTTAATATATGATGGTAGTTTTTGCATGACTTACATACTTGAAATGAGATGAGTTAATTTTTTTTCCTCGCATTCTATAGGCATGCATCTGCTGGTGGTGGTGGTAACATGCTTACATTGCCTCTCTGAGAGCTATTTGTTGCCGCTGTGAAAGGACATAATGAACTATTGACGTTTATAACTTATGTTTGTGGAGTCATTAAAACTATCAAAAGTTGGATGCACGTTGTTTTGGCCTTTGGGCGCCAATCTTGAACACTATGCTATTTCTGTATGTCTGAATTGTGTTGATGGCTTAATTCAGTCATACTATAGTTGCAGATTCCTATGTTGGAGTCTAAGATTGATGTGGCTGATTGGGTATGAGGCTTGCAGAAAATAAGTGATTTTCCTAAAATGCTATAAGCCCAGAAACATTTTCAGAATTTATTTTGACAGAAGGGGATGAAAAGTTAGTAGTCGTATTGCATTTCACTTAGCCTACAAACTGCCTACTAATCATATGCTCATCTTATTGAAATGATTAGTTCCATGGCGTATGTGACATGGGAGACAATAGAAAAGTACAAACCACAGAAAAGTGTTATGTGGATCAAGATGTAAAACTTGTAATTGCTTATATGGTGGAATACCTGGAACGTTCTGTTTTTATTTTATGTTATTTTATTTTGTGTGTGTGTTATTGTTGTAGTGGGGGGGGGGGGGGGGGGGGGGGGGGGGGCAATCCTCTCAATCAATCAGTACAACCTCGGCAAGGAGCTGTTGCTAAAACTTGGGTAGTTTCTTGAAAATGTACTCGTATAAAAAAGTTTTGGCACTTAGAGATGTTTTTGTTATTGTTCTGCTTCATGAGGCATGATCTCCTATCAATTGTGCGTGCCTGTGTGTTTACCTCTACATGTTCTTATTTTGCGAAGGTCATGAATACGACTCTCTTTCCTAAAAGCTAAAAATGGTTACTGGCTAAGGGAGTGTTTGGTTGTTCAGTAAAGTTTGGGAGTCATTGATTTTGGATGTCATTCGAAGGCATGAATCTATTACCATGATGCTCTCCACTTCTTGTTTAGGTTGAAGGTGAAGCAAGACAATTGATGGTTTAGTAGTATTTTCTAGAATGGCCCTTTTCTGAGTGATGTGCGTGGACAGAAAAGTCTAGTAAAACCCGGAGTTGCAGTTCAGTTTCGGAATACTTACATGTGCAGTTTTAGTAGATGGTTACTTGAAGATCTGTTTGTTGCGTATGGAACCTAATGGTGGCCTCAAGGGGCAGGGCATTACAGAAAAGACAAACAGATTTGTATGATATGGGAAACAAACTTCTGATTCTTTGCATGCCCGGCTGGGTAAGGATTGTGGTTGAACACACTGGTCTTTTGATGCAATGAAGATAGTAGTGACTCCAAAGCGTGAAGGGCATTGTAATTTGTTGACTGCAATGCAGTTGTATATATATTTGTGATCTCTTTGAAACAATGATGTGAAAAATTACATTATTGCAAAATTAATCTAATCTGTGGGATCTCACTTTCCATGTCGAATCTGAGTGATTGATTTGATTTTAGTGCCATAACATGTGTGAATGGTATTTATTTATCTATTGTAAGTTGGGAAGAAGGCAGAAAACAGTGCCTTCCAGAGGCCATTGTAAGTTGGGAATGAAATGTGGGAACCGGTTGAGAGGACAGCATCAACAAGACTCTAGAACAACTCGAATCTCATGGCAAAACCCTAGAATCGAATGTTACTATATATAAAAAAAAAATTCAATGATAAAGATTAGGAGTTTAATTCTAGAATGTTGTTCATATTTATCAATATAAAGTTTCGGACAGTATAAGTTTTACAATAGGGTCTATCTGTTGTCTCTCTCTCTCTTTGAATTTTACCATATTAGTGTTTTAAAGTTGACTTGATTCTATGTTAAATTTTAAATTCAAATTGAGTTGTATTTTAAGTATGGTCAAAGTGATAGGGAGATCATCAAGATGAATAGCTAAACAAAAGGAGTTGGTGATGCAAATTATCTGAGAAAAATTTGAAACTATTTTAAAATTTGGATTTTGAAATATTTCCTTCCTTTAGAATTCTTTTTGAAGTGTTTTGATTTTTCACACATGAAGTGGGTCTAGTTTGGATTACTTAGATTATTACATCAGGGTAGTCAAGCAATCCATGTCTAAATCACTTATTAGTAAATTTCTGGTGGATGCTAGATTTGGTTTTTCCTTTGAAAGGTTAGTTCAAAGGTTTTCCACTTCGTCAACAAAATTTGTATTTGTGTAATTGATATTTGTTTTATTATTTCATTGCATATTTTGTTAATTGATTACTCAGATGTAGACTTAACAATTTTAGGACTTGTTCTAAAATTATTATTGAATATTTAAATAGAAGCACCTATTCTATCCATATAGATATTAATAAGGTATAAACAAGGGGATCTATCACTAACCACTAGCTAAACAATTTATTATTGGAAAAATTATTATTGCACCTATTCTATCCATATAGATATTAATAAGTTATAAACAAGATTCTGGGAAATTTGCAATTTGATCACTAAGTTTATACTCCGCCAATAAAATAGTCACTATGTTTATTTTTGACTACGTCAATGTCATTAATCTCCATCAGCAGTCCAATCACCTAAACTAACCTAAACGAACCGTTTAAGTCATCTTCTTCCTCCTCATCTATTTTTGCTTCATCAATTTGTGGTTACTGCTTCTTTGTGGGAAAGAGCGTGGGAATACAAGGACGACATTGAAGGCGCTGTGAAATCAATGGAATAAGTGGTTTGGGGATTGTTGTTAGACGGTGCCAAAGATTGCGTACTCCTGGTAGGGTTCGGCCGAGCTGGAGGATCAGCATTTTGTGAAGGATTGGGAGCAGTGAGACAGAGTGACACATCTGGCAAAGCTAGAGATAGATTCAAAATCTCTAGCTTTGGCTTCTTATCTACAGTATTCCTCCTCTCAACCTCCTCCACGACCTCTCGTTTTGAAGAATTCCCTCTGGTATCGTTCATATTCAGGAAATCTCTCTCTACCCGTTTCTCGTCTTTGTTTGGATTCTCGGAAATGGAGATTTCTCTGCCTTTGATGGCAACTTTCTCGAAGGTAGTGAACAGGCTTTTACCAGTAATCTCTTTCCCGAGATGACCCAATTTGGAATTGTCTCAGAGGTAGCTGAGAGTGAGCTCCTGGGAGCCTGAGGTGCCGGTTTTGAGAGATATGGATGTTGCTTGTAGTTTTCGGCGGCCGAATGTGTTCCATGGGTGTGAAGGCACAAGTTGCAAGACTTCGGATCATTTTTATTCGCATTTAGTTATAAAAACAGAGGTTTTGGCTGTAACTTTGTGGGTAATTTAGGAATTGTCTTGAAACCGCATTCGAGTAAGAAGACAAAAAAATTTGTTGCTTCTTGTGGTTATAAGGATTTAAGTGCAGTTGCCACTGGGGAATTTGATGTCAATTGTGGAGTTCGAATTTGAGACGATCTTTTCTTGGTAACTATTACTATGTTTTTAAAGGGTCAAGAGCAGTTTGGTCATGGTGTCAGGTAATGATTCTTTAGCATGTGTAAATGGGAATGGTCATAATGTAGACGACGTGGGAGGTAGTGATGAGAGCTCAGGAGATGAAAGTGGTCGGTTGAATGTTTCGGGCGAAGAGGAGGGACGGGGAGAAGACATGGAGGCGACTAGTGTTGATGAACTGATGGAATTGTTGCAGAAGGCAATGAGAGAATTAGAGGTTGCATGGCATAATAGTACCATTTTCGAGGAAAAAGCACAGAGAATATCGATGCTTTTCTGCCTCCTAAAATCACCAGGCTAACCCTCTGGGCTCTGAGTTACACGGAAATTATAGAAGTTGTCCACGTGACTGTTCCTTCTCTTTCTTCCTCTTCTCTTCTTGAAGAGGACGACTTCGGTGGGGAGGGATGACCAGATTTACAACTTCTACAACAGTTGGGGTGGAACGAAAATAGATGATGAGGAAGAAGATGACTGAAATGGATTAGTAACGATGTGGCAAAATAATGATGTGATCATGGATTTTGTTAAATGTATTGACGAAATATGGACATAAGGATTATATCGTCACACCGCATGAACTCAATAACAAAATATAAAAAAATCTTACCTAATACTATTTTGTCAGCTAGGTATATATAAATGTAGTGATCAAATTTTCAATTTCTTTAAGATTTTTCGTACCATATCAATTGTAATGGGCTCTCTCTATTATTGTCTCTATCTTCTCAAATTTTACCATATAACTTGGGTATATCTATTGTCTCTCCCCCTTCGAATTTTACCGTATAATTCGAATAGATAACTGCAGAGGATCTTCATTCAGTATAGCTATACCTAGCTGCCAAGGGTAAACATTTTGGTCGTAAAGAACGGCGAATGAAGTTTTGGTCGTAAAGTGAAAGATTACAAATTTTTACACGGCATGCTGGCTGATCTCTGCTCGCATGCGCAGGCCGAGTAACTGAAACTTGATTTTGTTCGACATCCTTGTTTGCAATGGCAATTCTACAGAACAGCTTGGTTCATCTCCCTGACGTTTCTTTCGCTCATAAGCTCAACATCTTCCAGCAGACACCCATTTTTCAAATTCGAGCTCAAGCGGCTACTTTTAATGGGCTCAACGTCTCAATCGGCCGCAAAGCCACCGACACTATTAGTTCAAGCTCAGAAATTGACGCTGACATATCTCAGTGTCTTTCTCTATTGAAAAGTAACTGCCTATCTTATTGCAGACAAGTACATGCTCAAGCTCTGAAGCTGAACGCTTTTGAATCTAATAGTTTGGTTGGAAATATGCTGACCATCCGGTACTCGAAGAACAGGGAGTCTCTAGAAATTGCCCGTAAGTTGTTCGATGAGATTCCTCAAAGAGCTGGACCTGCTTTTGCGGCTTTGATAGTGGCGTTTTGTAAGTCGGAGCAGTGGGAAGAATGTTTTTCGTTGTTTGGGTCAATGGTTAACGAGGGTATACTACCAGATAAATATTTGGTTCCCACGATTCTTAAAGCGTGTTCCGCAAGGAAAATGTTGACGTGTGGTAAAGTGATTCATGGTTATGCGATGAGGGCGGAATTGGAGTCGGATGTTTTTGTTGGAAATGCACTTATTGACTTTTATGCGAATTGCGCTGATTTGAGACTATCAAGAAGTGTTTTTGATACAATGAAGGAGAGAGACGTAGTATCATGGACCACCCTTGTTTCAGCTTACATGGATGAAGGCCATTTGCACGAGGCAATGGAGATTTTTCGTTCCATGGAGTTGAATGGAGTGAAGCCTGATTTGATTTCTTGGAATGCAGTTGTATCAGGCTTTGCACGGCATGGAGATATTGGCATGGCCCTTTTATCTTTGGAGGAGATGCAGGAGAGAGGGCTCAAACCGAGGGTAAACTCTTGGAATGGAATAATCTCTGGGTGTGTTCAAAATGAATATTTTGAAGATGCTTTGGATGCATTCAGTAACATGCTATGTTTTCCCGAGGATCCAAATTTTATTACAATTGCGAGCATCCTACCAGCTTGTGCAGGCTTGAAAGATCTGAATTTAGGCAGGGCTGTTCATGGGTATGCTCTCAAGTGTGAGCTTTGTGGAAACATTCATGTGGAAGGATCATTAATTGATATGTATTCCAAATGTGGGTGGCCTGAAGATGCAGAAAAAATTTTTGTGGAGGCAGAGAACAAAGACACTACTGTGTGGAATGAGATGATTGCAGCTTATGTTAATGAGGGCAAAATGAAGAAGGCATTAGAGTTTCTTAGACTAATGGAAAATGACGGCTTTAGACCGGATGTAATTACTTACAACACATTACTCGCTGGGACTGCTAAATGTGGGCAAAAGCGGGAGGCATATGAATTGCTATTTGAGATGGTCCAGCAGGGTTTGAAGCCGGACACTGTATCATTTAACATTTTAATTTCTGGTTTTCAACAATCTGGGCTTGTTTTTGAAGCTCTTAAATTGTTCCGGACCATGCAATCCCGTGTTCGCTTTCGTAACAAGAGGTTCAACATGTCAACTCGACCGAACTCGGTCACAGTTACTGGTGCCCTTGCAGCTTGCGCTGCTCTGCATTTATTGCGCCCAGGGAGGGAAATCCATGGATATTCATTGAGGAATGGATTTGAGTCTAACATCTATGTCTCAAGCGCCTTGGTTGACTTGTACACAAAATGCCATAATGTGGGTTTGGCAACTGAAGTCTTCAGGAGAATAGAGGACAGAAACACGATTTGTTGGAATGTTTTGATTGCGGGCCATGTAAGCAATGGGCAGCTCGAAGAGGCTTTTCAACTTTTCAATGAGATGCTGCTAGAAGGTCTAAAACCCAGTTCAATTACATTTTTTATACTTCTCCCTGCCTGTATTGGTATGGCTGCTCTTAGGGTAGGGAGAGAACTGCATGGCTACATCATAAAGAATCAGTTTGAGGATTCCAACAGTACTCTTGCTAGGGCTTTGGTTGAGATGTATGCCAAGTGTGGTAGCATTAAGGAGGCCAAATCAGTGTTTGACACTGAAGTTGTAGAAGATGTTGCTCTATGGAACTCGACGGTCTCTGCTTATGGAATGGCCAAAGATGCCATTACAGTGGTTGAACAAACGTAGCTACTGGAAATGACCCCGGCCATAGAAACCTTTACTGTACTTCTTAGTTCTTTCAGCTTGTGCTCCGGATGGTCTGTCAGAACAAGGATGATAATAATTACAACTACTTTGGAACATTACACGTGCATGGTTGGTGTTATGGGTGGCACTGTTTTACTAGAAGAGACTCTTGGGTTCATTAGATGAATGCCATAATCACCTGTTGCTTCATCTAGGCTGCAATTCTACAAGCTTGTAGGTTCTATTCTTCAACCATAGTTTCACTCTCACAATGAGCAGCTTTATAAGGGCCCTGTCTTTGCTGTTATAAAGGAGTGCATCCTTATAAAGGTCGTCCCTGAGATGCATGATTTAAAGGGCAAGACAGTTCCATGTAAGGGAGGGTTGGAGGCTGTCACAGACACTGGATATAAGCCAGCCAGCACAATCAAGAGCGATAGGTATTTTGATTTCCTCCTGTTTTGGAGGATGAAATTTGTCTGAGTCCATTCACTTGATTGCACCCACAGAAGTTGGCCTTGTGTTTTGGCATCCCATTGGAGTTTAAAAGAATTTATGGATTTGTATTGGCTGTCGCACATCAGCTAGAAGATGTCTATTCGTTATATTTTGGGCTATCTTCCTCTGGACTATTTTCATAGTCTTTAGTGCAGCAGCACAATCTTCAAAAAATTTCTTGTTACCTGTTGCGACGATGGGATGTCGCAAGTCAGAGTCTTCGGATTAGTCATCCAAACTATGTTATTCCATTTTGGGTTTTAGACGGTCTATTTCAAACGGCGATTATGGAGCAGCTGGGAGCTATAGGAAAATCAACCGGAAAGAGGACACCAAATCTATAATCTTGTGTGAATTGGAAGCAGTAAAGAGTTGTATGGTTACTGTGAGTCTCTTTCTTTTGAAGTTCTGATGCCAATCGTTCTTCAACACTATATGGTGAAATAATCCGACATCCCAAAATGTTTCGCGACAGGGACAAGAAGGCTGTCAAGACATTATATATGGTGAATACTACTAGTTCTGCTTCTATCGGAAAGGAGAGCCCCTTTTACGGCGAAATTCAGCGGCAAAAATGTAAGAGAATCTTGAAGACGAACGGAGACACCAAATCCTATGGATCGGACGGCGCCAAGGTATCACTATGCAATGAAACTGGGCCTGCCAGCTTCCACGATGAGCCCAACAAAAACGCAAGTTGACCCGTTCTTGGAAGGCGACGTAATGTAAATAGCAAATTCCCTAAATTTTACTAAAAATGTTCAAAAAAAAGAAAAGAAGAAGAAATCCCTTTAACCATTCGGGCGCATTTATTTCGACGCGGAGAATGAAAAGAAGTTTTCAGCCGAAATTGTTTTCCGGGAAAAATTACAAATTTTCACGCTGTTTAGCCTGGACCATGGAAAAGATTCATTTCGGTTGTTTAGCTTGCACCGAAACCGCGACTTGAATTTTCTAAAAAATTCCTGGAAAAGTTATCACGTGACATCACAAAAGAGTTCTGATTTCAGGTGTCAGATTGAATCTCTAAATTGATATATGTAAAGTGCGTAGAGCTATCTACATCTGAAAGCTTCTAACATATTCCAGAACATTACATCTGCTCCAGACCAAAAAAGTGACATTTCCAACGGTAATATGCTTAGGTCATGCGTACTGTACTAACAATGAAACTCTTTAAGTTACAACATCGCCCCTGTGATTCTCAGTTAACACCTGAATGTTCTCAGAAACAAAACAAAACAAAAATCGAAAGTACCTCGAATGGACCATTAAAACTAACTTATAAAGCCTGGAAATCAACTAAATTTGCCTGGGGAAAAATTCCCAAAAACAAAGAGAGAAAAAAGTTCAACAAAGTTGCAAGCTGACGAAAATACCATGTATGCTCGAAAAAAAAGCAATAGCTCAACTACTCTGCAGTTGTTGCAGTTTCATCAATGGACTCCTCAGCAGCCACAGGTGCTTTCTTACTACCAGGCCCTGAAGAAACTTTAACCATTGCTGGTCTTAAAAGCCGTTCCCCAAGCAGAAACCCACGACGGAATTCTTCACTTACAATCCCTTCCTCGAACTCTTGGGACTCCTCACGTGCAATGGCTTCATGCAGCTATCACAAAGAATGGAAGCCAACCCAGGGAATTAGATGACATGGAAAGATTTATCAGTTGCTTATCTATTCAGATTGTGATGACCCCACTCAAAATTACAGGCCTCAATAACTACATGCCGGTCATCCTTTGAAAAACACCCATCATTTTTTGTACCCTGCTCTTGTAGTTGATCAAAATAACTGCACTAGGAATTTAATCAAACTGCGGACCCAAAGAACCCAGTTAACAGCGAATAAGGCCTCGCTCACCCAAAGTGATTTAGAAAGATTATTCTTTATCAATGGCCCACCCTTTCTCTGAATCTTGTCAACGATTGAACTCAAAGAGAACATTCAGGACATAAATACCTACTCTAACGCAACCTCTCCTGATGTATCTATGGATTAATGGAAGCATCCATGTCCTTTGTCAGCTCGATGAAGGGGTAGGAACGAAAGAAATGCCTAACAAACTGACTGAAGAAAGTTGTTGTGAGATTGTCCTCCTGATGTAATGTTGATGACGCTCTACAAGGAAGTTCTTCTGCTCTAAATGAAATAGACATTCTGTGTTGTATTCAACGTACTCTATGTACATAACTAGCTTATGATGAAGTTAAGAACCAGCAACTCCAAAGCATCATCGCTTATATCCAAATCAGCATACTGATGCCAACTGGATGGAGATCATCATTCTATTGACATTTGAACGAAACCTACTACCACAAAGCATCAGCAAACAGGCATTTTGAGCCTTGTTCCACTATTTTGTCATTCTCGACCTCAAGCTTATGGTGAATTTTTATCCCAACACTCAACAACATGTTTTACTGCCAGATCTTCCACCACTCTAATAAAATTAAGGATAACTTTTGTGAAGGAGAAAAGACATCACATCTCAATTCCTAGATGTATAAAAGGAGTGAACAACAAATCACTTATCTTTACACACTTATGATAGCTCACCAGCATGAGATAAATAAGCAAGCAAAATGGCATTCTAAATACTTACCGAGAACAACAAAACTGATTCTAAGTATCAAAAGCTACCACTTACCAAGGGGTCAAAAGGCTTTCCTACTGTTGCTACAGTAGCCACTTCCAAGTTCCTCATTATCTCCACGAATTGCTTGTATATACCCTGATAACTCTCATCAATCTTTTTTTCCTTTTCTGTTTCTGGCTTAATTTGTAGCTTGGCTCTCTCAAAATTGTCCACCATGGGCAAAAGACTCTCAATTACTTCTCCTTGGGCATCAGACCTAATTGTCAGTCTCTCCTTCTCTGATCTTTTCCTGAAATTGTCAAAATCTGCTTGCAAACGGATGTATTTCTCCTTCCAATTGGTCACATCAGTTGATAAAGCTGCAACTTTCTGGACCAATTCATTCTTCTCAATTTCTATTACATGTATCCTGGTCTCAATATCAGATAGAGTCGTTTCATCTCCAGCAAGAATAGCTTCCTTGTAACCTTTAATGAGAGCCTCTAAACTGGATAGATGTCTTTGATCTCCTTCACTTTCTGACATGACATCACGCTCACTAGCCTGATCTTCTTCACTTTCTGAGGTTTTTGCATCATTCTGACTAGATTCCTCTACATCATTTGCCTGGTTAAGATGGGACATTGACTGAATTAAATTGGGAAAACAATTAATTAAGATTGCAATTTAAGTTCATGTATGCCGTTTGATGGAATTGAAAGACTTCCATGGATACCTACACTCTTACCTAAACTTGTAATGGGTAAGAAGAGAGAAAGCACAGATGATGCAGCAAACAAAGAAAAAGAAAACAATAACACAGATTCAAAGTAGTAGAGTAGAAAAAATAAACACGACTGATCTCAAATGCCGCAAAATTAGGATTCCATAATTGCAGGTAAAACAGAAGCTCTCAAATGATAAGTAAGCAATGAAAATGCACAAGAATGAATATGCAATTGGGAGAACAATAAGGGAGTTAGTTTCATGCAGTAATCAATACCTACAAATAAGCCTCCTGGTTGTTTTACTACCGTTAATTTGGACATCTTACATGTGGCCTTCCTTTTATCATCTGAGGAGGAGCCCATTCCATAAGGAAGATGAGAGGAAGGAAGCCTTAAAGGAATACATAGTGGGCTGGTTATTTGTCTTTACCATCCCTGCTGCTACTGCAGGTGCCCGAAATTCATGGATTCTCTAGTAGAGGGGAATCGAGGTGGAATTCTTTGGTTGGCTGGCTTAAGAGAAGACCCAATTGCAGTAAGAGTAGCTATTTTTTTATGGCTTTAATTGTGGCTGGGTGGAAGAGGAGTTATCTTTCGAAAGGTGGTAGGGTAACTTTGATCAAGTCTACTCTTGCTAATCTTCCGACTTATTTTTTGTCTCTTTTCCCCATCCCTTCGGTTGTGGCTTGTAGGTTGGAGAAGTTACAAAGGGACTTTTTGTGGGGCAGCAATGAGATCGAGCATAAGTTTCATTTGCTTAAATGGGAGAAGGTTTGCTGTCCCATTAGGCAAGGTGGGTTGGGTATTAGACACTTAATCACATTCAATAAGGCTTTGCTTGGGAAGTGGCTGTGGCGCTTTGCTTTTGACAGTAATAGTTTGCGGTGGAATGTTATAGTGGAGAAGTTTGGAAGTGATTCAGGTGGTTGGAGAACCCCTCAGAGGAGAGGGATTTATGGTGTTGGTCTATGGCGGTTTATCAGCAAAGGATGGGATCCTTTTAGCCACTTCATCAAGTTTGCGGTTGGTCGTGGTAATAGAGTTCGATTTTGGAGTGACCTCTGGTGTGGGGAGAGACCCTTGAAGCATGTCTTTCTGTCCCTCTTTTCTATTGCCAGAAATAAGGATGCTTGGGTGGCGGATTATTGGGTGGAGAATTCTGCTATGGGTGCTTGGAATGTTCAGTTTGTAAGGGCCGCGAATGATTGGGAAGTTGAAGTTTTTTCGACCTTCTATTCTCTTCTTTATTCCACACCTGTTAGGAGAGAGGCTGATGATCAGATGTGCTGGATGGGTTCCAAGAATGGCATTTTTTGGGTAAAATCAATGTATGGGCTTCTTTCTTGTAGCCCCGTTTTGTCTTTTCCGTGGAGGCAGATTTGGAGGTCCTTAGTTCCTATGAGAGTCTCTTTCTTTGTGTGGGAGGCGGCACATAAGAGAATTCTGACCATTGACAATTTGAGGAGGAGGGGTCTTTGCTTACTTGATTGGTGCTACCTTTGCAGATGCAATGGAGAATCGGTGGATCATATTCTTCTTCATTGTTATGTTGCTAGGGATTTATGGTCTCATGTGCTTAGTATCACGAATTATAGTTGGGTTATGCCTTCTCGGGTGATTGAGGTGCTGTTTTGTTGGAAGAGGAAGTTCACCAATCCTCTTGCTTTGAGGGTGTGGAAGATGATTCCTTTGTGCATTTGGTGGGTTATTTGGAGGGAGAGGAATGGGAGATGTTTTGAGAATTCTTTCTTGTCTTTAAAAGGGCTAAGGAGTCTGCTGTTGAATTTCCTTTTTCTTTGGGCCAATGCTGTTTTGGGTTCCCCTTTTTCTGATTTTGCTGACTTTCTTAGCTTTGTAGCTTGTATGGAGTAGGTTTTCAGTATAGCTCTTTGTACTGTTACCTCTTTTTGATTTTTCTTCAATAAAGCTTTTCTTACTTATCAAAAAAAAAAAAACAGTCCCCCATACAGAAAAAATTCAACCAGGGACAACTAATGTGAGACTCAACATGTGTCTAGGCACCATTCTCTTAATTCAAAACTACACGTGGATGAAATATCTTGATCTCCCTCACTATATCTCCAACATCCTCTCATCTAAAAAACTCATATGATCATATCACTTATAGACCTCAGATCAACCTAGCTGACACCCACTACGAAACTCCGCACACGTCAGCAAAATGCCTTCACAATCTAAATCAACACAGTATTATTTTTGAGTGATGGCTCAAACAAGTATTTTATTATGACATTGCAGCTTTTTACATCTGAATCACCTACTCTTATCCAGACACTAGTAATCAATAAGGACGTTCACGTGACCTTATCTGTGTCATTTCTCTTTGTTTGTTTTTTTTTTAAACGTTAATATACTTATTGAGGGCGTATTATTCAGCTTCACAACTAATTGTTCTCTTTTTCCTTTCATGGTGTTATAGCCAGGATACCGGCAAAACTTCAGGATGACTATTATGGGGTGTGGGAAGGGGGATGAGTTTAAGTTCCCTTTTGTTAATTGCAGATTGTTTGTGCTCTAATTGAAAATCAGGGTTTCAGAGTAAGAAAGCTGTTGATCTTTAACCATGCTATACTTGGCAAAAGGTTTTATTGTTATGAGCAAGGGCCATAATCTTCATAGGAGGATGCAAAATGAGAAGTAGAGGATTCTAGCTGAGGATGGCATTCAGACACAGTAAGAAGACCTTATTGTACTAGTTTATGGAAGAATATCAGAGGAATTTGAAAAAAATTTCAAATTAGCTAGGTTTGAGGTAGGAGCCTACACCCAAATTCAGTTTTTGCCTGATTTTCAGTGGGGATGGTTAAAAGAGGCACATCCTCAAATTTTTCATTCCAACAAAAGTGAAGTAATACAGAGTAGTCAAATGGTAGCTTCCTCTGAAATCCAAGATAGGTTAGACGCGTGCAAGATTGAGAACTATGATCCCTGGTCTGCTTTCTTGAATAACTATACTCTACAAAGATTTGTCCAGATGGGTAGGTAACAATAATTTTCCTTGGGACAGTGTATGAAAAACAATTGAGAAATAAGCTTATTATTAGAAATTCTTGTTGCACATGAAAATCAAACAGGGAGTTAGTGGATCGTGTATTCCCTCATTATGATATATCGAGGGAAATGTAGACTCTTTCCTTCACTGTATTTTGAGCGTTAAGTCGATCATGCCAAGTACTGCTTTTAGGTTCTCAGAGTATTGGGTGGTAGCTACTAGTTCACCTCGTGAATTTTATATATTAGTTTCCACTTCTGGGTGTTACTCTTTTATGCTCCCAGCATACTAGGGCCCCACCCCTTAGTATAAGCCTTCTGAATTACTTGTTAACAAAATTAACTCCCACAAAACATCCAACTTGCCCTATGTCACAACTATCATGAGCACCAGACTTGCCCAATTGGCCTTAATTTACAAAGAAGGTTAGAAGCAGCAAATCTGGGGCAAAAAGACTCAGGCAGGCTTACAGTGAAAACAATTTAGAGGGATTTCATAATCAGAGAAATTTGGTTCCAAACAATCCAACTTGATATCACTTGCAAACATTCTATCTGCACCCGAACGTGGGTCAAATGGAAAGGTAATCGTAGCGGAGTATGAAGCTTTCGAGATCATTGGACCAGACAAAAAAGTCATACGAAGGTTCATCTCTGTGACTCTAGCTCCCTCATAGACAGTATAAGAGGGCACTGCTACATAGATACCAAGCTCATTCAAAATAAACAGGTAACTTGAAACTTAATACGTCATAAAAATGACAAGCGTTTGGACCTCAAGAATGATAATTCCAAAAAATGCAATAAATTATTGACAACAGCCGTTGATATACAGTATAAGATAATCAGTAACAGTCACAGAAATTAAGAATCATTAAGGAAAAGTAGGGGAAAAGAAAAGCGTACGGTGGGGGCAGAGTCTTGGGCAGAAAGATAAGATTTGAAGGAACGCCTGGACTTGTCATTCACGTTGATTGGGGATGAGTTGGTGAGAGAAAGAAATCCTAGAAACGGTTTGCAGAGACGATGATGATGGATGGGTTGCCAAAGGGCTAGGTTTTTTGAGGGTTTTGGGGACGAGAAGCAAGCAGCGAGGCGAGGAGTAAGGAGAGAGTGGTTGGACAGAGAGAAAGCCATTTGCACTGTTTCTCACTGTAAGGTGAGAAATGAGCTTTGGATTCGGAACTCTTCGAGAACCAATCTACAAGACTCGTTGTGATTTTGTAAGGGTGCGCTTGGGGAGGTAGGGTCGTTTCCGGTGTTAGACGCGGTGCGTCATCATATATATTTATATACCCCACCTGACCCCACCCTTCTTTATTTCTTTTCCGGTTAATGAAGGAAAAAGGAAAATTTGTGTCGGTCTGGCTCGTTTTCATTTTGAGATTTGGGGTTTTAATTCTATTTTAAGAGAAATACTTAAGGCTAATTGCTAATCATGCTATCGGCAGTTTCACGATTCAGTTTTTTTTTTTAACATTATAGTCCCTCGATTTTTCTTTTATTTCTTGTTAATAACTAAATTATCATCTGAATGATCTAATTCAAAAATAGATAAATAATACATTTATTTCCTACAACATTTAAAGTTGTCCGTATTAATTACAAAATAATGTGAGGTCGATGGTGTTCAATGCATACGGATTTTTTTTTTTCTAAATTAAATCATCTAATCAGGACATTGAGCTCTCTCTTGCCTCCCTTCTTCCTTCTCTTTTTCACTTAGAAAACTATAGGTACTAAAAGTTGAGAAAATATTCGTTTATAAAAAGTTAAATTCTAAGTTATTATAAGCATTTGTTATTATTTAAAGAAATAAATTAAATTGTTCAAAGTTGTCCATGTCATTTAATAATAAATGAGTCATCACGAAATTAGGCCAACTTTATCTCGTCTCATTAAATAAAGTATGACCATATTCTAACCATTAAATTTATTTTATTAAATCTTGACAAGTACTTTTAAGAACTTAGAATAAACTCTCTTAAAATTGAATCTTTTTCTTGAGAATTTGAGCACTGATCATGCAACAATTTTCATAACAGGAGCAATTAAGAGTCTAAGCCTTTAAGTTAATAGAAAAAGATTAATTTAATTATTATAAAATAATTCAGTAAAAATATCTAAAAATTTTAATTTTAGAAGTCCTTCATTACAAAGGAGTTCTTAAAAGACAACACTTCAAAAAAAAATGTTATTTCATAAACAATCACCATCGACTTTTTTGCAAATTTTTAAAGTGATAGATATCGTTTATGATCTCTAAAATGTAAAACATAATAGTTGAGATTTAAACAAAACCCCTCAGTAGGATATGGTAGAGGTTCTAGTACACATCTTAGTCTAAATTTAAAAGTTTCCCAGAACTTAGGACTTTCCTTAAGGTTGTGATTCCTCCCCCCACCACGAAAAGAGCCAATGTCATTAGACCAACTAGTTCAATAATGGCATGCTTAATCTAAGTTAATGTTTGGATTAAACTAAAAGCAAATTGAAAAAATTGTTTTCCCCTTTTCCAAAAACTACACCCTGTCTATAATGTGCTCAGAAATTACTATTCTTGACAATTTGTAAATTTATTAATTTTTACAATTTCTTCCTTAGTTAAGGAATGACTATTGAGATTACGTTGTTAACTTATTTTTTGATTAATTTTTAGCATTTAACTCATAAACCGTATAAAATAATCAATTTGGAGGTCAATTATCAAGAATAATAGTATGAGAAATATATTGCAAATTGGGTGCCAATTTCTAGGGGCAAATAACATGTTTTTTTGATAAAATTAATTATCCAGTGTCATGCATGGCTATGTTTGGTTTAGTTTAGAAAACATTTTTTGTGTTTGATTTTTTTGAAAGTAGTGTAGATTCTCGTGAAAAGTTTGTAAAAAGTTGTTAGAATTTGTAAAATGTTATTGGGTTTGGTGAAAAGTTATTGGAATTCATGAAGAAGTGATTGTGAAATTTTTTTGAAAATGCTTTGAAATCAAACCAAACATAGCCATGGTATCTCTAAATGAAATTTGGTCGCTCAGTCTTTATAGCAAAGGGTCGGTATTTGACAAGAACCAACCATTTTCTTCCTCCAATGAAACATTGATAGTGTTTCTCCACAAAAGTTTTTCATAAGATTTGTCCAATTGAGAGTCGGATAGCCCCAATAAGTTTGCTTCTATGATCTGGATTCCTTTCTCCTTAATTAACTTCTCAGCGGCCAACCTAATTTCGTAGCTAAAAGTACCTCTTTTGCATTCTTGTTATGAGATTAAATGTCTTTGTTTTTAATATTGTTGTGAATGTACATGAACAGACATCTGTTCTTAGTATTTTCTGATTGTTGTATGGGAAGAAGCTACCTAGTTGTCTTCTATGGCGTGGGCTGTTCTTTCTTTGTTAAAAGGCATTTATTGGGAATACTAGCTATTGGGTGTTGGATGAAGACACAATTTGGGATGCTTGCAGGAAACGATTGAAGTGAAACAAGCCACATCTCATTGTCTATATTTTTTCGTCCAAATCTTTATCACTGGTAGCTTTTCATTAAATTTGTGCATGCAAACCATAACTGGTGTAAATTTCTGTGAAGTAGTGGATGTAAGAATGTGTTTATAAAATAATAGATAAATATCCTCTTTTTATATGCCTATTCATTATGATTTCTTCCTGGTATGAGAACAGAACATCACATTTAATCACATAAAAACAAGATTTAATGGGACGTCTCAAATAATCATTCACAAATTAATTTTGTCGCTAGATGTAAATTTCTTGCCACCAAAATTTGCTATGGGGATAACTATACCGGCGTCCAGTGGGGATTCTCTCGCGACAAAGTTGATGGTTGTTATTTTTGGAGAAAAAAAGTCCCTCTGCATCTCTAGTGACGCTGGATGTCTGACACCGATTTTTGTGGTACTTTGTACAAGATCTTTTTCAATCAATTAGTTCCCGCAAAGGCGAGTTCGCCTCTAAAACAAAAAACAAAAAAAATAAAAACAAAAACAAAGGTCGAAAGATTAGTTTTCATCGGAGACCAAAGTTGAGGACAAGAAAGAACTGAACATTTGAAATTTTATTCTCGCCTTTTTAAGCAACGAGTTCAAATATCTGAGCAGAGTAGACAGAGAGAGAGAGAGAGAGGAGCAGCACCAAAGAAACAAGACCAACTCACACACCCAGTGGCGTCTCATGACCACAAGCAGATTAGTCTCATCTTCATTTGATAAATTCTTCACAATAATAATCGCACGACTACATCTCCACTTATAAGGCTCCAACTTAGATGACAAACTAATAAACAGACATGGATGAAAACAGATCACATCCAAGTGATAAATTATAGCAACTTTTTTGGATAAATTATAGCAACAAGATGAGGCTAACCATCATGGAATAAATCCAAACTACTAAGACTCCTCTTCAGCTCCAATATCTTGATGCTGCATCAACTGTTGGAGTGAGAATCTTTACATCATCTCCTTTTGTTTTGATAGTAAGAGAATTTCATTCGATCGAACCTTTTATGCACACAGGGTTCAAACATAATTGACCTAGTTGAAAAACTCAGTGACCGGGCTAATAGCGCAATGACAAACTCTAAATATTCAGTTCAAGTATCATTTAAGTCAATGATTTCTTCCCAAGTCATAGGATTCGATTTGCACTCACCCACTGAATATGGTTCATCCAAGAGGGAACGAAATGACAAACCTTGAGTACTTAAATTGACCTTACAGCTCAAGTATCATTTAAGCCAATGACTTCCTCACAATTCGTAGGATTGGAATTTAAGCACACCCACTGGTTACAGTTGGTCCAAGAGGAAACATTCATCCTTCTAACCATGGAGTTGTCTCTGTTGGACAATTATTTAGGTTCTGATTTCAAAGGATTCCATGCACCTCCAATTTTTTTTTTTTCTAAATCCGTGCACCTCCACTTTATGCGCGTATATTTTGCTTTACACAACTCCAGGCAGTCCGAGTCCCTGCGCGGCAGGCGAGGAGGTTTCTCTACCCTCGCACAAACATGTCCACTATACTTTGCCATGACCTCACTGACTTCGTGAACCGAACATCTTTTCAGTTGTTTGCAATTTTGGTTAATCACTATTCACTAAAGAGGTCTAGTATGGTATTATATATCTCTGTTAAGACAGAATTTGGTCGCTCAAAGCTTCAATGCAGGGAGAATCAAACATTTTCTTCCTCAAATAGTTTGATTTGAAAGCTTTTGGTTTGTAATGATACGATCGAAGCTTTCTTGAGCTTTAACACAAAAGATGTATTATTCAATCCTCTATTAATCAACTGAGATCAGTCCTTTCCGTTCTTGAGCTAAACAAAAGTCAGGCTGTAAGGGCTTCCATTAATTCCTCATACAACGAAAGTTAGGCCTGGCAGGACGTTAACGGCAACATTCCCTCTTAAAACAACGTAGAACAGATCAAACTCTTATGGATACATGCAAATGAGCGAAATAACATACACATGATGGTCCAGCTCATCAGAACCAACAACTTACATACCGCTGAGAATTTCTACATTTGTCAATGGGTGCCACGGGCACCAAATTCGCTGCATTTTGTAAATGGTGAACATGTGAATCCCAACTAGTAAACAACAAGAAGATGCAAGAGGAGAATCGCATTCCTAACACTGGCCATGTCATCTAGACTGGCTGCATTGACATTATCTATAAAAAAAAATTTAATGAAACGATCTTCCCACCTTTTGTCAAAGGAAACTAGAATAGGCTTTAATCCCTGGACATTCACAAGCAAATTAGACATGTAAGCAAAACACAGCAATCCAAAATATCACGTAACATCTCACTTTGACACCAGCACCTGAATTAAAGTTCAAACACCAAGTCTGCAACAGTTTCAAGTTCCAAACAAGCAAACCAAAACAAAACAGCCTAACAAACTAACTACTGCAAGGGTCAAATAGCAATCAGTTTCCAGCGTGCGGGTGCTTTAAGTACCTGCAGTGAAGAGGAAGGATAAATCAGTCATCGAAATTTTGTGGTAGAGGGAACTGAAATTCAATCTTATAATATGCTGGTAACAGATGCATGAGCTGCCTAATCCCAGTCAACAAGGTTTAACAAAATAATAACCGCTAAAAGAAAACAAGAGCTTTCTCCTTTATCTTTCTACCAAATGAGTATCTTCTAACCTAAATATATTTAGAAGTGTTCTAAGACCTCTGAGATCTGAACAATTAGATTAACACTCTAATTTGGATTGAAAGATAAACAGAACTTAAAGCCAATTAATCAGTGAAACTGTGATTCTAGCACTATAGTAGACAAGCCAAGGAAATCTTTTTTGAGTTCGAACAGTTAGCTTCTTTTTTATGTTTTTTCTGCATAGTTCAAACTGCTTAGCTGGTCATGACTATATGGCATGAGATTTTCTTTGCTTAGTAATTCACCATATCCATCAATATAGCAGTTTCTTTGCGAACATGACACTCATTTTAGTTATGTACCACTGGAAATGAGTTTGTTTCTCACACAGTTTGATGAACCAAAGATGTATTCTTTCATACTTAATGCTGACCATAGTTAGCATGGTATAGTAAGCAACCAAATTCCAAAGCAGGCAATGCAAAATACAGACAAATATCCAAATTACACTCATCAAACTAAAAGCAGACAATAGTACTGCCCATCTGTATGACAGTACATACGCCATCACAGATTTCAAGCATGCCTCCTGTTGCAAAAAGATGCAAGTTAGTTTAAGAAGATTTAGGCTCTGTAGACGTACTGACAATTTAACAATATGTTTATGCTTCAATGTTTTTGCCAAGAAAATCTCAGCAACTAATATTCTCAGATATCGCACATGATCAAAGAATCATGTTCCCCCCTTCCTATACCCAGAGATCCCAATGTAGGAAAAGGGAAGCCGATTGCAATGGGACGAACAATTAACAGCAAAACTACCAATATGAAAATTTTAAAATCCAAACAAGTATGATTGTAATGCGGATAGAATGGAAACTATCCAGAGAATACTACAGAGAGAACTTCTTGGTGGAACTGGTTGTTGATGCCATGGCAAAACAGAAAATATTTATACAACCTAGAATGTTGCAATAACTCCTAGAATAGTAATCTACATAGAAGGGAATGCATGTGTATAGAACTGGTCACAGGTCCTATCATCATAATTGACTTGGAGAAGGATTTATACTACCTCTAATTGTACACTACTTTGGGAACTAGAACCAATTAACTTCATCATATAGAATGAGATCTTTGAAAGGATTACCTGTACAGCTACTTATCTGCATGACATACGAAATCACTAGTTCACAAATTACATGCTTCAAAAGCTGAGGGTCTCTCACATTGGACATCAAGCTTGTCAAGAACTTTCAGGAGAAAAGCAAGATTCAGTGTCTCGTCTATTCCTTTTTTTGATAAGTAGTGTGCTGTCTATTCCTTGAGTTTCACTGTATCCTTTAACGCCATCATCTTCTGTACCAACTTCATCGAAACCACCTTCTAAAGGCTGTTTCATATGAATGATCGTACCAAACAATTGAATGCAACCAGCACCAACTTTTGCTGAGCTGCAGCAATGGATTCCATTGAATTCAGTGCCAAAGGAGGGGATACTACTCTGGCTATCTGGTGACAAGTTTTCAGACTGTGAACCACCAATATTCAGCTCAGTAGAAACAGTTTTGAACTTTGGCGTCATGTTGTTGCCAAAAGAATTATCATTGCACATATCGTTTTGACTTAAGAAGTTGGAGAAACTGGGTTTGCTGAAAAGATTTTGCCTGGCTCCCTGCATGCCAGCAGGAAAAGTGTTACAATTCAACAATGATTGGCCCATGTGCCCCATTGCTGACTTAGGAAATCCTGTGACGGGAAAGAAAAAGTCTCCCTCTCCATCCTGCAGAGGGGCTCTGAATTTCTTTGCCGGAGGGAATACAGAATGCATTGGTGATGTCGGAGAAACATATTCAACTTGCCAAGGACTCACTCCCTTGGCATTTTGTAGGATGCCAGGTTCATCCCAGTGGACCTATGATATACAGACCAAAAAAATTACAAAAACTTAGCCAGTCAATACGGAAAGCAGATAAGTTTTTTTTGCACAATTAGTATCACACTATTGTCTCAACAATTCTAAAAGCTACATCAAGATGCACAAGAAGTGAATATTATGTTATATAACAGTATTATACTTAAATCACTGTTCACAGCAAGAAGTTGCCAATACTGATTAGCATCAGTTGGCTTTAATTGCCCATCAGCATATATTAGGAGAACCAGAGCCGAAATGTTGAGAAAAAACAGTAAAAATGTATGTTTAAGTGTCCAATATGTATTAATATTCTGAAGACACAAGTCTGTAAAAGAGCAACGAAGATTGGAAAGTTCAAAATCTCAAAATGTTTAGCAATGTAAGATAATATAGCACACAAATGGCCTAAACATAAAGTTACAGAGTACACATATGCACACATGTCACATGTGTGGAGTATATATGCATGCATAAAGATTTCATACAACCACAACGCTGGACCACTATAACAAAGACTGTCCAACCTTGCAGTGCTGAACAGTGCAATTTGCTGGCCCCGACTGCAGGAAATGAAAAGGAATTCTAATCCATATCATAGAGCACATACAGAACTTTATAGAAAATACACAGCCATGTTCCTTACAAGACCTATAACATATACCCACTGAAAGAAAATAAAAGGGGAAAATAAAGTACAATGAGCATCTGTAATTTCTCTCTTAAGAACTTATGGAAATTTTCAATCCTAATGGCACACTGTCATCATGGCAACACTAAAGGAGAAGAGTCATTATTCTCCATGGAAGTATTTTCCAACCATCTCAAAATTGACATAGATTATTAAGCTCATAAGCAAGCCATTTGATAAAGTCAAGAGATTCCAACCAAAATTGGGAAACATTGCTTGCTGATGCTTTTTCAAGACAATGAATAACCACCAAAGCACCGCATGCATGACGTTTCTAATTCAATGATGATAGTTAGAGCACCATATGTTTGTCAGATAACCAAACACAAAACTATATTCAACTTATCTGAGTCACTAATTAGTTGTTAAATCTTATGCCTAAGTCATAAAATATCTCAAGAATCATAATAGACTACGGAGACAAGAAAAGGACAAATCAGTCCCAAGGGTGGGCAAAGACTTCCTATTCCCACACATCAAATAGAAGCAAATGCTGAGCTCATCCACTAGTGAAGAGAATGAAAGATAGAGACCGTCCAATTTAACATATCACTTAAGAAACAATACAACATGAGACATGTATGCAATATAATCCGAATTAGACGGCACCTGAATTCTTGGAAACTATGATGGAACATGGACACATTTGCTGGTTGATAGATAATTTTGTCTTTTGTTTACAAGTTCAATGACAAGCACTAAAAGATCAATAAACATATTCCAAATAAAAACTCAAGCAATAATAAGAAACATAACATTAAAATACAACATCATCCATGGTTTATTTTCATAGATCTCAGCAAAAGGCATTATCCAGAAGTATCCCTAAGATAACATCCATCAGTTGGCTATTGATCCTTCAGAGGTTCAGCTAAAACACTTAATCCCCATTTTCATCCCCTAGTATTTCCAAATAACAGTTAGAACTCAATTTTTTTATAGAGAAATCATTATTTTGACCCAAACGTGGCAGTCGTGTACTCGTGTCCCACCCGTAGCCGAAGTGTCCTGCGGCTGCCATGAACCAAAGGTACCCAGAATTTAATATTAGTTTTTCCGATCCGTTGACACGTATGCAGCCATATCCAAACGGTAACCTGTTAGACACAAAATAGCTCCGGCCTTTGAAGTACCTGTGCTTCCTAGGATACCACAGACTACACAATCACAGAAATCAACTAAACAAATGCCTAAACAAGAAATATAATCCAAAAGCTATATATGTATATCTACCTGAAGCATGCGCCAGGGAGAACCCTGCCAAGGCCCTCTCTCCGGAACCGAAGCCGCCGAAACCGTCCCCTGAAACCACGTCGTCCTCGCCGAATCCTCGGATTCCATTGCCATCTTCACTCTCATCCCAGGGTTCCAAAACACATTAAGGGCTTCCTCCACCGTCTCCGCCTTCACCACAAAGTCCGACAACCCCACCCTCGGATAATACACGACCTCGAATGGCAATTCCTGCGCCGCCATCTCCGCGGCGCTCGCCACCGCCTCCGAAAACAGCCTACCCCTCCCTGTCCTCGAGAAGACCTCTCTGCCACAGGCATTATCCTCCTCTTCCTCTACTCTCGCTGCAGCGCCGATCTGCAAGCCCCACCTGGCGGCGGATTCTCTATTACTCGAACGGACGGTGCGGCGCACCCCGACGAACATCTGGCCCCTCGAGTTCCTCATGAACACCACGGAGTCGCCAGCGACTAGCTTCTTGTGGTTCACGTACTTGCTCCAACCAGTAGTGAGCAAGTGGCGCCTCGGCGTGCCTCGATAGATGTGCCGGAATTCCCAGACATCGCCTTGAAGGTCGGTGACGGACAAGTTCTGAACCGGCGGCTCCGCCTGATAGTTGAGCGGCGGGAAGATGGAATCGGCGCAGAACCTTGGGACGGAGAAGCCGCCGCCATTGTTGGCATCGGACGGCGTGAGAATCTTAGAGAACGAGACGACCTTACCTTCTTCTCCAGCGCCATCGTTGCGATCGGATTGGTTTGCAGGAGGTTCAGCAAACCGAGAGGACTTAAGGAAGTTAGTGGAGTACTGGGATTGAATAGGATGGAGTAGGAGTTTGGCGAAGACCTCGTCAGTGATCGGATCGGCGAGGAAGTCGACGGCAGCAATCCGACAGAGAATGAGTGGCTTGGAGAGGACGAGAGGTGACAGTACGGGAGGACGAGAAGAGCATTGCTCCACGTGGCCTTGGGGGAAGTAATAAACCCTAGAATGAACGACGGGGATTTGGACAGAGTTCCCGGCGCAGGCGCGCCAAATTTTGGGGTCGAGCCGGGGGAGATTGGTCGCCGGATTCTGAGGCTGAGGCGGCATCATCTAGTGATTTGGGAGCGAATCAGAGAAGATTCCGGGACACAAGAACCAGGTAGAACGGAGAGAATGGGTTTCGTCAGGGTTTTTGAACATAAGAACTGGGTTGGTTAGGACTCCGCCAGCGCGATTGTGAGTGCCTCTCTCTCTCTCTCTCTAAAAACAGTATCTGAGCTGAGAGAGAGACGAGTGCCGTATTGGGGTCGGTGAACAGGCACAGAAGCAAAAGCGGGGAAGTGGCAAATAAAAGGACGAGTCTGATTGGTCAGAAAAATTACAGTTTTGGCCACGACAACGTAACCATATGAGAACGCCAAGGATTGGACGTTCACCACTCTCACCCGTTGAGCGTGAAATTCAGGGGACCGGGGGGATATTCTAACAAATTCCGTACAGATTGCAACGAATTAGGACTTAAAATCTAAAAGGACGCATTTAGATGTAACTTATAACTAATAACTACAACTCTTTGCAATAATTTGAAACAACAAGGATCAATCACCTATTTATAATTCTAATCTGGTATTTGGGATTGATTAAACAAACTTTATAAATTTCAAATAAATCTAAATAATCTAATTCAAAACTATTAATCTAAATTTTAAATTTTAGAACGATAGTATTTTTAAAAAATTTAAAAGAGAAAAATTATCCTTTTAATTTGTAACTAACTTCGACAGCTTGGAAAACAAAGTACAAAAATAATGTTTTCAGACCAAAACGCAATTAATTAAAGAGTACGGGTCTAAAAATGATTAAAAGGAATGTGCATGGGGTGAGTTCATTAATGCGAAAAATTAGAGAGGATATTGTTACGCACTTCCACGGTGGAAAGTACGATCTATCCGAAAGAGGAGACAGGGGTAGTAGTCACGGAGCGAGAGCAGCAGTCGTAAGCCGTTGCGGGTACAACACTGTACCCGCCCAACTGGCATCTCATAATGAGGAAAACATGCGTGCTTATTGTCCATTTACGGAAAAGCCCTTATGACATGTGACGGAAGTGCTCCCTCGTCACCTGGCAGGCTGGCAAGAGGTTATTCACCGTGGACGGACATTCAGAAATTTAACACGCTGGCAATTTGGAAGAGCGTGCTTGAAGTCAACGATCGGGTGGTTAAAAAGGGGCAGAGGAAAAGGCGCGACATAAATAATCTCGTGAGGGACGGGCCCGTTAGAGCCAGGATGAAATATCGGAGATGGAGCGGGAGTTTTAAAAATAATAGAAAAATGCGGGACGTCGAAAACGGCACGGTCGTTGTGTTCGGTACTTGTGGGGTTTTGGGCTTCTGTTGGGGTGGCGATAGCACGTACCGGATTTTCATGCTGTGTTGTCGGGATTTGATTTGGGTAGACAGGACCCTTTTTGGTTACAGCAAGCAGGTAATTAGAGAACATACATATAAATTTAAACATCCATACCCCAAATAAGGAGACTTTTTAATTTTCTGTTGAAAAAAAATATACACAAGATTTATACGCGCAGCATTAAATGATATGAAGATTATTTTTTGTGTCTGTCTTTCTTTAAATTACACGATATAATTGGAACAGAAAATTTTCATCTATTACTCTGATCTCGATATTTCAACAAAAAAAATACTTCAAATATGAAAAAATTTCAAATTTTGAACTAACTGTAATTTAGCTGGTTGAAATAAGGAACTTTAAAGTCTGAAGTAACTGTAATTTAATGTGTAGACTTGAGTTTGAAGATTAAGATCAATTAAAGTGACATTCGAGATATAAGATCCATTTGAGTGTCCACATGTGTGTGATATTACACAAAATCAGCTATCTGGATTTCCAAGTTAAAAGGTCTGTGAGCCTTGACCCACCTTGTTAGTTCTGAGACAGAGCTGTTAAAGTCTACTTGACCCTCGGATTCAATGGCTAATTTAGATCTTAAATTATGGGCCAACTTGTAAAATACTGGTAGTTTTAAACAACCAAATGAGAGATCCTTAAACAAAAATACCTTAACAACTTCTTTTGATGTCGGTCCACTAGACAACTTAAAAAGTTCACAATGAGCCAATAGAAAAAAGATAAATAAAAAAGAATAAGAAGTTGACAGGGAGGGAGGACGTGGACAATAGGGGAAGGAATGTGTGATGTGAAACATGTAAGCGTCGCTTTTTTGTATCATTGTGTATTTGATTAATATTTGGGATTAGGGATAAGAATTTGACGGCTAGCTGGAGCGCGTCAATGTCAAATCTTCAGATAGCTACATCGCCAATAAAGTAAAAAGTGGATTCTTTTATTTCACCCGCAGGTTGGTTTGTAAAAATATTTTAAAATATAATAATATTTAACAAAATTTATAAAAAAAAAAATATCTAATATTTTAAAAGTTTTTAAGCCAAATATTAATACATTTTACACAATTTTTAATAATTTTTTCGTATAAACTCCCGTAACTTTTTTTAAAAAATTATTATAAATATTCTCTTTATAATTTTTCACCTAATTTCAATACTTTTTATTATATCAAATCATCTTTCTACACCTTTTTACAAACTCCAACAAAAATTAAATATCTTTAAAAAATATTACTAACTTTTACACAAAAACCTATAAAACTTCAATCTACATAAATATTCACAATTATATAAAAATCTTACATTTTTTATAAACCGTCCTCTCTTTTGTTTTATAGTCATAAACCGGCTCTTTTGTAACAAACTTATCTGTGGATGTTTTTTTCTTCTTTGTAATTTGTTGGATGTAAAACGTGTTTGGATTGCAAGAAAATACACAGAAAAAATTGGTTTTTAAAGACCTCATATGATTTGCAGCTCCCTGTCTTGATAAGGTAGAGGTGCTTTTATTGAGACAAGAACTAATTTTTCATAACTTTTCGAATGGCCTAACTACTTCTACTTGCTTACAGACACTGTTAGGACTAATTGAACTAAACCTCTAATTTTCAACAAAAAGAACTAGACCTCTAACAACTAACCGTCTAAGGCCCAAAGCCCAGTTTAGCAACAACTCAAGACCCTAAAGGAATGATGTATTTATATTATTGACCCGAAAAATAATCTGTTCAATTTATTTTTTATTTTTTTAACTAGAGAAATATCAAGCACCTATTCATATACATGGAGTTGGGACGGATTTAGTTCAGTATTTACACGAGTTGAGTTCAATGCTACAACAAAAAGATTGACTAATTCACTGACCAACCTTCATTTAAATCACGAATTTTTTTGCACAAGTAGTGGTTTGAACCCCTGAATGTGCGTTTAACCCATACTTCCAGTACAAGATTCTAACTCTGCCACCAAAGGAAGTATATGCCAGCAAAGACATTTTTTGTGGGGTTATGGAAAGGCAGCGAGATCCGCAACAAACACTATCGACATGGTCTAGAAAATTGAAAGCAGAGCACCCCAGTCGACTTAAACAGCCCCCATTAGTGAAGATCCAATATATGCATATATTACCATCTATTTAGAGGTAAGAAACAATCATCAACCACCATTGCGGTTAGGGGATTTGGAGGTGATGCTTGATAATGTTATAGATGATGGCAGATGATGAGTTTGCTTTGCGAAGTTTGCAGATTGTGAGTCTAAAAAATTTGATGGGTGGAAAAGATAAGGATCATCTCAGAGAAAGATAAGTAAAACTTTATTAGGATCTTCTGCAATTCTTTATTCAAATTGTAGTGTCTGTCTCCAAATTGCATTATTTAATTTGAATAGGTAATTATAGAAGATTATGGTCCCTTCCTACCAAAATCAAGTAACAATAGTAAATGTGATTGATGGGCTTTGATGATTGTCAAGAGGATTCTTTGGCAGGGAAGATTAATCATGGGTCAAAGGGTTTTTAAAAAACCCAATTCTATGTTGTTATTTCTACAAGACAACATATGTAGTCTAACAGCGTATCATGAGCAAGTATTTACCAGTATTATACGCCTAGTCAAATTAGTTTTAAAGTTGACGGGAATGTTTTTTTCTTTTCTTTTCTTTTTTTGGGGCAAGTAGGGGAATTTTAAGATTTCAAACTCGAACACGAAGGGCTAGATTGCGAGCATTCTTTCAAAGACTCAAAAGAGTATCTGGTCGTACTGAAGCAGTGGAGCCATGGCCCGTTACTATTACTCTAATTTGTTTCCAAGTTCCACAGGGCAAATCTCCCATCTCAACTTAGTTCCATATATAAATTCAATATAAAAGATAACCGCTTATATTGGAGATATTTCATTTGGAAAATATTCACTTTCCACTGAAAATTATTAGACAATATCAAATTGGTGTTTAAGGAACCATTTTCATGACATTTCGTCTTCTAACGGTCTAACCTCTATTTCTTTTGTAATTTAAACACTCCATTGACACACACACACACACAAAAAGGGAAGAAATTTGACAACTATTTGACATTGCCATATAAGTTGAGAGTTAAATAAATAGTCTTTTTTTATATGTCAAGGAATAGTAATTAATAGAGAAACGAAGAACTTTAGAAATTTTTTAATATTTGCAGATTTTTGGGTCGCCATCGTTCCCCCAAGGATACAATCCCACAGACATGCCACCGATGAATGAATGGCTATGACATCAGGTTACTAACGACAGCCTCTATCGACACGCCTCACAGTCACTGCTACCAGAGTCATGACGTGGACAGAGTTTGTGACCTGGATAGTTATTTGCACGGTGCAATTTTTTGAGTACGAGAATGGCGTAATGTTTGGGTGTTTGAGATAATATCTGGAAAGATAATTTCTAAAATTTGTTTTCTTCAAGGATACGAGAGTAAAAATATATATTTATAAAAATATAAAATTTATTCGTGTTATTTTTTACAAAAATTGAAGCCTATGATTAAATAATAAATTTTATTGAAGACTGATTTTTTTTTTTTGCTTGAAAAGATCATGTTTGAAATCAAAAAAAGTTTTTAAAATCATTAAACAAACATACCCATAAACCTCCAGATTCTGTCCATAAATTCTGGTTTACGAACTAGCATCCTTGTCTGAATTTGAAAAAAGAAAAAAACAGAAAACTATGCGGGTGCAGATGATACAGATGGCTGCTGCAATTGAAAGTACATGAACTACCATTCACTTCCACAACACCACACAGAAAGGTACCCAAAGCGCAGAAAACTAAAGAGAAACAAACAGACTAACATTTAAAACAGTAAAAGCATTCACCGTCTTGAGGTCAAACCGACAGCAAACTCATAACGACTGGACAACAGAAACGAAACGAAAAAGCAACAACAAGAGCAAAACATTGGGCACCTGAACGGCTCAGAAAAGCCTGGCCAATGCTTCTTGTCCTTTTATTTCCAGACACAACACTCGTAAAGACCACTTTACTGACTCCAAACCAGAAAACATCAAACACAGAACGAAACTAGTTAAACCATTTTATATGAGTAGTCGCAGTACCAATGTAAGCAAAGAAGGACGTTCAGAGTTACTCATCTTCTGATTCAGACTCGGCATTCTGGAGCCACTCTATAAAGGGCTTGATATTCTTCCAAATTTGGGAGGTTTTATTGCCACCAACCAAGCCTTGCTGATACCACTCTAGTACAGATTCTTCCTCCACCACATCGTTGTCGTAAAGATCTTTCAGAACCAATGCCACCTCCTTAGCAGCCTCTGTGCTTGCCTTCGCACAGAAAGACTCTATAGCACGCAAAAGAACAATCTGAGATCCCTCCCCTTCCGTGGCTGCTGCCAGGTAACTCTTCTTTTTAGCCACTTCTTTGGCGAAGCCCTTTCCAATGCCCATAAAGAGAGCTTCAAACAGGGCATCCATGACTTCTTGGGAAGTCCCAGAGAGTGACACCAAGTACGATTTCAGCTGACTCGCAGAGGAGTTCTTCTTCAGGTAGTCCTTTATCTCATCCACAAGGCTCCTATGGGTACTGGTAAAACCATTGCTATGTCCATTAATCTCCATTTTCTCTTCACGTCCTGGAGACTTCTTCGCAGACTTTTGCTTCTCTTCTTCAGTAGAAAGCATGACCATATCAGCAGTAACAGTACTCAACTGCTCCTGGATGCGCTGGCGGGCTGCCTCCAATGAAGTGTCCGTCAGCCACTGGACGTCGTCATCATCGTCATCATCAGCTGCTTGGTCATTCACATCAGCCTGGCTGTGAGCTGGGGAGTGATCCTCATCGGAACTATTGCTTTTTTTCTTCGTTGATGCTCTGGAAGCAACATCCTTCGCACTACCAGAGGTGCCTTTTTTCTTCACTGCCTCCTTTTTAAGCTTCTTCTGCTCCTCATCAGCGGCCTCTCCTTCCTTAAGCCGCTCCTTTTCAGCCCTCCTCATTGCCTTCTTATCTTTTGATCCCTTCTTCTGCTCAGGTGGGTTCTTGAGAATAAATGTTGTAAGCTTGTCCCTCATATCAACATCTGAAACAAATCCACACGCAGCACATTTCAGGGTGATCATCTGTGTCTTGGTGATCACTATCTCAGTTTCAGGGTTCCCACAACCATAGCACTGAACATATTTCTTAATGAAGTTTTCAAGAAGTCCAGCAAGCTTTGCAGTGTCATGGGAACCATTAACAAGGGCAGTTCCAGTCTTCTCATCAAATTTCGACTGCGCTCCAAGCTCACAACCAAAGTATTTAGTGGTGTAAGAAGCAGGTCTAGCCAGGGCCTTTGCTATCTCGACCATGTTAACCACGTTAGTCTTGATGCCATTTCCTCTACCTTCAATTTTAGTCATCATTTTTGGCATCTTATACCTGTAGAAGGCATCATCTCGGTTTGAAGCACCGATGTTTTGTAATGCCATCTTGTCACAAACAAGTCAGACTGCTGGACTAAATACCTCAAAAGATGCACAAGTCAGAAGAAGTTTTTCTTGTAACCAGAAATGCTCCTTTACCAGTAGAATTTGTAGCAATTGAAAAAGGACGCATAAACCTGCAACCCAGAGAGTTCACACTGGTGCCTTCTAATAAGCCAAGATGCATGCATCCAAGTTCCTCAGCAGTATGCCTGTTCTTTTTTCTAGACTTAGGACAGTACCCCCCAAGCAACCCAATCGACGACAAAAAGAGAGTAGCCCGCTCAGACATAAAAGAAGCTTCAAACTTAACGCCCTCCACTTTAACAAGCTGCAGAGCAGACAAAACTGCCAACTTCCTGAAAGCAAAAGAATAATTTTGTAGGATTAAGTGCTTGAGTCCAAGCTCGTTAACCAGCTCAGACATGGCTTTCGTCTGACATTTGAAGAAAACAATTTAAATCACTAACAAGCATTAACTTGTATCTGCTCATAATTCATAGATTGCACTAATGGGGACCCTAAATGATAGATGAATCATCGGCTACACATGTTTCACACACGGAAACCAGATTCCACCATTGGGGATCCTAAACTTCATCCATCTCGCAAGTACAAATAGAATCTATGCAACATAATCTAAAAGCTCAAATTTGAAAATCATGAACTAAAAAACACCATATATGTGTCTTAAGGTCGAATACACTGATGCAGGGAAAACAATATTGTGATGCACTAAACAATTATCAATTACTATCACCCCAAGTACTCCATGAGAAACCCAGCAAAAGACCATCAATTGCATAATCAAACAGGTAGTTGAAAAAAATACATAGCAAGCACCATTTGCAACCCCGTACAGGAACATAATTACGTCAAAATATTAGAAAACCCTTCCTATTAACCAACTCAAGGATTGTACAAAAGTGAAAGGTATTTAAATAAACCCCAATCCCACCCCGAACAGAGGATACAACCATGGTTTCCTACAAGTTGAAAAAGCAACCAGAGACGAATAGAAAAAAGAGAACGCAGTGGGCGAAGGTCATCTTTGAATTCAACGCACCGATGCAATATGAGTTTAAAAGATCGGACGAAGAGCTTTAAAAATCCCAGGTCATCTATTAATAGATTACGGCACTGGATCCAAATTCCGATCCTCAGAATTAACAACAGTAAATTCAGATCGAGCAAACAACCAACGATCAAAAAATCAGATCAAACCACTAAAGACAAAAACATTAAAAAGGCAAAAAAGCCTGGCAGATCTACGACGACTCCGCTATCAAAACAAGAATTCAAGGAGCTTACAAAAAACACAATAGATATTATCCGATCAAACAAGTATCATTACAATCAACCACTATGTGTAGAAAAAACAGCTATTAATCAACAACGAACCAAAAGAAAATACAAAATACAAAACCAAATATAAGAAACGAAACTATCCAGGAAAAAAAATCTAGGGACGATTGAGAAAACAGGAAGCGTTACCTTATGGTGTGGTGGGACGGCGAACGCGGAAAAACAAGAAATATAGATGTGGACTAGGAACTTCGCCTTGCGCTCGGTGAGAATTTAGGACCAAATGAGAGGAGCGCTCTGCTTATATAGGACAGACCCAGAAGGAGAGCCAGGCCACGAAACCCTACACGTCATGGCTTAGGGCAAACTCAGCTATAAATTCGTAAAATCTTTACCAGCTGAACTTTCGTAGCAAATTAAGCGTCTATGTGGCCCCGGTTTTACGGTTTTGTCCCCGTCTAGAAAAATGCGCTCGCCCTTTTTTTCCTTCATTGAATTATGATGATTTTATTTATTTCTCGACAGAAGAGATAAGGATACGAGAGAGGGGAAAGGTGCAGACATCTCTAGAGAATTCAATTGTCACAATCAGACCACGTCCTGTACAGCTGTTTTTCCTGACCGTCCATTTCTTTCTTTCGTCTTTCTTTTTTTGGTAGTTAAAGGAAAAAAGGGGGAAATAATTATGATTGGGCTTCAGTAAGTGCAAAATAAAATTGGGTTCAGCCCATTTATGTATGTAAAGCAACGAGGGGCCCAAAGCAAGAAAAACGACAAAAAGTTCATCTGTTTCAACGGCTACAATGTTCGCCATGACGAAGTTATCCTTTCTTGTCGCATGTGTCATGCTTAAAGTCGGTTGCGTGCTTGCGAATTACATTTAGGATTCCACGACATTGGGGATTCCTTTAGATATCTGTCACGCAAGCCTTCTGCAAATGGATGGGATCTTATGTTTCTTTAGATATCTATTTGTTAGGCGTTTGGCATCTCTAGAGGTACTGAATTTATGCGAGTTTTCTTCTGGCTCTGCCCTATTCTATTGTATGTTTGTGAAGTATATTCGCTTTAACCTCTAGGAGTAGCCAATGACAAACGCTTATTTGAGACAGTAATGGCCTCATAACCTCCAATAGGTGATTGGTGGCCATGGATACACAAAAAATGAACACTTTCATTGAGCTTTAGGAAGCGGTGAAGAAATAATGCTCGTTTTTCCGTCTTGTGTAAAGGAGTTGAGGCCTGACCGGAGAGAAATGAAAACATTGTTTCAGTCTTAAAAAAAAAAAAGTGTTGTAGCATTTGATGTGTAAGACTACTACAGGATAAAATCCCAGCTCGAAAAAAGCCACCCACACACTAGGAGGAGCTCACTATCACTGCTGGTAACTGGTAAGACTACCACCTACAGGATAAAATATCTGGGCAAGCTTTTCTGGGGACAAACCCTTCTTTCGAAGGAGGTTGCTGGTTTGACAATGTTAACCAGGATGACTGACAAGGAAATGTTGAGCAAAATGTTACAGTGGCACTGACCTCGAGAGTCCCAGCCCGTTGGCGGCAGGTGGAGACTGAACTCAATGTGTCCTGATAATATCCCCAGATGTGTGGGTTAGAGTACTAGTTATGAGGAAGGAACTAATGCAAGTGATTGGGGATGCATGACATCCGGTTCAAATGATCAACAGTCATTACTGATCTCAGCAGAAATTTTATAAACTTAATCGTCTGAAGCAATGTATTTGACAACCAACACAGTCATCCACCGGGTCTGCATTCTAGGAAGAGGTAACATTACAATCTTCAAACGAAATGAAACCTGGCCAAACAACAGGGATACTGCATCTCTTATTGCTGTCAGAAAGAAAGATTCTCAAGCAGAAGAAGAAAGATTCTCAACCAGAAGCTGTTTTCTTTTGCTGGAATATCACAGCATAGATTGGAACACCCACTCCAATGCTGAAGACAGTGAGCACTGCGAGGCTCATTTTCAACTGCTGGTGTGTCATCCTGTCCAAGTTATACATGTGCTTAGCATGCAGGTAGTAAGGTTCATCATGACCATGTGCTCCCATTCTCTTCACCTCAGTTGAGTGGAAACCCCTCTTTGCTGGTAGGACAAAAAAGTAATTGTTCTAGTTTAGTGACTTTAGCAGGACTTGAGCACCCTCCTTACCCCCCTTAAGAAAAGAAAAACATGGTAAATGGGCAAGCATCGAGAAATTGCCATTTGACAATTCATCCATGTCAACGTCCAGACATCTGGAATTGCAAACTCGACAATTATAACACACCCCGGAATAGATTACAAGATTAAATGTAGCAAATACTATCACATTGCAGCACGTTTACTCTACCATATATTTTCAATTATGTAACTTTATGTTTGCAAATGGTCCTACAAAACATAAAAATAGTAGCTTCTCAAGAATTGTAGTCTCATCAGCTAAACATATATCAGTCTTCAGAGATTTTAAAGCACCAGGAATAAACAATAAAATATACGCTTAATTTATCCTTTAGTCCCTAAGGTTCAAATTTTTCTTAATTTGGTTCCCAAGTTTTTTTTCTTCCTCCCAGAATCCTTGGGGTTAAAGCTCTATCGTAGAAAGGTCATTATGCACACTCTCAGCAACGTGACTGACAAAATATGATGATGTGCTAGTGGATCCCATATCATAACCAATCCCTCGACAGCTGTCCTGATGCACTCGCTCGATAGTCTACATCGCTAAAAAAATAACATGCCTCCAAGAACCCACAGAGGTTGCCACTTGAGATCGTCCTTTGGTAATGTGGCATCTTTTTAGCAATGTGGCTTGTCGAGTCAATGTATCAGGACAACAATTGAGCAACGATTCGTTATGACATGGCCTCCATTAGCCACATCGACATATTCCGTCAACCACATAGCTGAGAGTGGACGAAAAGACCTTTCCAGGACAAGGCATTAACCCCAAGGGCTGTGGGAGGAAGGGAAAAAAAAAAACTAAGGGACTAAATTGGAAAAAAGTTAACCCCAAGGACTGACCGATCATGGACTGATCTTTTGGTGGGAAATATTCTTCAGTTTAGATAATGAAACCATTCCATTACTACCAACCCAAAGAATTACAACCTCTCTGAGATATATGGCCAGGGACCAACAGATTATGAATTGATCTTTTGGTGGGAAATGATCTTCATTTTAGATAATGAAATCATTCCATTACTGCCAACCCAAAGTTGGACTAATTTGGAAACATTAGGCTAGGCAATGTACTTTATGCCTACTATTCCATTAAGCCTAAAATACTCTCTGAGATATATGGCCAGGGACCGACAGATTATGAATTGATCTTTTGGTGGGAAATGATCTTCATTTTAGATAATGAAATCATTCCATTACTGCCAACCCAAAGTTGGACTAATTTGGAAACATTGGGCAATGTACTTTATACCTACTATTCCATCAAGCCTAAAATATATATTACTGGACTTTGCTAGTATCTGTAAATTGTAGGCACTCACGAATCCCAAGGAACTATAATGGGAACCTCTGGTGCAATACCCAATAGCATGGTTTTGTCCAAAATTCTACTGAAAGCTGCAAGTACGCATCTTTTAAACCTAGGATTTATCTCACCATAATGCGCACACACACACACTCAACATATGCCTGAATCATCAAATCTCAAATCCAAGCTTTACGACATCCTAGCATATTTGCACAAGCACAAAGATATACAGACACATGTACATCAGCACATACATACACATATATACATATACAAATTTCACATGAGAACCAGCATGAATTCCCTCCCCCCCACCCCTCTCTCGGGAGGGCGTTTCCACACATAATTTTAGAGCATATAGTACCATGCACTTTATCGACAACTTATATAAAGTATTGTTCATATGAAGTTGCCTAAATGGGAAATGGAAATGGGGGGACCATATGCTTTAGAAAGCAAGGAATCGCATGAAACTAACCTGATTTTGGCAGAATTGCTTCCGAAGACATCAATAACCTTGCACAGGACCTCACTCCATTGTTCAATGACATTGCTGCAGTCTGCAAGAAATGAAAAAGCTCTTGCTTCTAACTTTCCTGTTCAACCATCATCTCAATTGTATCATCTTAAATAAACAATAGGAATACGTAAGAATGGGAAAAAAAAAACCCATGCTTTTGCTATATAATCATTGAATAATGAAATATTAATATCTAAATCAGTCAAACTAAGAACCCCATAATTTGGAAGATGTTGATCAACATTTTGGTTGGTATTACTGATTATACAACAAAAATTATCAGTCTCGTCAACTAAAATTTCTCCACAAATTCAGCGTAATGAAAATTTTGGACAGGCTATAGAAACGAGAACGAAAGACCTTCCATGGAAATGAAAATGTCAAAATCAAGAAGCAAGGGTTATTATACTCATTGAACTACTCAATGCAAGCATATACAGAATAGACAACTGATTTCAACTCTAATAAGTTCCCGAAATGTTCTAACCAAACAAAAAAGAACGCAGTGGGCGCAAGTCATCTTTAAATTCAATGCACCGACGCAAATATAAATTTCAAGGATCGGACGAAGAGCTTTAAAAATCCCACGTCAAACATTAATAGAAATTACCGCACACGATCCAAATTGCGATCAGCGGAACTAACAACCGTAGATCCAAATCAAGCAAACAACAGCCAAGGATCAAAATATTAGACGAAAAAAATTAAAACTGAAAAGAGAAAAAGCCCGATAGATCTGCAACGAGTCCGCTATTAAAAAAAAAAAAACTTCTGAAAGATGACTCCGAAAGTATTCGAACTCCAATCAAGAAAACTCGCTATGCCATCAAAATTCGCTATTACCAACACCCGTCGACAACGAAATAAAGAAATTCAAAGCGAGAAGTAAAAACTGTACTACTAATTTACGAGACGAATAAATAAGACTGGAAATCTCACCTCTGGAGCGGAGGGATAGAGCTCAGGAAGAGGAATACTCGGGTGGTACAGAAAGCGAGGAGCGAGCAGAGATGTGAGAACCCAGACGAACGCGTATGCTATGCTGTCATTTCTTAGGGCTGGGCTTGCAGCATTCTGCCCATTATGTCACAGTAATTGTCGGTTTTGCCCTCAATCCTCCAATATGCTCTATACTAATGTTTCTTAATTTACTTGTTTATTAACTTTTATAAAATTTCAGATATATTAACACCATTTTAATTCCAATATAATTGTATCCCCTTCTATCTATTAAAATGAATAATTTTATACTTAGTACTGAATACAATAATTAGCATTTAAAAATAATTTTTTGTGGAATTGTTCCTAAATATATGACAAAGTTTGATTTAATTAATAGAATTACAATTGACGACTAATCCAAGCGGTTCAATTTTCTTATCTTCAACAAATAAGTTAAAATATCTCCCGTGCCTATACACTCACATTATAAAATAAGTGAAACCACATTAAAAAAAAAAAATTGATACAGTTGCAATAGACACGAAATTTAGGTTTTAAAAAGGCTACTTTAATTAACAAATTAGAGAGAAATGTAGAAGATACGTAGGCAAAAGAAAAAATTTACGAGGCACGCCCATCCACTAAGCCAACAGCTTTTATAAAAGCATCTCTATCAAACGCACGCTAGTCCCACGTTTGTTTAAATCAAATCAAACAGAACAAGAGGTATTTTCAAACCCATTTACACAAATTCTCTAACTAACACAACATTCAATACATTGTTCGAATAACGGATTTTCGCTAATAAATTTTACTTATTTGGTGAGAATTAGTTTAAATCTTACTATTTTTAAATAAGTTGTTGAGTTTAATAATATTTGAATTGTGGAACTGATTCAAGTATTTGATATTTACCGTTACATTGCGAATCTAATTAGTGTGTTTTTTAGTTGAATCGAATCTATTCTAATTTTGTATATAAAGTCCGAGTTCTTTTTATTATAAAAAATAATAATTTTTGTTTGTACCTCAACTATTAAATTCAATACTCGCGCCTTGAGTATAATTTGTTTTGCCCATTTAAAATTGTTATTAAGAGAAACTTCACTCTTCACATCTTAATTATTGAATAAAATCTTATTTTAAAGTTCAACCTATCAATTTAATCAGATTCCACTTTCAAATCATAGAAATCCATCAAATCTTGTATACAAAGTCTGAGCTCCCTTTTGTAGCATCTGATCAAGAGATGGAAATCGATAAAAAGACTCTAAAACAATATCCTTGCAATAATTAAGTTACTAGAAGCAAAAAGTTGTCCATGTGTGCTCCATCGATAATTTCAGTTTGTTATAACGGATCTGGAGGCGCAGCCAAAAATAAATAACCAGCGTGAGAGAGGGAGAGAGAAAAGTCTCTGAGACTTCTGTCCACTGTCTCCTGGTCTACTGCCTGCTAGAAGACTTGGGACTCCGGTCCTCCCTTTCTGGTAGCCCGCCTCGTTTATTTTCTCCCCTGGGGTGCAAATTCTCCCCCATGCGCCAGCTAGTAAGGACAACTTTAGGTACATTTATTCAGCAAAAAGTTGGGAGTATCCTGTTGGGGATGCGTCGCACATGTGAATAGAGTTCGATGCCCTTGACTTTGTTAGCTATTTTCCTGTACTATTCATCCCAGACATGGCCTAAACGGGGCCAATCTTTGTGCCATTATGCGGGCGGCAGTTTTTGTGCTTGGAGTCACTGGAGGGGGCTGCATGTGGCTGGATCGAGCCACAATTGTTTCAGTTTTTCTGTTTAATTTTTAGATTTAATTAATCCGCCAGTGTAGTTTAATTTTATTTCAATTTAGCCCCTCAATTTTAATTCTTTCTCATAGAGTCTTTAGGATTAACTACTTGTAATAAAAATATCATTCCCTCGAAACATGGACTACATATAAAACAGATATATTTTGGTAATAAAAAATGTGTCACTATTAAGTGACTTGGACTAAGTGAATCTAAATGTTAACTGCTAATTGGTAGTGACATATTTTTTGTTAGACATGTAGGCATAATTCGCCTGTTGCAATGGTGAAATTTAACAAAAAGGACTTCTTTTGAAAAAAGTAGCTAATCTCGCGAACTCGTATAAAAAGAATTAAAATTGAGAAATTAAATTAATAAAAGTTAAACGACAAAGACTTATAGATTAATTAAACATATATTTTTTCTTTATCTATTTTATTTTTTTTATCCTGTTACATAAACCCTATCGAAACCTATAAAAAGCTATCTATGCAAAACCTGATACCGAAATTATTACAATTGAAATCTTAAAATAGTGTTTTTGGTAACCCATTGAAATATATGAGAAAAAAAGAAAAGGAGATTATTATGAGAAATCGTTAAAAAGACGGAATTTACTACAATTGTGATATATTGATAATCAAGAACATTTGAAGGCCTTGTTTGATGTTATGTCAGATTTTAGCAAATTTAGAGACAGTCTTACACCGAGATTCGCTTAGTTGTGTGTGTTTAATGTTTATGTCAGATTCTTTGTAATACTTGGTAATTTCCTGTCTCCTGCCTAAAATAACGAACACTCAAACGGATCGGGTCAGCCCTTCCGAGACATCCAAAACCCCAAAAATGGATCATGACTTGTGCCGTGACTGGCGTGGACGCGCGTGGAATGCCGTTCTCAATTCGACGAAAGTCGCATATTATTACGGCCTAACTTTGACGGCCCACGCATCCATAATACAAATCAAAAGAAGAACCTACCTCCCAGTTCGGGGACGGGGGAGAGTTTATAAACCAATAAGCTCTTCGTCGTTTCCCACCTGCGTCCCGACCTATCTCCGTCTCTCTCGCCTCGCGGAAAATGAAGAATCGGAGCGCTGGAAAAATCTCTGCCAAATGGGTTCCTATTTTCTGCATCTTTTCCTTCATTATTGGCGTCCTCATCACCAACAGGTCCCCTTTTCTTTCTATCATTCACTACTTTCCTTCATTTTTGGCTAAATTTCAATTCGCATATCTCAAAATGTCTCCTTTGTTTTTGTTCGGATTTCGGGTTTTCGTTGTTGTCGAAACTGATGAGACTGACTTTCGGGTCGTTGTTGCTCAGGACGTGGGCCACACCCGAATCCAGCGGGCAGCTCATGATCCAGCGTCGACTTGAACAAGAGGTGCAAGCGGCCACCGACGATTTCACAACGACAACGGTACGTATAAAACTTCCATAGGACCATATCTGCGTCATTAGTATAAATGCTCTAAAATTCCCACAGCTTGAATTTTCTATGTTCTTCTATTCTGTATTCACTTTCCATCACTTTTCCGTTTCATTGGGTTTCAAATCAGAAAAAGGCACCGGAGAGGGATGTGATGGAGAGAGTTTTCAAAACCCACGAAGCACTTCAGTGAGTTTCTAAGCATCAGTCGTAATTGACGTCACAATTCTTAAGTTTCTTTCTGACCAATTTATTAATCATTTGGGCGCTGTCGTGGGTTCTTTTGGAGACGAGCTCAGATCTCTGGACAAGCAGATATCGCTACTTAATATGGACTTATCGGCGGGTCGGAGTTCTCGCGAAATGGGGATGTCCGACGGCTACGCTTCGACCTCTTTGTTGCCTAATGAGAGGAAGAAAGTGTTTATAGTTATTGGAATCAACACCGCTTTCAGTAGTAGGAAACGGCGTGATTCGGTCAGGGAGACTTGGATGCCTCAAGGTATACTGTAGTAGCTTAGGTTTGTTTGTTTTTACGTGTCATTTCGCGTCTTATGTTGTTGTGTGTTGTTGTGGGGGATTTGTTTGTTAAGAAAGTTGTGTTGTGTTTTGTTTTCTTTAGGTGAAAAGCTTGTCCAATTGGAGCGCGAGAAGGGAATTGTAATCCGGTTCATGATTGGCCACAGGTAAATTTACTTCCCCGGGTTCTTTGCGTATGCATTAGCTTTATGGCAAACTGAAACATCTTGATAACCAGAAGAAAAGAAAGCAAAAGCAATTCCCCGTAGGTTTGTTCAAGGAAAATCGTTTGTTCTGGATATGACACAATATTGGATACATCTCTAAAAGCAATTTGAAGTTTGACATGTCCTTCGTCTTATATATGAGATATATAACACGCAGGATGCTTTTTTTTTTTTTTTTGAGAGGGGGGGTAGAGATCAAACATCGCTTTTTATAAGGATTCCTGTTGCTTTTAGTTGTTGAAAATGTGTCCCTGTTGTATAAATGGAACTGCTCATCTTTTTACATGCTTGGTTCAGTGCAACATCCAACAGCATCTTAGATCGTGCTATTGATTCGGAAGATGCTCAGCATAAAGACTTTCTTAGGCTGGTAAGAAGTGCACATAAAGCCTTATGTTTATCTGAATATTCAAGACACCCTTCTAGGAAATGATTATCTAACTTTCGGTATGTGCAATTATCTTGTAGGAGCACGTTGAAGGGTATCATGAGTTGTCTGCGAAAACAAAAATTTTCTTTGCCACGGCAGTTGCTCTATGGGATGCTGACTTCTATGTCAAGGTGGATGACGATGTCCATGTCAATTTGGGTATGCACAGCAATATCCTTTGTGTTGTTTTAATTGTTGTTGCTTTAGTATCATTCCCAAAAAAGAAAGTATTGTATCACCATTGGCTTTGTTAATTTTTTTCATCTCTTGCTTTTCTAGGTATGCTGGCTACAACTTTTGCCCGTCACCGCTCAAAACCTAGAGTCTACATTGGGTGTATGAAATCTGGACCTGTTCTTTCTCGCAGGTAATACTGCTGGAGCTTAAATGCTGATGAGAATGAAAATGTTACTATTTCTTTTACTTTCTGCCTCTCTCGGCAGTGTCATTAACATTTTTAAGTTCCCTATGTTCTCCAGGGATGTCAAATATAACGAACCAGAGTACTGGAAATTTGGAGAAGAGGGCAATAAATACTTCCGGCATGCAACTGGGCAGATATATGCAATTTCAAAGGACCTAGCCACATACATCTCCATCAACCAGTAAGGTTTTTCATGTGCAAGTAGCCTATTTCGCTACACTGTTAGCTATCATATTAAGGGCCATGGCCTAATCTTCATAGCTTTTCCGTTTGCTGTTTTCATGCTGAGATAAGCAGTAAATTGTCATCTTTTACCTGCACCTGCACCAAGTTATTCCATTGTCTGAGTCTAAAAGATTTTTCGGAAATTTTCATCTGAACCTTGATGTTATGAGCACTAGGTGAAATTGACCGAAAATCCTTTAATGTTACAAACATGTTGAATGGAAACACAAAAATCAGAAGCAAATTACCCATGGGAACTGAATTTTTTTCAAAGAGACAGGTTTATGGTCCATATTTTCCTGCAATCTACAAGACCTTTTGGATGTGGTAACTTTTGGGTCTGGAACATTTGCATGGACAAGTATTCTTCTTAATGAAGCATGCATAAACTTCTTGGTGGTGCTGATTGTGATTGCAGGCCTATATTGCACAAGTATGCCAATGAAGACGTGTCACTGGGTTCATGGCTTATTGGTCTTGAAGTTGAGCACATTGATGATCGCAATATGTGCTGTGGAACTCCACCAGGTACTGCTTTTAAAAGACAGATGGGATTATCGAATAGAAAAACTTTTTGGTAGGCAAGAAAAAAAAAAAAGCTTTCAAAGAGAACAAGAAAGTAAAAAATTTCAAGTTCTAATGTAGGGGTGTCATGATACACCACTAGATAATGGGTTCATCCCAAATCCAGCTTGATTTGGTTTATTTTGTCCACTTGGTAAAAGTTCTCTTTGGTTGGGATATAATTTTTAAACATTCAAAGAGTTTTGATGCAATCAAAAAGTACTTTACCATCTACATATCCAAAGATCTTGCTACTTATTGCATCCTGGGCGGGACTTTTAAATGCGGTTGTTCGGAATTTTGATTTGTAAATGCAAGACATCCTTCTCTCAGCCACAAGGTGTTAGACAGATAGCTGTGTTCCTATAAGTAGAGTTTAACCATTTATTTCGTTGTTTATGGCTGTTGTTCCTCTTTAACTCACATTAATCCTCTGCTGATGCAGATTGTGAGTGGAAGGCACAGGCAGGTAATGTTTGTGTTGCGTCATTTGATTGGAGTTGTAGCGGAATCTGCAAGTCAGTGGAGAAGATGAAGTATGTTCATGCAACATGTGGTGAGGGGGATGGAGCTGTTTGGAGCGCTTTATATTAAAATCAATTGAAGGGGTGAAGATCCTTAGCAGAGAAGGTTTATGAGGATTTTCAGCCACATTGTCTGGGAGGCAGTTTAGTGAATTCAGAATAGTTGGGTCCGTTTGACACCTAAAATTTTACTCTCCTAAAATTTTAACACAATAAAAAATTACAATATAATCTCTCTCTCCCCATCAAATCATTACTTTTCACTACAAAAAAATATAAAAAATTACCTTTTTTTCACTTTTTCACTAAACTCAATACCTTAAAATTTTAACATCCCCAAAATTTTAACACTCAAACACACCCTATATATGATACACAAGTCCATGCATTTCTTCTCGATCTTCTAAGATCTCTTGTGCAAAATGTGGTGCATCAGTTTATTGGAAGCTGTTCATTCAAACTGTTGGCTGTTCACTGATCTCAGAAATCTGTTTTGTGGATGCGGGAGGATTTAGAGGGATATTAGTATACAATCACAGCATTCTTTTTTTTCTTTTTTAAAAAATTTAATTTTAATTCTTTTCCGCCATAGGAATCAAATGTAACTTGATGGGTCATGTGAACACTATGCTCGTAATGCGGCGCCCACGAGCGGGAGTTTAAATTGCTTGATTAGTTTTTGGTCCTCTGAACTGGCCTTATTGTGGAGTCAAAAACAAAACTCACAGGGCTTTCGCTGCACCATTCAGATTGTGTAGTAGTGGAAATCCCATTACAGATAAGGTTTCCCGAAGTTGGATGTGATAAAAGTTTCCTTCCTGAGTTGCTTCACTTTTTCCTTTGAATTATTGGATATCCCAATACAGATTTAAGGGAGACTTTTATACACATTCGAGTCAAATTAATTTGGCTAATTTTTAATCAGTATTTTCAATCTATTAGCTTCAATTTTTATCGATATTATGATTTCTAATTAATTTAGCTTGTTTTTTTATTAATATTTTGATTTATAATTCTTTCATTACTCTAATATCAGTTTCTTTAATATTATAATCTTTAATTATTAAATTAATTAATTAAACTTATTTTTAATTAATAATTTAGTCTATAATAAAAATTTTTAATTTTTTCTTTGAAGTAGGCATCCCAATACAAAATAAATAACTAAAATAATAAATGAAGTCGGTGAATCATTCCTGTCCCATAATTGTTTGACCGAAAGGCTAAAAAAGAGGCCCTAAGCAATTACACATATCCTGGAAAGTGCATATAAGTAGGCGTACAGATATCCTGGAAAGTGCATAAAAGTAGGCGAAGTCAAGCAACAGCCGACATAACTCATCCTTACAGTGTGTTTTCCAACCAAATGAAATTTTCTCTTTTTACAAATTTCAGTAAATGAGGCCTTGTAGAAGACGCAGTAAGATAGATCAGTTTGTATTGGGCCTGGCCCACGACTTTAAGATGAGTCCATCGAACGCCATTTCTAGGCAGGCCTTGGGTTAGGCCCAGCAAGTCCTTCATATATTTTCTTCCCAATAACAGTTAGGACTCTTTTCGATCTTTGTGAATTCTCCTTAGTCTCCCTCTGGAGCTTCGATCATTTCGATGTGGTTTAGGTGTCCGTAATCGTTCGTTGGAAGCTCTGGTTTTGACACGATCGGACGGTGCTGGGTGAATGGAGAACGCTGACGTGTTCTTGGGTCTCCACGACTTTCTGGAGCGCATGCGCCAGCCCTCCGCCGCCGATTTCGTCAAATCCATCAAAAGGTACTTTCGTTTATACTATCAAATCCATTTCCAATTGAACCATTGGAGATTCCCTGTATCTCTGGGGGCTAAAATTGCTAAGTTCTTCCAGTTTTCCTGATTCCGTTAACAAGTTATAAAATGTTTGGGAAGTAGTTTTTCTTTTGTTCCTTTTGCAAAAGCTTAAACTTTCTGTACAAACGGATTCGGATGGATATAATGACGCTGTTTCTTGTGGCGACGACCTTGCACTTAGAATTTAACTTCTGTTGTTTTAAGTTGATTTCATGTAGATTGTTTCATATTGATGGTGCTCAAACTCCTTTATGGCTAATTAGGTATAGTTTACCTGAATACTCAACCTCTTTTGGACGAACGTGGAAGCTGAAGTTAATGGTGAATAGATAGAGAAAGTATCAAGCAGCATGTTTCGGCCGATATTGATTGTGTCATTAGCAGTTCTAGTGATTGATCTTGAGTCAATTCGAACCAGTAGGAAAATTACTGAGTGAAGCTACCGTAAGAACCCGTAATGAAGCCTCGCCTTGTGCTTTCTCTTCGATTGTAGGGTTTTGAGCTCACGAAATGAAACCTACAGATCCTTCATTATATAAAGCGTGTAAATCAGGGCACATACTGCGGTAAAAGTAAATAGAGAGGTGTCTCAAACATAGACAAACGGTGTTCAACTCTGAGCTGTAAAATTGATTCGCTGACAAGTTAATCCTGGAGCTTCATGAAATTCTCCATTGCCTGATTATACGTGTGACTCTGTATATGTGTGAGAGACCTGAAATGGAAGAGAGCTTCATGGAATTCAATAACAAGTTAGCACTGATTAGGCACGTGACTTGGTATATGTGTTGGAGACCTGGACTGGAAAGAGAGCCTATAGGGGGCCCATGATGAACGAAACTCATGATATCCTTGCCGTAGAAGATTTGAGATGTATTTATTTGTATGGTGCTTTTTTAGAAGTTCATTTCCTTCTTTATATTTTGGTAAATAAAATAGTTTGCCCTCTTGAAAACGAACACGTGCAATATCTTCAATGTGATGTGTTCCATATGGCAGTTTTATTGTCTCTTTTTCAAACAATGCCCCTGATCCAGAGAAGGACAGTGCTGCAATACAGCAGTTCCTTGCCAGTATGGAAGCAGCTTTCAGGGCTCATCCACTTTGGGCTGGTTGCTCAGAGGAGGAGCTGGAGAGTGCTGGTGAAGTGAGTTCCTGTATATGTACCTTGTTTTTGCATTTCTTTTTAGGATGGTTGTGTTGTTATGGGGACCTGATTTCCGAGTAGTATTACTCATCAAAAACTAATTTTTAGCTTCAGTTGTCCTTTCGTGGTATGATTCCAATGACATTCTTAACAGAAGTAATGTCCTGTAAAGTCTCTGATAGAGCAAATGTAAACAATAAATTTGCAACGGAGGTTGCAGAATCTTACATTAATTTGGATACTTAAGCCTCTGTGAAAGCCATCAAGCTAAAATTGCATTCAAGGCTCAGCCTTTGCTCAGATGGTATTGGCGGTGGATTGGATCTCAGGTTCAAATCTACCTATCAAAACAGACAACAAATTTGAACTTTCAGATTTGACCCCAATGCAATCCCTATGCTTCTTTTCTCCAATGGGATTTAGTCTCCACAAAGGGTATTGTAAACATAGTACAACCCTTGACGTACTGTACTCTATATAAGGCGCAGGACACCTTATATGTACTCTCGGGATCTTTATCTGATAACTATACAAGCACAACAAGTGGTTTATAATTGATCTAAATCCATTTCCTCCTTAATTTTTTGTTTTTGGGCCCCTAGCTAGGCTAGACAATCGGATCTAGAGACCTTGAGGAATAGGGTGTTTTAAGATAGACTGTCATATCAACTAAAATGATGTTGTTTTGTTCAAAATTTATTTATTGGGTGAATCCTGAACTACTAATGTTATGGCCTTTTGGGCAAATGGCTGATATTTGTTTATATTCAACACCATGCACTTCTATTTATATTCTCAAAGTGGCAAAAATATTTGCACTTCTTGCCTTGTATAATCTTTGTTCATACAGCTTTGTTTAGGTAGTTTTAATGTCTTAATTTTCTTGTTGGGTTTTTCCCCCTTCTTGTAATTGGTCCTGTTAATGATTCATGCTGATTTCTTTACCTCTGAACTTCTTTTTAAATACAGGGACTAGAGAAATATGTTATGACGAAGTTATTTCCTCGTGTATTTGCTTCACATCCAAATGATGTAAAACTTGATGACCAACTTTCTGAGAAGATGGCTTTGGTTCAACAATTCGTAAGGCCAGAAAACTTGGATATCAAACCAACCTTTCAAAATGAAACATCATGGCTGGTAAGTAGCCATTTTAACTGATATATATTCTATTGCTCTCTATGGTTTACCTCCTTGGAATCCCATTGGCAATATTGTGATATTTACAAGTCAAAAGCACAATGGCTGTTCATATCTTTTTCTTTTTTCTTTTTTTTGATAAGTAACAATAGCTGTTCATATCTAATTCTATTTTAACAATGTATATATATGTGGATTCAAAATTTTAATTTCAAAGCTCCTTATAGGGTCTCTCAATTTCTAGTCATTTGAAGCCCAAGGTGTTGTAGAGCTTGGTTAGCAAAATTAAGGGGCTTTTCTTTAGCAAGAAAAGCCCCATAAAGTGATGGAAGAGTTTTGAATTTGCTCCTCAAAAAGATCGGTGACTGGGAATGTGATTCCTCTTGTATATAATATTCTTCAGCATATGTTACGGCACTAAATACCAATAGGTTTGTGAACTACATTATATTTGGAGGACTTAAACGGGGAAATCCACTAGAAATTTTCCATAATTAAGTTCTCTGACAATAATTGGAATATGTTGATTCCAAAATTGGTATACTGAGTGTCACATGTTGCCAATTAAACAGAATCACTGGCTTTGTATCGATCCTGTTACATTTCGGCTGTTTGATGAAAGCTAGCTCCCAATGTAGGCCTTGAGTCTCGTGCTGGCCTAATCTTATCAACAACATGTTGATCATGTCATTAATTGGAACCTGTTGAATCCTTTGCCTGTGACATTCAATTCTTTGTTATAGATCAATTACGTTTTTGTTTCTTGTGGTGAAGATTATGTATTCTACTTTATTCAAGAATTCCCCATACGAGGTCTCTTATCTGCATCGTTAATTCTGTAAGTGCAGCTGGCACAGAAAGAACTGCAGAAGATCAATATGTACAAGGCACCAAGAGACAAGCTTGTTTGTATCCTTAATTGTTGCAAGGTTATCAGCAACTTACTGCTTAATGCTTCCCTTGCTTCAAATGTGAATCCCCCTGGAGCTGACGAATTTCTTCCTGTCCTGATTTATGTTACCATAAAGGTGGGATTTAATATAGTGTGATTACTTAATTTACTTGCTCAAATGTCACACTAATTCAAAATGTAGGGAGGAAAAAAGAGAAATCTTACCTCTGGGTCTATATATCTGTCATTGTGTTCACAATAAAATTCTATCCATGTTTTGGCTTCCTTATACCTATTGTTGTAAACCTGTCGGGTATTGAAGTAGCAGACATAGACTCCTGAAACAGGAAAGTTTAAACTAGTGAAAGTAGGGCATGAGATTAGGATGGGAACAGCAAGCTTATATATCTATGACTGTGTGCGTGTGTGCATATCCTTAAAAGTTGCTACACTCTCTAAAATCACTTCCAGAAATTTATTTTGGCCTCAACAATAACGAGTTTACCCTCATAAGATGGTCACTGCCAAAAATATGGGGACAAAATTGTCATTTATACACCAAAAAATTATTTTCCATCTAAATTAACCAAAAATTTTAACAAAGGAGACAAAATGTTTAAATCAATAGTTGGTGGGTGCAATGTAACAAAACTAATAGATTAGGGTGCAAAGTGTCAAGATCCTCATAGTTAGAGAGTGCAAAGTGTATTTATCCTTTTCTTTTAGTTTTAAGCAAGATTCTATGAAGGTTAAAAATTAAACACTTCCTGTTAATGAATCAACTTGGACCATATAATATTTTATTCTGATACCATGAAGTGGTAGCCTCCCTCCCACTTATCCTTTTTAGGGTAGAGGAAGGGGGAGAAGGGGGATTGCAAATTATTGTAATGATAAGCATGTCTTAGTACCAACAGTGCTTTGCAAAGTAATGCTTCAGTGTTTCATATGTCTCTTAGTTAATGTCCTTGAAATGCTTTTGGTTATGTTTTGGTTGCATGAATGATATAATGCAGGCAAACCCTCCGCAACTGCACTCAAATTTGTTGTATATACAAAGGTACAGGCATCAATCTCGACTAGTTGCAGAACCAGCATATTTTTTTACAAACATGCTCTCAGCTGAGTCCTTCATCTCCAACATTGATGCAAATGCGCTTTCAATGGAGGGAACGGAGTTTGAAAAGAACATGGAATCTGCTCGAGCACTTCTTTCAGTGCTTTCAAATGAGTTGGATGGTGACTTGGATCAGAGTGATAGAAATGCAACTGACGTCTCTAGAGGTGGACCTCTGGAACCTAAACGTCAGTCTCTGAGTGCTTCTTCTAAGGATACAGACTCCACATTACGGCGCAACTTGTCTGAAGCAAAATCTACAAGTGATCAGGAGGTCCCAAATGCAAAAAATCAGTTAATGCCCTCCCTTTCAGATTTGGAGAACAAAGGGGCTGTTATGCTTTTGAAGGAAGATATTGTGAGCCAAGTCTTTAGGGATTATCCATACTTGTTTGCTCATGTTGGTGACCTCACACTCGACAACGTGGAAGACTTGCTAAATAATTATAAACAACTTGTTTTCAAGTATGTTTGTCTTTCCAAAGGGTTGGGTGCTGCTCCTCCTCCTTTGTCCTCTTCACAAACTCAGAAACAGAAGAAAGTTGTTACCATGAAAGAACCTGGAGATACTATTGCCGTAGAACCAAATAATGAGTCAAAAGAGCGAAGTATGCAAGATGATGGCTCAGATGAAGTTTCACTTTTAGAAGAGGAAAATCTCGAATCCAAGATGCAGCAGGATGTTGCAGCTCAGGGTGGGGGAAATGATGAAATTTCTCAATGATGTTTGGTCTCAAAAACATGTATGTTGTAAAATTATGTTGAATTTCAAAAGAGTGGAGAGAAAAAGAAAAAGAAAAGAAAGCGATCATCGAGGCTATTTCCTTTTCCTTTTCCTGTGGGGAATGTGAAACTGTCATGACCCATGGCTTTTATCTTATGGTTGTCAAGAGGTGAACGCCTTGCTGAAGTCGAGCGAAGACGTGTACTTGTAGTCCACTTTTTTGTTTTCCTTAGTCTTGTAGCGACATATTACAGCACCGTGATAATTGATCAAAATTATGGGAAGAGCAAGGTACATATCCTTTGTGTAATTGACAACTCTACCGAGTGTATTTTTTTCTCGCCCCTCTAATTTTCTGGTTTCTCTCTTCCTTCTCAAAAGTCTTTGGGCTTTTCTACGATCTGTCTTGTCACTGAAGGCCTTTGTACGTGATGGCTTTGGTCATGTGGAATAATGGGACTCTGCGTTGTGGCTACTGGATCATACGCGTCCTCTTTTGGTCGTCAGTGGGCTGCTGTGAGTTAAGTGGGCTTCACAATTGTGCAGTTCTGTCGTTCTACTCAAGTTTGTAATTTCACTATTTTGCTAATTTCTTGTTCAGAATGAAAAAGAGATTGAAACTTCTATAATACTATTGCTATCAAAATTGCTATTATATGGGATTAGGATCTTTTGCAACTTGTCCGATAGTATCAAATGATGTAAGGTCTACTTGTTATTTGTTGTGTCTATTTCTCTATTTTCAAATTGCACTGTACAAGTAGAAAATTGGAGAGAATCTCATCTTAATATATATATATATATATAAGTAGCGAGTGAGTTTTATTTGATAAAATTTTCAATGCTTTCAATTCTATCCAAACAAACAGATGAAGGATGGACTACGTTTTCCAGCCCTGGTTACTACGTTTTCCAGCCCTGGTTACATATATTGTTAGGTTTGGAAACCGAACAAGGACGCAGGAATTCTACTTAAAGAGCCGCCTTTGTGAAAGAAAGGCTTGGTCCTATCCGCGTGTGAATGTGAATGTGTTTTATGGAAATGTCAAGAGTCAAACCTACTAACTACGAAATAGCGGAGTGAGTCTCTGTCAGTTTTATTCACATCACATCACATCCACGAGCATTGTTTGAGTTTCGAATCATTGAAATTAATTCGTATATATTCATGATCTACCTGTCACAAAAATCCTTAAAAACATTATTGCAACTTCAAGCTTGATATACTAAACTTATGGACAAAATAATGTGTTAATAATCTTGAGGAAGTAAATTATGTACAACTTCTCAAAAAATAATAGATGATCTAGCCCTTTGAGAAAGATTGATTTAATTTAAGAGACATTCCACAAAACTTCAAATTACAATTATTCTGATTTTAGAGGAACCTGATTTATTCTGAACAAATGGGCCATCTCAGGAATCCTAGATCACAGAATTCTGCAACACTCGTGACGAAGAAAGATGGAGGACTACTGCTCCCAAATCTCTACGGTTCTTTTTTGAAGCTTAAGATTTGCTACCAAGTCTTGTTGCAAGATCTGTTAGCTGAGCGCAATGGTTTCGGGCATTTGAGAAATTGTTACCTCTTGGGGAGCACCCAAAGGAGGTTAGAATTTCTAAGCAACAAGTTTCTGACATTCCATTTCATATTGCAACATGAGTACTACTTTACCATTTAGACGGCCGGGGGGTCAAAAGCTTTGCGTCCAATACCAAAGAACTCGGAGCTAGCTATCTCATTGCCCTATTGTTCTTTTGGCGTCCATAGCGCCACTGCCCTGTCTCCTTCTTTTTAAAATATCCCCATAGGCTTTTATTCCTTTAATAATGCTAATACGTCCCTAGAGATTTGATGCCTCTTCTCGGTTTTTTAGGCCGAAACACGAAAGTACAATACACACACGTTGTATAGTGCAATGTCGGAGTGGGGCAGCCTCCAAAGACAACAAAAACTGGAGCTATCTATATCCAATAGTGTCTTGGGGTGAGATTTTCTGGTCTGGCTCAAGTTATTTTGACCTGTTTGGCCTCTTTGCAGCTGGGCAGACCAGCCAGCGGCGTATCACCCGCCATATCTCGTGCTTTACAACCACTACAGCTTTGGGACAACGTTATCATCAACGACGAGCCTTTTTAATAATTCTTTTGGGTCGGAGAACCTTTAATAATGCAAAGTAGACATACCTAGGAGATATGTGCGGTCGCATGATCGATGTCGCGCGCGCGACTGCATAGCTTCTTGAAATAGCAATGTCCGAGTACCCCCATTTCGTTAATTTCTGGCTTTCGGCACCCGCTTTGCCATTACACATTCCTACTTTTTCCATATAGAGGGCTCTTTTCCGCTTACGACGCCTTGTGTTATTGTCATGTACCAGCTCCAGACGTAGGCCAACTTTATAAGGAACTTTTAAGAGAATGTGAACTATCATACTGCGTGTCTAAAAGAGGCTTAACGTAAATCATGGATCGCCAGTGATAGTGATACGACAATCGTTGGTGATCATTGCGTTGGGTCAAAGACTCAGACCGTATAAACAAATAGGAAAGAATGATAAGAAGATATTGACGACAATACTGACAAAGATGCGCCACAACAATTGCAACACAGCAGTAAGCAAACAATGACAGTAATGGTAGAACATCGAAAGCCAAGAAAATGAGACCATTGACTCGATCGGGTGTGGTTTTGATTTAAACTTTCAAGTAAAGCTGTAGGGTTTTTGGTTGATAGCTTCCGAAAATTCGTGTTTAATTATTCTTTCATAAAAGGCAAAAAAAAAAAATTCCGAACCATGTACATGATAAACTATTGAAGTTTGTCTTTAAAAGTTATAGTTTTATAGTTCGAAGGATGGATTTCCACTCTATACGAATTGTATTTAGTGTGTAGATGTGAGTTTGAATTCTCACGTCTATCCTGAGCGAATTTTTAACTTAAATAATACTCAGATTGTAAGATTAGTTTGAGTGTCAAGTATTTACCTATGCTAGCTCCTAATCGATTAGTATGTTTTCCAACTAATTTAGGACTTGGTTTAGATCTGTTTGAGCTTAGTGTACAAAAGTTAGGATATTACAAATTTTTCTCGTGATACAAAAAATTTCCAAAACTTTAAAAAGATCATGCAAGTAAGACTCCCAAAACTTGAAGTGAGCTATCTTGAAGTAACTTTTTAATTTCAATTGAGGTAGCTTCGACGGAAAAAAAAAAAAAAAAAGGTTCTCTTCTCACGTCCAAATATTATGCTGTATGTCTGGTTGAAATGAAATTTTGCTTTCATAAACTGAAAATATCCTTTAGATTATAAATATGACGTTTGTTTTCCTAATATTTTGGAGTATGAAAATTTCCAGCAAAATAAATACATTTCAAAATTTTTAATTTTTACACGTACACACTCTATTTTTTACAAACTCCAATAAATCTCAATTAAGTAAAAATTTCAAAATTTTGAAAATATTTCTCAAAATTTTGACAAACAAACACATCAATGTGAATTTTCCAGCTGGAAGGCCATCGAGTGGTCACATTATTGATGGCCCCATAAATCTCTACTGACCACACATCGATTTGGCATTATGCAGACTATTCTAAGCCATGGAAGGCATTTAGCGAGAGGTGGAAATTTTAAAATGGAGGACAAAATGTACCTTTCACGTGCACCCCACGAGCTGGCATGCATGGTGTGTCGGCGGAGAAGTAGACATCGACGTTCAGGCATGCATATTCATTTTTTTCTTCACACGTGATCTGCATGTGATCTGTCCCGTCAGCGGGATATTACCAAATATTAATTCAAACCGACCCCAACAACTCCTCTCTGTTTTCAGGAATCAGGGTCATTAGGAAATTTCCATTGCTCAAAGATTTGAAAAAAGAAAAAAGAGAAAGAAAATATCAAACAAAAATGTAAAAACCTATCTATGCTGTACACGTGGACTTGTGAATATATTTTACAAAATAATTGTGATTTATTTCTGATAAACATCAGTATAAACACCTTAAGTTATGAGTTTTTAAGAATTTGAAATTTATTATGTATACAATTCTTATAGGGGGGGCTCTTAAAGTTTTTATATGATTTTTTGTCGTGTACGTGGTACTTTCGTACTTGGTAACAGGGACGAGATCATTAGGATTATAAATTATGAGACTAATTTTTTTAAAAAAAAATACAAGTTGGGAGCCAAAATGCCACAGTACAAAAATTCTTGAAAAAACATTTTTTATTTTTAAAAAAAACATATTGTTCTCGGTTTGTCAGATATTGTTCTTGCCCTTGGTTTGGCAGGTCACCGTCCTTGACGGCAGGGTTGAAAAGTGAATTTTCAGATTAAAATTTAATGCTTTTTTTTTTCTGCAAACATAATAAAAAGATAAAAGTGTCAAGTATATTTAATTACGAGGATTTTGACATTTTACACTGTAATTTTTTATTTTTTTCACATTACGCACACAAATTATTAATTTAGACACTTTACACCTTTATTTAAAATTTTCCATCAATTTAGATAGAAATTTATTTTTTTGAACTCAAAAGTAAGGTTTTATCATGGTAGAATGATCACTGCTAAAAAAACATTATGGGTAATTAATGAATTTTCTTAATTAAAAGAATTTTGTTAGCCAAATATTTTAAAATAAAGATAGACATAAGGATCATCCAATTTGGATAAATAAATTAAAAAAAAAAAAAAGATATCTTTCAACCTTTCAATTCAGATAATAAATTAGAAAAAAATTCTCATTCAAACTTAGAAATTAAAAAGATTGAGGCATATTGGTTTCCTTGCATTCCTATATTTATCGTATCAATGGCTTCTTGGCAAATGTGATTCCACCCTATAATGGGGGTGTTTGTTTATCAAAATTTTAAAAAATATTCTCAAAATTTTAAGAATCTTTTAAATGTTGAAGTTTTTTGAGGTTTGTGAAAAGTGTGAAGTGTATGTGTAAAAGTATGAAATTTATTGGAGTTTGTGAAATGTATTTAGTGTGGTAGAAATTTTAGACCCTCCAAAAAATTAGGCAAACAAACGCCCTCAATATGCATTCCCATTAGTTGGGGTGTATGTCTTGGACTCCTTGACTGACATTATTTTAGTCAACGATTTGGAGGGTTTCTTTTGTGCTATTGCTTCGAGGAGAAGACAAAAGGCGAAATTAATTTCGAATGAGAATGAATGTGTGCTTGTACGATGGGTTTGCGCTACGAGAATAGCCAATTATGTTACAAAACAAGGAGAACAAAGCTTTTCCTATTTTGCACGAATATTTCAAACGTATTTATTTCTAACATCTACAAAATAATTAGAGTATTTGAATAATGTTTTATAGAAACTAATAGCTAAAAGTAACTTTCCCAAAAGAATTAAAACAACTACTTCCGAAAATTATTCCAACGACTTCCAAAAATTATTCCCTAAAAGTGCTCTAGCAAATCAAGAAAAATATTGAGCCATGTAACAAAAATATCCAATGTAACCGGAAATCACCAACGATCACGTAGACTTCTACACCACAAAGATAAAATGGCCACACATATTATAGAGATCACAAGTAAATAATAGTCTTCACAATATACTCACGAAACAAATTTCAATATTTCAACATAACAAGATACATTTCATAAAATCTCAACAATTCCATTTTATCAAAATTTGTAAAAGAATTTAACAGTTTGTGCACTTATTTTCCACAACACAAGAATTTTATAAAAAATCCTAATAGAAAACCACTTACCTTAAATCTTAATCCCATAACTTTTAAATTTAAACATAGAATTAATCTCTATCAAATAGAATTAATCTCTATCTCATTACTTTTAAATTCAATAAATACGAAACATGATTCATCTTCTATCTTTTAACTATCTCAGCTAGATCACTACCCCTTCAATTTTAAATTCAAACACAGAATTAATCTCTATCTCATCACTTTTAAACTCAATAAATATAAAATAGGATTCATCTTCTATCTTTTAGCTATCTGAGCTAGATCTCTACCCTATCACTTTTAAATTCAAAAAATAAGATTCAACTTCCTCCCTTTCCGGTGCTCTTAGGCCGGCCGGAGGTGTTCCAGCTCTTCCCGCCGCTCCCCTTCTTTAGTAGTCGGTTTATTTTCAATCGATCTTTAAATACCCGACAGTGATCGATATCATGTCATGGTATGGAAAATAATGCTCCTCTTTGTATTTTTCACACTTTCACCATTTTATCAATTTTATTGATTCAAGGCCCCATGGAGACAGACTGAGGGTCAGTCTATGATATATGACATGTAGCGTGTGAACTTGGGCACGAATCCATCGATGATCGATCTTCTACACTTTTGCAGAAGGTGGAAGCCGGACCCCCACTTTTAATAATAGAGAAGGGCAATTCTTCTTCCCTTGAATTACCTAAACCACCCCCACCCCCAAATTAAATTAAATTAAATTAATAAAACAAAGGGCTTTTTCTTCCAATTTCTTCCCAATAAAACAACTCCAAAAGTCACCAAAATAATCATATCCCACTTTTGATGTGTACAAGTAATTAGTCTTCAAAAAAAGTGAATGGGGTCTTATTTATATAGGCTTTTTGTACTTAAAAAAGGATTAGTCTATTATTATCGGTCACCCGCTCTCCCTGCCTAGTACAGAACAGATAATAGTTTTACTAATCCTTTTTAGAATCTTTGCTAGTTTTCTTTTATAGCTCGGTGATTGTTAGGGCTTATGTAAGTTTATCCTTGTATGTTTCTATGGCTTGAAATGCAAGCCTATCAACATTATTGAAAAAAGAAAAAAAAAAAAACTAGGTAAACGGCAGAGATAAAAGGCAACCTCGTTGTTATGTTTAAGTACACGTCACAATGTTCACATTTGACAAATCTGAACACTTTCTCACCGCGCTTGAGAAACTTGGAAAAATTCAATACCCTCCTCGTCTCATTAACCTCCCATTGCCACTCTCCCCAACCCTCCCTCTCTCCCTCTCTGATATCTCCTTTCCTCTCGATCTCCCGAAGGAACCAAGAAAGTTTGAGAGAAACTTTCTCACCATAATTTTCTCTCACCAACGCCAAAAGAGGTCGCAGTCCTGGGAAATTACCATGGAAAATGACTACAATCGCTTCCATCAACAAAAGCTGCATCTCCAATATCCAAGAACTACATTCTTGCCCATGTTTTGTTCAAGAACTGCTATCAAAGATGTGAGACTTCCGAACAGGGAAGACCGGTCGGCGTCCAGCTCCGAGGACCCCTTGTCTCCTAAAATCGATTGCATGGGCCAGGTCAAGAGGAACAACAGAGTAGTTGGCTTCCCAACCTCTCACAAACTCACCTTCACCACCAAAAGTAATTACAAGTACAACAACAACGACTCTGCCAAGTACTCCAAGCTCAAGAGATTCTTCTCCGGCAAAAACCTCATCACAACAACTAGCGCCGCCACTGTGATCACCGCAGCCACGACTGGTAGCTGTGGAAGCAGGAGACAAGTGAACGCGAATGGTGCAAATTACGGGCAAAAGAGTAATCGCAGTAGTGATGAGAACTTTGTTTCTGTTAGCATCGTTGATTTGGATCCTCCATTACCGGTGATCAAGCGGCTGCAAAAGCCTGAAGGAGAGGAAATGGGCAGTCTGTGGAAGAGGAGATCTGGTGGGGTACAACTGAAAACTTTACATCTTCAACATATTCAACATCCTAGGCATCATCTTCAACCTACCACTGTTTGATGAGAAATCTGCAAGGGGAGATGCTATAGATGACGCATCAAAGGAGTGGAAAAAGTGGAAATGTACATGTTTTCGGGTCTTAATTTCCGATTTCTAATGTTGTTTTGAGTCAGTGTTCACAGTTTGACACTGCTGATCTCGATGTACGCGATAATTGTTATTGTGTAGATCCAGGCTTTTTTTTGACATAAGAAAAGCCACCACATGTTCAGCCTGCAGGAAGTCAGCTCATAGGCTTTCTGAGGCATTTGGTTACTGGGATGCTGTTGAGTTTAGACTCTTTGTTCTAGTTAAAGTCTTGTGAAAGTAGAAGTCAATAGTTATCATTAAGTTAAGGTTTAATTTTTAATTTGAAGTCACTAATAATCTCCAATTTGTAAATTGATGCAAGCAGTTTGTTGGTGACTGGAATGCTATTGAGTTAGAGTCTTGTTCAAGTTAAAGTCTGTCTTTAATTTTCAATTAGAAATCAGTAGTTATCATTAGGTCTAGATTTAATTTTGAATTTGAAGTCACTAGTAATCTCCAATTTGTAAGTCTATAAATTTGATATTTATTAATGAATAAAGAACACATTGATTTGAGTTATTATTTCTTTTAAGAGTGTGAGGCTCCTTTCTTATTGGTGAGACATAACCATAATCGTGATCGGTCCATTTGTCCTGCATCACTTTCCCAGAAGCTTCTTTACATGTGAGATCTGGTCTGGGGAAATGAAATGGACAGGCTGAGTGATGGCAAACATAAATCGGCTTACCCTCCCAAATCCCAATCCCCCGGCCTTTTTGCTCTTACTAATTTTAATAATATAAGCTACTATTTCTACAGTGATAATCATTAGTAATTATGGAAACTGCCATATCAAGTTTCATAAAGCAGGTAAAAGTGCCAGGAAGGGCGAATACGATTTCAGAAAAATTTACAAAAAAAATCCAATGTTTTTCTTGGACAGCGCTATAAAATACCCAAATGAATACGGACAGCAATCTTCATTTCAACAAGCTCTAAGCAAAGACCGGATTCGGAATGACATACAGAATTGAATCAGAAACCTTGCCTCCCGAATTTTTGTAATTCTGTTTCATCTGGAGTATTGCAAAGCATGAGATGAGCATCTAAACAATTTGTTTCCCGGCTGCATAGTCATGGCAAATGAAAATCTTCTCTAGCATGTAATGGACACCGATCACATACTTGCATATTATCAAATCTTTATACGAAAGCAATAAGTCTGAGGCGACCGGGAAATGAATTGTAGCCTAAGTCTATTGATGTTAGTATATACTAATCATAGTTGACAATACATGCATACAAGAAGTCGCAAAATGGGGAGTGGCAAGAAAAATCAAAGAGGCTCCGCAGTTTTGTACCCTAATGCTACATTTTATACAAGAGAGGTCTGTTACAAGTCAAGAGAGGTAGCAATTATCTGGAAGGTCTTGTTCCAATCAACTTTGCTCCTTATAAGGGGTCCATATCAATTTGCTAACATCAACCTCTAGACCGCCACGACCTGCGGCTTTTAGATGACGATCCAAGACCTTCGGATCAGCACAGATGACATGCTGCCCTTTCCTGTACTGAATTAGCTCAAGACTCTGAAGGGTGCTCAGAATATCCTCTGCCTTAATGGCTGTCATGTCACTAAGTTCCTGCAAAAAGCAAAGGACTCAACAATGTGTAAACGCAGGGGAAAATGATGTAAAAGATAACGCCAAAAGTTATTTTCAACGCAACATAACCACTAATTCATTGTAATAAGTATCAGGTTCTATACTAAAATTTTGTAAACAGTTATCAGGTTCAAGTATATCTGTAGACAGGCACTTTCTCTTGCAATTTTCAGGATATTGTAGCCCCATCTTCGTGCACCTGCTTTTATACAATTGTTTTACTGAATATTTGTTCTGCAAATTAATTTCTCATGTACTGATGGAAACAATAGCACAACTCAAGATTTCAAACAACTTCCATGGGATGTCTGAACACAACAAACAAATTCAGTGCAGGAAAACATGCAATTGAACCTAAAAAGCAAACTTATCTTGATCTCAATATATAACCAAACAAAAGCATACCTTAATGGAAATATTGCCCTTGTGCTTCTTCAAGATGTCTAAAAGAACCCGAGTCCAGTATCCTCGGTAGCTCAAGAGCCCAAGATCAGAAAGTGGCCTCTCAGGTGTGCCGACTTTGCCTTCTTTTTTGGAAAGTTCATACGCTGTTACACACAACAACTAATGTTAGTAATTCTTTCTGTTTTAAAATAACAGAAGAACGACACAAAGAAATCACAAATAGAGACTAAGATTTGCCAAAAGATTATGAATTAAAGATAATTATAACAGAAGGCACAGAACTTACAGAACGCAATTAAAAATTTGCCATAGCCTTTCCTTTGATAAGGAGGAAGGGTGAGGATGCATGCTAAATTATAAGACTCCTCTGAATGCTTTTCCTGCACCAGCAGACACAAGAATATATACCAACATGTGAATTTCAGGAATTTGTACAATGTCTACCTAGTATTTCTACTGAGTATTTATCTTTTATAACTTCTTTATTTTTTTGATATCTTTAGCAACTATTAACAAACTCTGCTTACCAAAAAAAAAAAAAAAAACTAATAACAAACTCTTTAAATCAAGGGTCCAATGACTTGTAGGCACCAAAGCTTTAACTATCAAAACATGGAGAAGCACTGAAAAAACAGGGAGACCATAAATTTCCACACCTGCAGTATCTCCCCTTAAAAACTACTTATACAACACTATAAAAACTATAAACTCAGTGTCCCTTATCTTTAACCCCCCCCCCCAAAAAAAATTTTTTTTGGGATATATCAAATGCACTCAAGATTCACCTAAACTGCTGAAAATATCATGATCTAAAATAGAGTTGTAAGACTCTTTCAACTCAGAAAAGACTGCACAAGGGGAAACCAAAAAGTAATATTACCTTGGAAAAATAACCAACCATGTGGCATCCACGCTCATCGCACTCACACAAAATGTAGAACAGAAACAGGTCAACATCATAATAAAGGGTCTTGTGATCGAGAAACAATTTTGCCAAATAACAAAGATTCTGCCCATAAACCTTGTTCTTTTTGCCATCAACCTGTTCCAAACATTTCATTGAAAAGAAGTTGAATCAAATAGTAAGTGTAGAGCAGTGCTTACACAAATAGGAACCTGCTAGAACTCGCAAGATGCTAAACCGAAGCTGAGAAACAAGAAGAGGGGAGAACAAATGCTCCAACGTTAATGAATCAAAAAATGTAATTTTCTATCATCAAGCCCGTTACAGTTACTAAACTGCTAACATAAGGTCTGTTTCTAAAACTATCAATTAGAAGTAGACAACTGATAGAAAAAAGTTTATCTTCTTATAAACGGATATGTCATCTCCAATAGAATTAATGGGGTAAAAAGAGAAATGGGTTGATTATCACCCTAACGACCAAATATATGGCAGGAAACCCCAGAAAAAGGACAACAACAAAACATTGTACTTGAAGTTACGAACATGTTTTAACCAAAATAACAATGATGACAACAACAAAAAACTATACCTCAAACATGGACAATGTACCACTTCGGTATATCTCATCACCAGGGGGATGCTTAAGATCACACTTCCTCTGCATGCACAAAATATAATTGTTTATTGTGTGAGCCTACACAATACTTGATGATTAATGAAAATCAAGGAACAAAGGCACATCACTGGAAAAAATTATAGTCAAGAAACTGAAATGTGAACACTAAAAGCCACAAACTCCTCCTATTCTAATCTTCATATAATAAGTACTTAGTTTGCAAAATAGTTTTAACTGATTGAAGAAATACAAAGGAAGAGGTCTACATTGCCCATAGAACAAGGTCAAACCGTTTTGTTTTTATCTATCAAGGCAGAAATACACTTCTCAACACTGTGACCACCTACATGTAATTGCAAAATCACAGAATTAATTGATAAACCAAGCATTTCTAATCTTCAATATGTCAAACCCCCTGTACAAAGCCAATTCAACCCGTATCAAAATATAGGGAGAAGAACCACATATCAATCTGTATGTGGTGCTTTAAATAGAACCACATATCAATCTCTATGTGGTGCTTTAAATTGAGCAGCAGTCTAACATGATCGCAAGAGAATTCAGCATATATTTCCAATGATGTGAGAAAACGAAAAATTCATGGAAAAAGTTCATCTATTACACAACATAAAATAAAATTGAGTGGTGGACGCCCATGCAGTGGCACAAAAAAAATAAAAGGAAAAAAAAGAATTTGAAGGCCAACGGATTTGAGCTATTCTTAAGGTAAACACGGCTCAAAGAAGTTTAAGACCATCACAGTGCCTGAATTAACGGAGATCAAATTTGCAAAGTCCGACACGGGCTTTTAACTCACTACATAGCCAAAACTTTTCCCAATGGAAAACATTAACATATGGAACAAAGAGATACATTCGACTAACAAGCATGAGCTTAATGGAGATATCAGGGAGCATACAAGAGTTGGAGCAATAAAAAAAGTACAAAGATGGCCACATTTTGCATGCTTACTACCATTTGAAACCTAAATATAATAGAACAAGAGGGTGACCATTGTATTAAAATAGGGATACCAATCACGTCAGATACAGAAGACAGTTGATATGAAGCACAGAGAAATTGCGTTAGGCAGCTTACAGCAAGGGCATGCAAGACTTCTACTACAGCATGATAAACAATATTGAGAGGAAATTTCTATTACCCAGTCTAGAGAAACTAAGAGTATAAAGTCATTACCGTACATTACAAACTGGCAAATACCATAACACTAACAGTTATAACTGACAGACCAAATACAGATCAACACTGCCCTCACAAGCATTCTACATCACAAGTTGAACAGTTTAAGCAACACAACAGTGGGATGAAGCATAGCTCACCATATGCCTTTGAAGCTGTTCTTTGCGTTTCATGAAATTGAGGCAAAACTCGCAAAAGTACAGCTTCAGACAGTCGTTGTACTCTGGAGGGAAGGGAGAGAAGTACCAAGTCTCGATCTCGTATCGTCCAAGTTCTATTGTCGCTATATTTTTAACTTTTGTGAACTCTTCATGTTCTCGCAAGCTGGCAGCATCAAGCTCTTCATGGCCCTAAATAATTTTAGAGGAACCATTTAAATAATACAAATAAAAAAGATAAGGCTTATAATTGAGGCAGAATAACAGCCAGCATTAACATCAGCCATTTTGTGCTTCATTAGTTAAAGCAACATGGTGTACATCATGTCCATCATGTACATGAGTTTGTGTGTTTGCGCATGTGATCAGACTTGCAAGAGTCTATGGGTGCGTGTGAGAGAGACAAAGAGAGACTGAGAGAGGGAGAAGGAGCGCAATCATCTGAGACAAAAAAAGGTATGATCTATTATTTTTGTTCTCAGTTTGTCCTCAATGTACAATGTATTTAGATCACGCATTTGAGAAGCTTCAAGAAGATTGCACTCCTATGAATAAAGTGATGGATGAAGTTAGACATTCAAGACCCACTCACTGCATGCGTAACTTCCCAACAGGGAGACAAAATTGTCCATCCGGAATCCAAACTCGTTTCTATCCTAGCTAAATCAGAAGAATTTGCATCCAGAAGCCAATCTTGCCTTTAGGCTCAATTGATCTCTCTAGTTGATTCTGAAGATTTTGATATAAATAGGACTTCATAACTACAAGAAGAACTGTAAATAAAACCTCTCTCCAAAAGAATTAAAAGCAATTTGTGACCTGTCCCTACCTCCACGTGTGTCTCATCAATCTTTCGCTTCTGGTGACGTGTCATTTTCAAGCTTGTAACCTGGAAAAACTCAAGCACAAGTCTTGTAATCAGCACTAAAAATAAGAAAGTAAATTGTGGGAGAAGTATGTCAAATGTCCAGGATATCAGAAAGAAGGCCAGATTCAACCCAGAAGACATGCCCCAAGATAAAGAGAAGGATACTCAATCGCCAAAACCAGACATTAGAGAAAGTACAGTCCCTAATAGTAAACCTACATTACATGATCATACCTTGTCTTCCACCTTCTCATCAACAACAGTTTCTACAGAATTGAGATCAAGTTGCTCAAGCTTCACCCACTCATCAAGCCTCCTATTGACTGTCAAAAAGCACAAATTTATAAATAGTAAAATACAAACAAACTTTTGACAATAAGATTTTAATTTCACTATCCATACATGTTGGTATTGAAGAGATGGACATAACCCATAGACAAGAGATGTAACAATTTTCATATCAATGGAATGCAAAGTGAGAACCTTGTTTTCACAAGGAAGAGAATTTTTCTTTAAAAAAAAAAAAGTGTGTAGCCACAAACAGAACAAAACTAATAATTTCAAAGAACAATTAACGGAAAAAAAAACCTTCTTTGTGACAGCCTGTGAGATTCCCTGCACACCTTGACAACTAAAACTATTTACAGGAGTAACTGATTTTCATGTTTCCTTCATACATCCTCCTTGACCATAATTCTGTAAAGGACTAATGAACTAGATACAATTGTCTGTCTAATTCTTATTTGTGCATATGTTTCGTGTTCTCTCAACACTGTAAGCAAAATTCACACACCTGTAAAGGAGTGGACCCTTAACCTTAACTTTTCCCCCCTTATCTCAAAAAGGAGACACCTATTTGGTCCTAAGGTCATTGGAAAAAAGCTAGCTTCATTATTATTTTAGACAAAAAAAAATAATGATTACCACCTATTATTCAAATATCTTATCCAGCAATATCAGGAAAGAAACCAATTTATCTTCAATGCTTTCATAAATTAGGTGCTTGATAATACTTTATGACAGTTTCATTGTCCAGGAAGACAAAATTTAACTTGATAATCTCACAAAGTTAGTGAATACTTTCCAACAGAACAAACACCACCAGCTGCAACCGAAACTCTGTAAGGCCTTAATCCCAAACACAGGCCTCAATCACTCCATTCCAGTCGCATATAACAACATTGGAAGTAAAATCACAATTCTACCAAGTGCAGCACATAATCATCTCATCTAATATAATCACCGGATTTCAGATAATTATCAACATAACCACGAAAAAAGCCCTTATCAAATACAAACTCAAATATTCACGAAAACCCAACTGTAACCCTAAACCCTAATTCGCACAAATTAAGCAAAAAAAAGGGAATAAGACGAAGCACCAGAGCACTGCATTCCATTTCCTAACAACGAATACCCCTTCCAACTTCGAATCCAAAACCCTAACGTAGCCTAATATTTGCGATCAAAACAGAAAGTACAAAATTAAGAAAAGGAAGTAGATGAGAGATCCTACACTCGGTGTAATGGACGTAATACTCGTAATCGTTGGGCCCTCCAAAATGCATTTTTCGCCGTTCGATGACTTTGACCGGGTGGAATTTCCCGTCCCTCCAACGGCACATGACGCGAGTTCCAACCTCAAGTGGCAGGATATTTGATTTCCGCCTCTTCATCGATTCCGATTCCGGCATAAATCCGGCGTGGTCTCTGTCTACGGCAAGGAACTTCTGGTCGCCTGAATACGGGGCGGTTATTGTAGCCCCGTTCTCCGCTGCACTAGTCGGTGTTTCTAACGAACCCATTCGTTTGTCGAGGCTCTAGACAAGAGACTTCGAAGGGGTCGATAACGTGTATACCGAATATAACAACCCTAGAACTAAACCCCAAAAAAAAGGACTAGGAAAAAAAGAACATAACAACCGAAGGATATGATTTTTTTTTTCCTCTTGAATTTGATTTGCTATGATTTTAAGAGGTCCTAATTTAGCCGTAAGTTCTTCCAAATATCGTACTCTTCTGTTATTTAAACGAGAAAATAAAAGAAAATAAAAATATCGTACTCGAGCAACCCTTTCCTTTTCGCTTTTCTTTTCTTTTTCATTTTTCTTATAATTTGATAAAAATAAGTTTTATTGATTGATATTATACAACGCATATATACCTAGTGGTTAATGGAAAAAGGCCCACGTACTAATCGAAAAGATATACGCAGAAAAAAAAAAAAAAAAACTAACAGAGAAGATATGATAATGTGTCCCCATCATTTCTACGGAAAAAACCACACTTGGTGAGATTGATAAAATATATTCGATGACTTAATCCTCCAAACTTGTAAACAGTTGATCGATAACAGTGAGATTTTCGAGATGGATTAATAAAGTTAAAATTAATTTTTTATATTTATTTAGAGTAAAAAATGAAAAGAAAAAAAAATTTTGAAAAGTTATTTCATTAAGGTGAAAATTTTCACAGAACACCACCGAGATCTTTCCGTCCCACACAAACCCCCAAGTCTCGTGATAGACCACTAGGCCAACCTCTTGGGTTTGGCGAGTAAAAATTATAATAGAAGAGAGAGGAGCAAATGGAGAACAAACTCCATGTTTACTTAAGAGATAGAGGACAAAATATATGTTGGCAATTTTCAAACTCAAATCAATATGAAGCTGAGCGCCATCTTTTTGACGATTTGATATCTTGGAACTATATACACCAACTTTACAGAGCTGTCACAGTAGGTGATACACTTTACTTCCCTCGTATACAGTGACAAGGAATGGAGCTTCCATCCCACCAACCTCTAAAGGAGGAGATGCATTACAGATACAAACATTCAAGCCCTTCCAATACATGTAATCGTAAAATACCCTCACCCACTGTACAGTTAGCCTCACAAAGAATATACAGCAATTTTGTCAAAATTTCCCTGCCCAAACCAGGATGGGTCTTCCCCCCCACCTTGGCATCCATTTTTGCCATTCCCTCTTCGAAATCGGATAACTGTGGCAGCCTCAGGGCAGAACACTTGTCCTTGATGGATGATCATGGTAGCCTTAGCAGGCGGATCAAAACCAGAAGAAGATGTTTCACCCTATCCATGATGCTCCAATGGTTCACCAGAACAAGCATCCTGGTTGATCTGCTCCCCACTTGGAAGAATATCAGCAGGAACATATTGATATCCCTTGGGTAACCGCATATTTTTCATAGATGCTTGATCTGAAGTCATTACAAGCTCTTTTTCAAATGTCTCGGCATGCTGTGGATAATAAATATAGCAGGTTCTTTAGTCGACATTCTAGTATAAACACAGGAACTGAAAGACGTAAAGGAAACAAAAATACACCATACTTTTCTAGATTTTGACCTCCATCCAGCCTCATCCAAAAGATTAGGAGATGTAACAGAAGGCCTATGAGGAATCTGCTTCCCAGCAAATTGTGTCCGCTCTGTGAGCTTTCTGGAGAGAAATATTTGGGATGTGGAGCTGTCATCATCTGTCTTTTGGTCAGTATCCATGGAAACAGGGACTTTAACCCGGCGCTTCACAGAAACTGAGCTATCTACAGTTATGTCATCCGATCTTTGGATTGCATCGCTGCAGGATTTATAGCCATCAGTGTGCCCTTTAAGGGATGTTGTTGCTGATTCCGAACTAACTTCAGGAAGGAAGAAGGGACTATGAGAAAGCAGAGAATGAGCAACATGATCTCTTTTGCAAGCGAGTATTTCGTGCGAGCATAAAACCAATTCCCGCTGCAAAAATTCAGGGAATTCAGAAAGAGCGCAAAAATTTCAGCCCATGCACAAAGGCAGAAATTAGTTACTTATTCGAAAACATGGGAGGAAAAAACGACAGTCAAAACAGAAATTAGTATTTGAAAAATGGAACACCTTTGAAAACAATGATAAAATCACATGCAACAAGTAAACCACCCAAGATTAAGGGAATGAGAAAAGAGAAACAATCAGAAAATGTAAAAACAATAGAGGTGCAGTAAGCGACCATAAGTCAACCTCTAAATGGAATGGCCGTACATACGAACAGGAAAACAAGAAGAGAAGAGAGGAAAGAGAGAGAGAGAGAGCCAGTTTGTGAAAAAATATATCCAGCAACTCCGCATCAGGGGAGGCAGGAGAGCACGAAAACCTGAACCAGTAGTGACTAAATATAGAAGGTAAATTTACAAAAAAAAAAAAGGGAGGTTGAGCAAAAACTTACATTCCAATCATTCTAGTTTCAAATATAGTTTAGTCAAACTGTCAAAGTCGTCAGATGCACAGGGGCTAACAGAAACCATGTTTCCAAATAGAAAATTCTATAATGCCAGCATACATTTAACTATAGAAAAGCCTTGAGGGTCATCTCATTCAATCACTCTGACATAAGCCTATGCCTCTAGATCAAATTCAAGCGTACATTGTGAAGGGAAGTGCAGGTTTTTCTCTAGATTGTTGGTTAACTAGAGGCATAAGCTAAGGTTAGTTTATTATAGGGAATTGTAAAAATGAAAGGATGAAACTAGTGGATTTTAACTGCAAGGATCAAAGAGAAGGTTTGACCATACCTCAAGAAGGCTTTTGCAATCTTTAACACGTTTAGTTGCATAGTGTCACAAAATGGAGGTCAAAAAATTTAAGTCCTTGTAGAAGGGTCAGGCCTGAAGAATGGACTTAAAATATAGGCATGTATACGCTATACGAATCCATGCATCCTCACCGTACAGGTAAAAAGCAGAAAGTGTCCTCAGAAAACATCAATAAAAACACAATAAATCTGGTTTCACTATTAAGAGTCATAAAGAGGTTATCTTCTGTCACACTTGCAAAAAGGCCAACAAGGCAGCAATCTCTTGGCAAAATGAAACCATATAGCCAAGAGATTAATAATCTTGTAGATCACCCAAGGCAGTCATTGCACTGACATACTGATCTAATAATACTACCTGGGAACCATATTGTTAATCCTCCATTGCTTACCTTCTTTTTCTCTCGTCTGATTATTCTCTCACAAATAAGTCGTAACCTCTCCAGTTCAACCTGTAAAACAGCATTCATACAGGGATTCAACCACAGAATTCAAATTGCATAAACTAAACGGCAAAATGGAAGTTAAAGCTGTAATTGCAATAAAAAAGAATCAGCTAAGGAGGAAAAATGAGACGCCTATAAGTTTCATGAACCAGCAGATAATAAGTGGCCAGCAATTGCAAAGCAAACAACGATTACAAGTAATGTAACACTCCAAATCACTAAGTGCTAAAGACTACACTCCAAAAAATGGAAAGCAAAGAAGAAATCTGATTCAAGATGGGAACCTACAACAAGGTAAGTTTCAATGTCGAGAACACAGGAGCTCATACCCTAAAGCTAAGCAAATACCCCTCAGGTCTTTCCCTTAGAGTTTCATTCATAAATTATAGAACCAAACTCATGAGAGACAAATTAAAAAGGACTAATGTGACCCACGAAAATAACACAGTACTTGACCTTTCCAAGACTGCATGACTCATATCTACCTAAATATAAATATGAAGAGATCTACATTTCATAAAAAATGCCATAACCAGAACCCATTGGAGGACCCATTGGACAAAAAAAGAACCCACTGGAGGAGATGTATCATGCAATATAGGTGTAGAGCAGGACAAATTATGGATGATAGCAAAGTACATTATTTGCAATGCTGCGAGCATGAATTTGGCCTTTCATAGGAGCTTTTCCTGATTTATATTGAGTAGCATCCAATAAAAATACAAATATTCCCAATACCCCTATGTCCTGACTAATCTGAAGAACTACTGCAAATTCATCACCTACCTCACCCTGCAAGAAATTTAGCAGCAATGTCTCTAGCTGATTTGGCATATTACCAGGCATGAAAAACTTAGCGAATATACAGACAGACAAGAGTCCTTGGGATATGAATGACTAACAAAGAGGTGCTAAATCATATAAGCAGTATATAAGGAGAGCACCTCAAAGCAAAACTAGTTCTTAGACCTTAGGAAATCCAAAATATCAAGAAGACTCCGAATAAAAGGAGCATACAGACAGCCACAAAATGAAAGGAGTGAAGAATTCCTCAAAAGCACACGAAGACCATGCTTCAGGAAAAATCATTATTACCAAAGATACCAAAAAACTGTCTTCTGAGCACAGTGGTAAAGGGACAGTCCCAACCCTGGATCAAACATATGAACAAGAAACACTACCTGGAGGGATCATAGGATTGATCCCAAGTCTAAATAAAACATGCAGATAAGCATACACCCAGCAAGAATAGCTATTGTGAGCTAAATCGAAAGAGAAATATTAACTGGGAGGAGACATTTACCCTAATTTGTTTCATTCTCTTTAAATCCTCAATTCCATGTTCTTGGGTCTCAGCCTGCACATATTGATAGTTTAGGGCATGGAAAATCAAAAAATCCCAAAAATAAGCACCTAAATTACACTAAATATTAGACCTTCGCCCTCTGCTCCAAGCTATGCTTTTCACAATAAGCCTTGTGCTGCAACTTGCCACCAAAATTCCTTATATTCATGTAGAAGCCAGTGCTTCTGGCACATGTTGGATGAAAGGTGATCTGGCAGTTGCCGTAGTTACACTGCAGATAAAGAAATTGCAGTTCCTTATCTGTAAATGACCTAAATTGCAAAGAATCCCCTGAAGTCAATACAAAAAATGACAACAAAAAATGTTTATATGACCCCAACCTTTATGCAGACACCATGTTTACGACGGCAGATATAGCAAACATCAGCCTCCTTCAAAATTGTCTCCTGCAATAAACCACATCAAATGTCGGTGCGAGATTCCTAAACACTTAGGCACAAAGCACAAGTTATATGCCTCATCCAAGTTCACAAACAACAGAAACAGATGCAAACACCAGTAATCTAAACTATTTCGAATTATATGATGCCACACAGCTGAATGTATACACATACCATTCCTTCAACAGGATTCACTTGTCCCCTTCTGAATGTCGACTCAAATACCCACTAAAAGATGAAAAGGAAGTTCAAATCTATTAGACGCAAATAAAACAAAAAAGAAAGTAGCCAACAATCAAGTAGACAAAAGAGAAACAAAAACACCTAACCTCAGCACAGAAGGCATGGACCCATACACCATTTGAACACTTCCTAAAAGCACCAGTAGTGCCACGGCATAGACCACATTCCACAACAAAAAAATGCTTTTCCCAAACATTGACAGTTGGAGCTCCTGAGCTTCTAGATGATAATAGTTCCTCACATAACTCACAGTACCATGGACCCATAGCTTCTTTAACACTACGATAGCAACTCAAGTGAACTGCAACCTGTCAGAAAAAGACTTCTTTAAAAGTTGAGCAGAGAGAAGAACAAGTTCTTCAGGAAGTAATTTGTGGGGCAACGCTAGAAAACCTTGCAACTTGAACAGACTAAGATGGGGTTTAACACTGTCTCAGACCGCCGGCAGACATCACACGATCTAGGATGTTCCTTAGAAAAATCTGATACTGAATTAACAAAATCAGAGTGCTTTTCTAATGAAATCCTTGGGGCAGCCACCCTTGAAAGCGTCTCTTTCCGTGTCATCAACTGGGAGCTGATGCCATGCCTTACAGTAGAGGTATGCAAATTCATTGAACTCTGAAAAGGGGAAAGAGAGGGAAAAGGGCGAAGTCAATAATCAAAGACAGACAACAACACTAAATCTTGTTCACTTCCTTCATTATGTGTAAATGAATTCTCAAAAAACAATAGACAACCTCCTGTTGAGCCAAGTCATCATAGGCATCCTTCCTAAAGGATGAAATCCTGGAGGATGCCGCTGCAGCAGCAGTTGCAGCAGCCAGCACAGCCTGTGCTTCCTTATGCTTTCTCTCTTTCCTACCCTGCTTTTTCACTTCTCTAAGCTCACAAAGATACTGGTTAACAAGCACAGAGTCCCATCTTTGCCACCGTGCCCCATCAAGCTCCTGTGGTAAACTCTTAGCGACACTACAAATTAGATTATCTGCAAAAACAGTCAACAGAACATTGCACTAGTTATGGTTACATGCCTTAGTTATATGTCAGAGGGAAGAAAAAAGAGATTCCCCACCCTCCTTTGGGAGAGGACCAAGAAAATATAGAAGAATTAATAAATAGAATCAGAAAATAAAATACTCTAGAAATTAAAAGATCTAGGAAGAGACCAGTAAACTGCTTTCTTGCAACTGCATTTCTGAGTAACCTATGCTGAAAATAAACAATTTCTCCTTCGACTTCATCTTCTGGAGACGAGTCTAAAACTCCCATTTTCCTAGCCTTAATCAGCTCTTCTAAATTTCTTCCATCAGATTTACAGATGATGTTATTGCACTTTGAATGATGATTTTGGTGATTACAGCAAACACTAGCACTGGAAGAAGCCTCCAACCGAGAGTTTTCTCTATCCCTTGAACCTGCTAAAGCAAGCAGCTGTTACAGCTGTCCAAAAACATGAAGAGAACAAAAGAGATGATACAAGGACATTACCATCAAACTCGTTTACTGGATTCTTCGAAAGTATCACCCATTCCATCTGCAACAATTTCTTGCGAATATATGGATGGATGTAAAAATTAGACACTGCTTCTGTTTTCCTGCATTACATGAATGGAGAAAAAAGATCACAAAAGGTTATTTGACATCGCAAAATTCTACCAACACACAGCAAAAACAGAAGCTTCAAAGAGATTCCAACAATCACCAAAGAACAAAACTTATAGATTCTATAAATGAAAATGGTCCATTTTGGAAAGCTTACATGATGTCAGAGAGTATTGAAGTTCCAGAGAAGCAAACTGGATTTCCCAGGTCTCTTTGGTCAGGGATGGCAACCTTTTCTGACTGAACCCTTTCCAGCAGGCTGCAACTTGAGGGTCTAGCTGAATTGCCTGTCCAATAAATGGCATTTCTATCAAGGGAGTCACCAAGAAATACATTCACAGATCAGAAGACAAGAAAAGAGGTGGGTTGTAAAGTGAGGAGAACGAAGAAAATTCAAATGAAACCGTCCAGTCACACTCTGAAGTAATGCTTGACCTTAGTCCTGGGAAGTTCAAAACCCAAGTCCCAGATTGTCCGGAAGCTTTTTCTAACAAAACACGGGATGTAAGACACTAGAACAGTGTTGTAACTTACATTCCACCAGTGACACCCAATTACTCGGTGCACTCGGCATCGAAACCAAATCACTCTTGTATAACATGCAGGACTAATCAAGTATTTACCTTCTGAGATTTCCAAGCATCAGGATTTTCCACAACCCCACAAATACATTTCCTAGTATCTCTCTATTCAATGCCATCATATGAAACCAACAGGACAAAGATTTTAGCGTCCATGGGTACCATGCAAGACTCAATGCTAAATATTGACTCGTGAGACACCATGCATGATATCGGACATGAGTAACTTACAACTGTTTGATTAGAGAAAGGTAATAGAAGTGTGTACTTGAGGCAAAGTAGAATACGTCCAACGAAAAATAATGTTTGCTTTAAAGATTACCAAACATGGAACTTGACAGCTCAAACAAAGCATTAACCAGGCTACAGATTTCCAAACAACTATTGACATGGAAACTCCAAACTTCACAGAATCTTCTACAATCTCCTCTAGCAAATACATGTTACACATCTTTTCCAGAAATGCACATTAAGGCATGCAAATCTACCATCTTGCAACACCCATCAGTGTGAGCATTACCTCTTCACTAACTTCTGTTTACATTAATACCTAAAATTAAAGAAACAAAATTCTATGCAACAATGGACACAACTTCAGAAATAGCACCATTCAAAATCTTGTGATAACCAAAATCAAGAAGACTGTAGAAAAGCAAGAAAGCATTATCATTTATGGTGTGTTAGAAGATCAAAGTAAACGAATGTCAAGGCCTCAGGGAGCTTAAGCACAAAGTGGGAAGCACGAGTGCACACCTGCTAGAAGCAAAAGGGCACATTTTCCAAAGCAACGCATAATTATTTCCTATAGAAGATTCCTGGCATACAATCGGAAAGGTTTGAAAGAAGCAAAAAAGCGACTTCTTTGAGCTTACTAGCTCAAATGGTCAGAGCCTTATATGACTGCACGAAAGTTGATGTCCAAAATTCTGGATCTGTATAAGCTATTATCTCTTAAAGCCTCTGCAAATAAAGCGCTAAGACTATCAATGAGCAACGAGATAATCAAGCGTGAGGTCTTAGAAAGTTCGCTTTTTCGCTTCTACAAAAAGCATGCACCATTCTCATTTCAGCTGCAACTCATTCAACGTGCTTTGCTTTCAGATCAACAAGAATTTATCACTAGAGGCTTTTGATTTATGTTAGCCCAGGCATGCTTTTAAATGCACTGATTGTTGGCACACTTTTAACAACACTGTTGTTTATTAGATATTTTGGTGAGCTAAACTAAATATTTTCTAAATCACTCTTTTTAACCAGAATCTCCAGTTAGCTTCCCCACTATGAAGAGTCCTTCCCCTTCACAGATCAAAAACATTTCTTACAATGGAATCCCTTCCCAGAAATAATTTAGTCGCAAATAGTGACGAACTGATAAAAGTTTCAACAACATGAAAACCAAATACCAAAACTCCGAACCACTGTTTCACCATTAATAACTATTTGTTTCTAAAGCTGAGAAAGGTAAAAAGACAAAAACAAACTCAATGGAACTCAGAGAAAGCATAAGATTAGATTTCATCAATAAGCACACAAACAACAGCCATAGTAAACACATTTAAGAGAGAACAAAATAAAAAAGTTCACACCACACAGATAAGTAACCATATCAACAACTTTTCGAACAAAAAAAAAAACTAGATCAGAAAAATGAGTCAGAAAAGCATACCTTCAGATCTAGGTGAATGCTCCAGTATAGGATCTTCAATCTCATCAGCCTCATTGGAGTTCTGCACAAACCAAAAAGAAAACACACTTGAAGAAAGATGTTTTATGAAACTTGAGCTCTATGAAAATCTGTAAATAAACCTCTCATGCTCATAATCGACATCGTAAATAGCCCGATACGTACATTTTTGGCTACACAGTCACAATAAGACACCTAAGTTGTATAATGCCTTGCAGACAAAAACTTAGGCATCTAAAACTTCAGCAAGCCTTCACTGCTTATGGCCAAGAAGTCTACAGCTAAGCAGATTTGAGCAATTGGTCGAGAAAACAACACAAGAAGATGCCATGAAACAGTAAATGGACACTGTAGAACAAGCTTATGAGATAAAAAAAGATGGCTGAGCAATATGTAACTAGATTATCAAGAAGAACCACACATGCAAAAAGGATAGAACAGGATAGTGTCACTTCTTAAGATCCACCTCTTAACTGCAGTTAAAATGAAAAACCATTTCCGAAAAAACACTTAAAGGCGCATGCCTATATGATTCTAAACAATAACTACGCAGTTACATTTTAGTTCAGTTCAAATGAGAGAAAAACATAGCAGACACTCATTAGAAGAGAAAGACCACCAAAGTGATCATGATTCCATCAAAAGCCCAAATCAATCAGGTGGACAACCCAAGCTGAACAATGTATGGCTAACTTGCAAGAGAAAAATATGACTGAACAACGCAGAAAGAGGAAACAACTTAAAGACAGAGCACAACAGTAAGAATACTTGGTACATGTAGAAAAGTATTTCATCTGCCCACTCATCATTCGGTGAGAACAAACCATAGAAACACATGCATAGCCATAGAGAAGACTTCTAAGATGCAAAATGAAATGTATACCCATGTCCCACAAGACCAAATAACTAATCCGCCACCTCCTGGGGTCTAACTTTTCCCCAATTTTGTCCCTAAGTGTTTTTTCTTCCTCCCAGAGTCCTTTGGGTTAATGCCCTGTGTCTTAGAAAGGTCGTTCTGCCCACTCTCAACAACGTGACTGACGACGGAATATGATGATGTGGCTAACGAAGGACATATCACAACCAATCATCACTCAACAGCTGTCCTAACGCACTCGCACGACATGCTACGTTGTTAAAAAATGCAATGTCACCAAGGACCCACAATGGTTGTCCACTTGAGATGATCCTTGGCATTTTTTAACAATGTGGCTAGTTGAATCAGCGTGTCAGGATAGCTGTTGAGCAACAATTGGTTATGACATGGCCTCCATTAGCCACATTGACATATTCTGTCAACCACGTAGCTGAGAGTGGACAAAAGGACCTTTCCAAGACAAGACATTAACCCCAAGGACAATGGGAGGAAGGAAAAAAACTTAGGGACTAAATTGGATAAAAGTTAAACCTCAAGGACAAGCGGATTAATTAACCCCAAAAAAGAGAAACACATAAAGAAAGAAAGAGGGGGCATTACAAGAATAGGTTCCCAAGGTAATTAGCTTGATGGTCGCCAGTGAGCCTTTGGCTCGATTGGCACCTCCTCCCTTTGGGGAGGGTAAATCCGGGGGTTGAACCCCCTACCTGCAGACTTGGTCCTACTAGATGATCAACACTTGTACAGACTAGTCACAGCTGAAACATACACACATGCCGACAACAAATACAACTATCAAACATCAATGTTATTGAAGCAAAATGGGCAAACCCTCCACTATAAAGTCAAAGAACGAATGAACTTCCAACACATACAAGTTTTGATGCGAAGACTTTAGTAGAATACTTATGCATTAGGTTTTGTTGATTACTGAATTTACCCAGAATTTCTGTTACTAAATTACTTTACAAAGTTACTTGTTCTGAAATGCCACAACTATATAAATGGTCTCTCCTTGTCCAAACTTTGCCAGAAAACTTGTGCAGGCAGCAAGAACTGATTTTCATTTTTTTGTTTCGGGGATCCAGGACATTTGTGCAAATTTAAGAAAGATGTTTTATGAGCTGTTTTGGGTCCATTGCATTGTGTGGGCTTCATATGTTATTAGGCTTTTGATATAGGGGGATTAATAGTTATTAATTTTTTATTTATGTAGTCAAAGGTCATAAAGTCTAAATCTATTCACAGTTAGGCTTTCATTGCCCACACGTATAAATCAATGTTACCTATCCAAACAAGAATTTTGCTAACACTTCTAAAAGCTGGGAAGCTTGCCTTGAGGATTCTGATATAAACCTAATTGAAGTTGTGTTGCCAAAGAAACCCCAGCGATACTTTGGAATTATAAATGCATTGTTAACAAACTATATTTTTCTTTTCTTAATTTCTAAGAACTTTCTCACTCCTCAAACCCAAAGTCCCCCTCTGATTAAAACCATAAATCATCCTTCAGCTATCTTCGGCAGCCCAAAACTTGGGTTTCCCACTTTGTTCGCCCACCAAACAATACCCTCCCTCGCATTTCACAAGCCACATATCCCCTAGTATGTACCCAGCTTATCCCACCATAAAATGACACAGAAGATTGCTGCAACTATTGACTGTTGTTTTCAAGAACAAAAATCCGTCAGAATTCCAACTTTTAAGAAACCAAATCAATCTGTCATGCCCTTAGATGGAAAACCTTGCCTTTTCCTCTGCAAATTTCCGGTCCCCCAAATCTATGAAACACACCATCCTAAAGCTCCTGTCTTACTCCAGTCACACATCAGGTTTTGATAGCAGATTTCTTCATCCTACCTCAATGAGATGCTGTGTTTTTAGAAATACAAATGCGTCCCAGTATGGTGCTGCAAGATCACACCACATGCTTGATCATATGAAGTCAACCAATAAAGTCACGTAATACACGTGCAGATGGACCCAAATTAAATAACATCACTTCAAAACCACTTTCAGAACATGAAGCGGCCAAGAGATCAAATGGTGCTTGATCTCTACTCAAACTTATTTGGGGGAATAATTCTACTGGATGGGACGGAAGACTTCATGGGAAGGTACCTGACTATAAAGAGCTTGAAGAAACCAACTTTCCAGAGGCAAAACAAATTCTATACCTACAATATTCATAACAAAATGACATCAAAACTAAAACATTGCCATTAAACAAGAAATCAACAATGGATGAAAACAGAACAACCAATAGTCAACAAGTTCAAGTACAACAACTGAAAAATGGAGGGCAGAAAACCAAACAAGAGAGGAGCATAAGACAAGAAATTGAAGGAGTATCGAAACCCAAAAGAAATCACTGCTACTATTCTCTCTTCATTTCTCTCCAATGATTCTCATTCACAACTTACAAACGCTAATTAAACAGGAGGACAAGATGAACTTTATATAATCAAAGAACCTCACAGCTCAAAAAAGAAACACTTATTAGGACCATGAAAGACATCTAGGCAATCAATGAAAAGTTCAAATATCTAAACACAGGTTCCAAGAACTGGGCGATGCAATTTATGTAAAAGGTACTAGTAAGTTTGCAATTCTCACAGGTAACCATATCAACTTCTATCAGAGGACAAAAACCAACACGTTGAGTAAGTACCTAATCCAAAAGAACCAATTTAATTTCTTTATTATTCCTTAAATCGAACATGAAACACTTAATGAAAACAACCCAAACTTATAAAAAGTTCCAAGCAAATACTATGGAAGGGATTACCTTTTCTGTAGCATTGAAGACTGATATTTTACTCGAATCGTTGGCTTCTTCACTGCTGAGTTGATCTACTTTAACCCTATCCGTCATTGTCCTATTGTCACTAAGAATTTCCTCCGATGAACATATCAATTTGCCCTCCTTCAAAATCCTATTGTCACTTTTGGTTCTTCTCCGTGGGGGTACTAACTTCACAGCAACAGGATTTGGCATATCAGACTCTGATACTGCCAAAGCATCGGATTCATGAGTTCTCCCAACTTCATCCTCACATGAAATTGCTGAATTTGCTTTAACTTTCATATCTCTCTCTAAGTTATTTATATAAGAGTGATTTTTAAGCCATTTGAATATTTTTCCTCGTAATTCAGGGACCATACCATCACCCTGCACAGAGAAATTGAAGACATCACATAAAAGAAATAACAAAAACAAAACAACTACTATACTCTAAAACTACTGTCAGAAATTATCACGAAAGAAAAAGGTATCAACGATGGTGTATTACAGAAATGGTTTCTGTTAAAGAATCAGGTGAAATGCTAATCTCCAATGCCACATCTTGCACATTGACTTTTCCTCCATCAATCAACTGCAAAATCGATAGACATTTAAGACGACCAAAAAGAAAAAGATTGACATTTAAGACTCGCAAGAAGCCATAGCTACAATAAATGTCTGAGATCATGCAATTAACGGTCCCAAACCGCTCGCGCACAGACCCAAACACACAAGTACCTTCTTCAACATCAATGCAGCATTAAGGGAATCAAGATTAACATCCCCATTGACCCTCTCTAGTTCCTCCTCAGTAATGAGTTGCTGTGCATCACCACCTTCTGACATAATTTTGGAACACCCCATCTCCTGTAAGTCAATATTGCCCGATTTATCAGAAATAGCATCGGGAATTCCTATTGGAACTGCAATGTTATCTCCATTTTGGCCATCCATCTTTAACTTGTCTGACTTGTCGACAGACGATGCCACAGGGAGATGGTTAGAGACATTGGAGTCACCACCACCAGCCATAGAAAGATCACCTGCACATGAACTGTTGCTACCATCCTGTACCTCTGAGTGCTTTAAGCAGAAAGCCCGTAACTCAACCTGTAGAAATATCCACAATTTATAGGTATTAATTATTAGAAAGCCCCGTCATGTCATAAAGCAAGCTCTTGAATGCAAGAGAGTTATTTAAAAGGACTGCTAGTTTTTTTTTTCTGTGGGGGCCAGAGAACAAAACCCTTAATAAAAATACTTGTAATAGCAGCAATAGCGTGTAAAAGAAGCATTAGAATGAGAATAATATGAAGTTTTGACTCTGGGATGCAAATAGAGAGGCTTACATTATCACATCCATATTTTCCCCACACCTCCATTCTGAATCTTGCCTCCCTTGCACATATTGGATGGAAGGAAGTTCTGCACGTTCCTGAACATAGTCTCAAACAAAAAAGAAAACAATTACGGGGGGAAGGATAGCAATAAAAAGTGTAAACATCTGAAGAGCACCAACACCACAAGCCAAATGATTATCCAGCACAAAAAAGCTAAAAAATTACATAAGAACAGCATGTTCGACAGTGTGGAACATTTTAAATTCAGTTAGAAGTCTCATGTCTTTAACATCTTTGTAGCACTGAGTGGTTGTTTTAGAAAATTACAGTATTCATCCTCTCTTTTGTCTTTTAGATCTCCCTAACGTTATCTCCTTAAATACTATTTGCTTTCTACTTCTAATAAATAAATATTATTCAAAAAGAAGAGCTGGCCTTTGAAAGTCTGTGGCTGAAACTCGATGGTCTTTCAAACCTAGATAAAAGCAAAAGGCCGCACTACAACTAAAGCTGTTACGTAAAGAGGCTTGCCTCAACCTGAAGATTAAACTACAACACAGGCTCAAGACATAGCCCCATACAAGCCAAAAGGAAAAAAGGATTATATGCATGAATCTTTTCTGAAACTAACAGGTTGCAATCTTATTCTCTAATCTATAAACGTTGGAATCTCTTGATATCAAGGGACTGCTTCCTACAAGCTAAAAAAAACAAACGGATTATATGCAAGTATCTGTTATGAAACCAACAGGTTGCAATCTTATTCTCTAACCTACACGCATTGGAATCTCTTGATATCAAAAGACTGCTTCCTACAAGCCAAATCCAACTCAAATTGCCATATTAAAAGACAGAAAAGTATTAGTCACTGCAACTATTCATATAATCACTAGATAACAAATTCATTGTAACTCCTACTCTCTAAGTGCCTTAAAATTCTATGTACAAGAACCAGCCGGTTCGGGGTCTTATAAGTTCCAGAAATTCTACCAACCCACTAAATCCGGTCAGCTCATATTCAAACAAAAAAAAAAAAAAAGATGCGATATATAACCCAAAATGGGCATAGAGGTTAATGCTCTTTCTGTCAGGCACAATTATCAAGAAAAAAACTCAAATATTACGGCTCCCACATGCTGCAGCATGCATTGGAGACTTGGATAAAATCAGCACTCTCTTCCAACTATATTCTGAGGTGTTTCATAAAAAACCACAAACTAGTTCATTCAGATATTGATATGATTCTCCTATATATTGATCATTTTCGAGAAGAGAAAAATGTAAGGCAGTCTCTTTTATAAAATGGCTCGCATATCATCCTTGGGAACTTAAAACTACTACACCCAGAATAGCAAACCTGTGAAAGTAAATTGTGATATATCAAAATTAAACCAAATAAAAAATGTTTTACCAGCATGAAAGGAGAGAAACAAGCACACCTGGAATACCAAATCAAAAGGCCACAGAAATGGTTGGCTCAAGAGAGCAATCAGCATCTTTCATTTAACAGACAAATGAATAAAGGAACTACCTTTATCGAGGAAAAAAAAAAGTCAATCACCTCAAGTAAAAAATAAAAAAACTAACGCGGGTCAGCAGAACAAGATTAGTTCTTGAACAGAAAAAAAAAAATTCTCTTCTAACTTTATGTAAGTTTGCAGAAATTACTCAAAGGTCTAACCAAAAAAGGGGAAGAATAGGTGGGGTGAGAGGGAGACACAAGGCATCATAGACTAGCCCCTCATAGAAGCATAATATGGTTGGCCAGATCTCAAAATCTGATGACATTAGTAACAACAAACTTTGTCTATACCCTAGGAATTTCTCTTAGAATAGAGCTCCCAGGCCACCGCCGCAGCATCGTCTCCCAAATTTCAAGCAGGAAAATCATGTACAAAAATACATGAGGATGCAGGTGCATTCGGACTTGCAGCACCAAAGTAAGCAAGTAAACCAAAGCCCTATTATAGCTACTATGTATCAGCTTATACTATTGTGCACTCTACTAAGTGACATTCCATAACCTCTAGCGGAAACACAGCCACAGTTTACTTTCAGCCCCATCTCTGGCCTAGTCATTGCAACATATTCATCATAGATTATGTCCCTCCTCATGACTAGTCATTGGTCCCAAGCAACATGAACAAAGCTACTTAACACATCTTTGGAAAATTAAATTATTACGGAGATAGACTTATCCATGCTTCCACATTTCTACTTCTCTTTGTTTGAGAGTCTGCTGGCTTGATTTTGTTGCATGATAAATAACAACAGATACCCACTAAGTACCAGTAGTTGTATCAATAACTATTTTTTGGAAAATTAAATTATTACGGAGATAGACTTATCCAGGCAACAACAGATACACTATGACCTATTTTGGCCTCCTCCCATCTAAGAATATGGTGGATAGTGAATTAATGAGGAAAGATCCACAGCGTGCCAGCAGAAATGGAGACAAATTCTTGAACATCGTTCGAAAATTCCAGCAGAAGTGCAAAATAGGTTATCACATTCTGAAGTGCTAATGTATCAATTTTTAAACATACAACTAGGGTCCCAAACATCATAGATGCGGCCATGTATACAAAGTTGCTAATACTTTACACTTGACTAAAGATGGAAATCTTCAAGCAGATTTTAGTGGATGAACTTAGTGTGATGTTATCTAATGACCTCCAGCAAGGGAGGCACAACCGGAATTTGAAAAAGAAGGTATTGACACCTGATAGACAACCCCTGAACCAATACGCTCATAGAAAAGCAATTTTTGGGCCAATACAGGTATTGAAAACAAAAATAATGCAAATGAAGTTTTCGGCTAAAAACTTCAGAAAACATAAGTACAGATTTGGTGCTCAAAGAGGAAGAAACTTGTCTATGGATCTATTAAGTGAAATCCAAGCATCAGTAGGACGAGTATGGTTTCAAGAGACAACACGAAATTCCAATGAAGTACAGATTGGGATATGGATTCCATACCAGTAACCATGAGAATTGAAAAAAGCTTACCACCCGGTTTTAGAATTAGTCAATATTAAGGCCAGAAAGAATTGTTTCCAGAGTTACAGGCACCCTTTCGTTGTGCTTCCTTAAAATAATAGTGTAAAGCTTTTCCAGAGGACAAAAATAAGATTACTAACGTGATTTTGTTTTTCCCTAAACCTAAGCACCACTATCTTTGTATTTTTCCGAAAACAGTTTTCCAGAACACGTCTAGCAGTACATTTTGGACCCTTTTCTATAGAAGAAACCTCGAGAAGACTTCCAACCAACCCCTTGGTGCTTTATTCTTCTTTTACATAAGTAGCCCTAGTTCCATATTAGAGCATGTTGTTTATTTTAACAAAGGGTTTTCTAGTACGCTTGAGGACTCTAGGGCTTGGTTGAGCATCCAAGGAGATGTCACCTTAGGTTTCCCTCCAAGGAACATTGGACTCCATTAGCAATCAAAGTATGTTGATGAATATTTCTGCTCCCCACTCCATTATTTGTCAATTTAAACAGCGTATTTCTTCGCAAAATTAAAATTAGTCACTAGATACAAAAGAGTCGCCCGTGTGCAACAGCGAGTGAAGAAGAGAGAGAGTAAAATTTACAAGCCACGAAGTAAATCACCTCTAAAGCAACAGAAACCTTTTCATTTCACCATAACACAAAATCAGAAAAACCAAGCATTTATCTCGCCTTAAAACCGGAAGGAAACAACAAAACATACCATGACTGCACCGAACACAAGCGCCACACTTGACCTTGCATATGTTACACACTAATTTTCTCCTCGTTTCCTTTATCCCTTCCAGATTCATGATTGGCTCCATCTTCGTCAAGTCTTCTATATAGAGCTCAGGCATCCAATGGCAACAAAACAAGTGAGCATACTCCACAGATGCACCATTATCATTACTCCTATGGACAGGTTTTAAAGCACCACCCTGCTTCGGGCAAAGCACACAAGGCTTCCCTGAATCATCACTATTGCTATCACCCTTGTTCTTGCACCATGCACACAACCAACCTGCATCCACATCCCCCAGCACACCATAGCACTTCCGATGAACTGCAACCTTACACGAACTGCAAACAATCAATCTGTTGGACTCCTTGGCTGTGTCAGCCATACAGCAAAAATGGCACAAAGATGGGATCCCTTCACAAGAGCGAGCAATTAAAACTTTCTCCAGACCCGCGTCACCACCCAGAAGCCTCCGCTTCTTTGAAGGACGTTCCGAAGTTAAGGAAATCTTATTCCTAGTCCCTAAAAGCCACTCTAAATCGCTAGACAAAAGGGAATCAGAACTATCTTTTTCATCCTGAGGCAATGCGCCATCTCCTACATTGTCAACTTCCACGGACTGCTCACCCTCACTCTTGACATCTTCTTTAAAAACCCCATTTCCACTTCCATTCCAACCATGCACGTTCACATTCTCATTTTCACAGCTACCCACATTTTCCCTCTGAGGATTTTCCGAAAATGGAATCAGAAAACACTTCCGAGCCACTGAGGAACTGAAAGGGGAAGATACCTCAAATAAGGCATCAATATCATGCAATGTCAGTTGTCTAAAGTACTCCGCCGTCTCAACCCAAATGTTGGAAGCCCGAGCTGGCCGAGAAGACTTCTTGTCCGCGCCAGAATGAGACTTCTTGTGCCGCTTCCGATTATCTGAGCTTCTTAACAAGAAATTCGCCAACCCACTGGGCAAAGTGGGCGAACTCAAAGCTGAAGATTCGTCCACAACGTCAAAAGGCGAGCGCTCGCAGAGCGCTTTCCTAGACTGAGAGTAAAAGTCAATGTCTAGGGAAGTCTGCTTCGCTGGAATTTCCGGTAGGGTGTCCCGACTTTCGGTCGGAACCCGGGAAACAGGGCAAGGCCTCTCCTCGGTGCCGCAACCTATGTCCGCACCCCTACCCATCATCTTCTTCGGCTTGTGACATCGGCTTCCGGTCATCACCGACAACAACAACGCCCACCATCCCCACCACCTTCGCATTCCATCCCCGAAACCCCAACCCTAATCTCGTTGTGCCTGTGGACCTTACGGGCAGCTCTATCCACAAAACCCTAACCCTAACCCAACTCTGTCTAACGTCTACACATGCACAGTAACAAGAAGATAGAGAGAATATCGTGGGGTGAAGGGGATAAGTCGCGGCTAGGGTTAGGGTTTTCAGTTATTCTGGTTCGTAGATCCGTTTTTAAGACTGATTTGTTTTTCGTAGTTCGATTTCGCTTTCGAGAGAGAGAGAGAGGGGGGGAGGAGAGAGACAGATTCGCGTTTTTTGCAGGCTGTGGGGGCGGTTCGATTTGGCAGATTTTTTTATAGACGGGTTTTTCTAGTGTGCTTTAATGCCATAGATTTATGTTCGTGTGTCAAGAGGTGTTTAGCACGTGGCATATTTTTATAGGCTGGAGTGATGTAACCCCGCTCATCACGTCAACAGTCGATTTGGCCTATCTTGCCACTGGTGCATGCAGTATCCCAACATGAAAAAAAAAAATCTTGATTAAAAAAACCACAAAACTGTTGGGATTTTAAATAGAATAACGAAGATTTTGGGTAAAAGATTCGTAGCTAATTAAAAATACTCCCGTGAGGCAGAGAATAAAGTGTAAAAAGTATTTGGAAGACAAGCGCACCCTTAGAGTGCCGTTTGTAATAATAATAGTAACCAATGAATGAGAACTATGGACTAATGTTTTTTATTTAATCATAGTATCTTGCAAAATTGCAAACAATTTTGATCTATAAAAATCAGTAAAAAAAGTGAAGAAATGAATGATTTAATGAAGATAAAGATATTATTTTAAAGTTATTTATTTGACAAAATATTTTAAGATGGCTAACATGGCGTTTGTTTTCAAAATAAAGGGGATGTTCGTTTTGGTGAGATTTTTAGAATTTGAAGTGTTTTGAGAATTTTTAGATGATGTTAAAGTTTATTGGTATGTGTGTAGAAGTTTTTTGATGTATTGGTATTTGAATATGTTCGGTTTGTAAATTTTAAAATTTATGTGTATTCTAAAATACAAACCAAAACGAACTTCCCTAAATAATCCCTAAAATTTTATCATTATTATAAAAATTTCTCTGTCCTCACTTTTTCACCAACTTCTAAAAGTTTAACAAAATTTTGTTTCTAAATGCAATGTAAAATTTTGGGAACCAAACACCACTATAACATTTACAATTATGTACATAAAACAATTTATCGTTAATAACAAATTGATAAGTTTAGTCCTTTGTTCACTTGGATGACGGTATCTATTTAACATTTGGAGCCCACTTGTACAAGTTGGGGTAGTCGAGTCAGCATTCATGTTTCGCGTGTTAATTTTTGTATTGGGCGTGACATGATAACCGTTAGCCATGTGGGCAATTAACTTCATCTAAATGAATGGAATGACTAAACTAAAAATTGGTCCAAACCACATAAAAGGTCCATACGAAAAAACTTACCATAAGAACTAATATGAAAATCTTGAAAACTCCAAGGACAAATATAATAATTTCACCTAAATTTTGTTATTTTCTTGTTTATGTTACCAAAACACTTGAATGTTTTGCATCATATAACTTGAAAGAGAAAGAATATGAATAAATCAAATTCTTGCAATAACAAATTTTGACTTTTTAAGAACGAGATGGATCACCGTATAAATTTCTCATTGAATGTCTCACTTTTGTTTTTGTTGTCTATAAAATCAATTATAAGTGAATGTGGGCATCATTCCTAATAATAATAATATTAACTAACTATAAAAATGAGTTGGGGTCAAGGCCGACTAAAGGGGTAGGCAGCTTCGGTGGCTGACTAAGGCCTCTGCAAGGCCCCAAGTTGTTTGATTAGGAGAAAAAAAAATGCCTCAAATAAGAGTGAAGCTTAGAGAAATAAAAATATATTTCATCTATAAAGCTTTGTTTTGTGAAATAATTTTTTGTATTAAGACCTCAAAAATTGTTTGTGCTCAAAATTCATAGGTAGCTCTATTTTGTGAAAGAATTTATTTAAATTTTAGTACATGAAATACAAGAGTATTTTAAAATAAATATCTATTCAAAATATATTTTTTATTTCATTCAAAAATAAAAAGGCCTCACTTTTAATTTCTACTTTAGGCCTCTATTTTTATTAACCCGGCTTTAGTTGGGGTCCAAATAAAGATGCACATAATATAAGTATGACATGTTAGAGGACCAGTTATACTTAGGGGTGGGATTTTTATCCGCCGGTATTCGGAATTCCGGTACCAGTACCGGTTCCGAGATATGGCCACCGTATACCAATCGGAACTGGATCCGGAACCGATATAGGTTTTTAGGAAATACCGGTACCGGACCCGATATCGGTAATTTCGCCGATACTGGGCGAAATGCCGGTACCGGTTTTTTTATTTTTTATTTTTTAAAAAAAGTACAAAACGCATAGCTTTGGACTTGGCCAAAACTGTGCGTTTTGGAAAAGGGTTTTCAAAACCCTTTAACCCACGCTCCCCCCCCCCAATACCCTCATACCCCCTATTTCTCGCCAGTCGCCCCTGCCCCTCTCCTCTCAGATCTGCCGACTGCCGCTCCCGTACCTCCGATCTCCGTCTCTGACTCTCTCGTTTCTCAAGCGCTCTCTCTGTCTCTCTGACTTTCAAGCTCTCTCTCACGGTCTCACTCAACTCTCTGACTCTCAAGCTCTCTCTCACGGACCCACGGTGACTCAACTCTCTGTCTCTCTCTCTTAGGTCGCCCGTCGCCGCCATCTCTCGCCTTCGAGGCTTCGAGTTCGAAGGCCGCCGGCCTCCTCTCATTCTTAGTCGAATCTCTCTCTCTCTCTCCCTCTCACGGATCACACTCACGAGTCACAGATTCACTCACTCTCACATTGCTTCTTTTTTTTTGTTCAATTTCATTTTCATATCATTATTCATTATAATTTATCAGTTGTTCAATAACCATTTCTTCATTTTATTATTTGTTAATACGAAAAAAATTTCTTTGCAGGTTATTACAAAGGTTGTGCCGTGTGGTTACTGGTTAGTGCACTGTCATTGAGGTAAATTCACTAATTTTTCACTTATTTAGTAGTTCATTAGTTAATTTTAAATTTTAGAATGTATATTAGGACCTAGGTTGTGAAACTGAGGAGGATGGGCTTGAATGATTGGAGGATTTGGTTGTTACTTGTTTGTTGTTTGTTTGCTGTAGCCTGTAGGTAATCTGTAGTTCTTTTACTTTTTAATGGAATCAGTAGTTGCTTTAGATTTACGTTTTACTCTTTCTTCGTTTTTTTTTTTTTTTAGTTTTGCTGGAATTTGTACGTAGTTCCTTTAGATTTACAATTCTAAACAATTATTAGGGCTGTTTCATATTAGCTATGGCAATTTACTTTTTATCTATTTTTAGTTCTACTCAATAAGATTCATTTGAAAATCGTGCTATCCTTGATTTTTTTGGAAGATTTGCTGCCTTTTAGACTTATTCTTTTAGATAATAGGATTGATTGGTAATTAGTAGCTTGAATTTTGGGGTGTGTTGTATTTTATTCTTTTTTTTAACTATTTTGTTTTTTTTTTTTTTTCTTATGATGCATTTTGTTGTTGTGCATGATTCATATATTTCATAATTATTATTTTGTAAAATTATCATTTTGATGTTGTGATATTTCATTGTTTTGGAAAATGGGAAGCAATTAGGTGTTATGTTTATTGTTTTGCATTGGTTGAAATTTAAATTAGTTTAGTAATTAGTCAGTCAATGACTAATCTTTTGTAGTTGGTCATTAAATATTATGGGCATAAATAAAAAGGTCATACAAAACTAACACTATCATAACAATATGATAGTGATGTTTTGATTAAATGGCTAACATTTTATTTCATCAATTCAACTATTCAATTTGTAATATTTATAGTTTCTTTTAGATGATGTAAATTTGTATAATTTGTAGACTTTATGTATATGTGTAACTTGTAAATTTATTTCTATCATTCTTCTTTCATTGATGTATGTATATGATTTATTAATTTAATGCAATTGAAACAACTATAGAATTGTAATTTTGTAATTTTGGAACATGTAAATTATTATTACATTAAAAAATAGTGGATCCAACATCTTTTTAAAATTCTAAATTTGGTATTTTGGATCCAACATCCATATTTAAAAACTTATTAAATCAAGCCCAAGTTAAAAAGCCCGACAAATGCAATAATAAAATAACACCAAGTTAAAAAGCCCGAAAAATGCAATAATAAAATAAGCCCAAGTTAAAAGCCCTAAAAAAAAATATTTTGGGCCGAAAATGGGCCAAAAATGGGCCCAAATGAACTGCCGGAATTCCGACATCCGGTACCGGGATTGCCGGAATTCCGACAATTCCCAGACCGGAACCAGATGCCTAAACAGGCATCCGGTTCTTACCGGTACCCTGCCCTAGTTATACTCTGTTACCAAATTATTATATCATCTTTATATAAGTCGAAAAGCTTTTTTTTTTTATTAAATTTATATGCGTGGAAAAGCTTTGGATCATTACAACTTACTTTCTAGTTAGTACATTTAAGTTCGTCCAAGTTAATAGCCGATATAAAGTTTAAATAAGCTCACAACAATTTGAAAATAAATTACTCAAATAGTTCAGGACGTTTACTTAGATTAAAAAGTATAAATAATTTATATATACGGATCTCTATATGATTTAAGTTAAAAAATGTAGAATTTGAAAGTCTTTGACCTGTTTTAATAATTAGAGCGAAGTTATAATTCAAACACAATCCAATTATACGATGCCATCTGTCATGGGAGAGTCATTTGGGAATATTGTAAATAATTTTTTTTATAAATATTGTAAAATTAAAATGAATTAAAACTTTATTGAATTTTGAAATAAAGTAGTGAAAATTGGTAGAATTTTATAAATTTTGCAAGAAAATGAAAAGAAATCATTTGAATGAAAATTTTATATTCATTGTTATGAAAAAGATGATTAGATAGTAAAGAAAGGTTATTTCAAATTTATTTTATTATTAAATTAATTAAAGTTACAACCCAAAAATGTTTAGAATTTTTAAGAATTTTAGCCAAACTTTTGTTTCTACTCTTTTTTTTTGCCCTGATATTTATTGTTTTTCCTTGGTTCAAGGAGAGAAATAAGAGACGGGAAAGCAGGCTCAGAAGGAACAGGAGCAATTCGCAAGTCAGTAGCAAATACCGTCTTAGAAGAATCCACCAAAATCAAACACGTCACCGCGATCGAATTCATCCGGACTCGATTGAAAATCGCAAGAAATGGATCTGTCCGAACTCTGGGCAATCTTCGGGCCAGGCGTCGCTGGCGCTATATTTGCCGCAGGCTGGTGGTTCTGGGTCGACGCCGTCGTGTGCAGCTCCGTCACGGTTTCCTTCGTTCACTACCTGCCGGGTACTCTCTCTCCCTCCTCCCATGGAGGCTCTAGACCACATTTTTTTGCATATTGAGTATCAGGGTTTTCGTCTGTGTGCGTAATTGTTGGGTTTGTAGGCATATTCGCGTCTTTTGCTGCTCTGATGTTCAACTGCGTTAGGAAAGAAGATATTGACTACTCTCCCTACGAAGAAGGCGAGTGGAGGTTTGGAATCTCTCCCTCTACTGCCGTGTCTGCTTCTGCTATTTGTTTTCATTTGTTTACTGATTTTTAGGTTTTCTGATACTTTTTGCTCCATAATTTTCATTGATCTTTTAGTGTAATACCCCTTAAAGATGTTTTTTGTATCACAGCTCGGTGTCCGTTGGAAATTTTAGCATTACGAGAGGGTTATACTCTTTGGTAGTAGCAGCATTGTGGTGTTATTAGTAAAAAACTTCTTATGATTTAATGTCTATAATAGCCACCTTTCGCTATATTAATCATAAAGTAATCAAAAGTCTTTGTGAGTCATGTACGGAAAACCAATCGTAAATTTCTTGTTCTAGAAGTTTGTGTTGCAATCACGACTTGCATTGAGGATTCAGTTTGAGTAATTTATGTACCTTTTATTTACAATCGTCTCGGGATTCTACTGCTTGGCAAAGGCTTTGTTATCTTGGTCGAATACTGTAATGCTGATACCTAAATAGTGGATAGCTGAAGGCAGAGGCTTCCATCTTATGGTGAGAGTAACTAAGATGCCTTTTAGATGTGTGCAGATTTGTTTTTCGAAGGGATTGTGGAGGTAGAAAGCATGAGGAATAAGGGAAAACTCAGGTGGATAGCTGTCCATAGGAAATACAGTCTCTGAACGCCAACCTGTTTATCATACACATGTCAATTGTGGGGCAACCAATCTCAACCACAAAGAAAGCTGAAGGTTTGTGGTTAGGGAGCCTCAAGCAGTCACGATTATGACTGCTCCTGTGGTTTGTTTGGACCTATTGATAAGCTGTATGTGTCAGCGCATCATGGACTTGTATCTGCAGAGACATCTTTATTTTTGTATCTAGTTGTGACCAATACAATAACATCTTGAACACAAGAGTTTAAGAGAATATGCTGGAGTAGGATGCCTGTGGAGTTTTTGTTTGTTGAATAGGTCCTTGTATTAGCTCTGGGAATGTATGCTTTTGTGGGATTAGATTTTCAATCTGTATCATGATAACTTTGTTTCTGAGAGTTAAAAACAATGCAAATTGTCCCCCCAGGATGCCAGGGATATTGATCTTTAGTTGAAGTGATGTACTTTCATGTCTATCTGGTTGATTTTGATATATGGTTTTCAAGTCTACAGATCCTGGTCATGTAGTTTATCATCCAGAAGGATTATTGCTCAATGTTTTACACAGTCTATTTCTATTGGGATTTTGATATCTGCTTTTGAGAGCCTACTTGTTTTCTTCTTGAATGAATGAGAGTTTTGAAAATTACCTGGGAAGAAGAAAATGTGAGTGATGATGAGAAGACTGGTTTAAATTTCACAGATCCATTTAGTTGTGTTTCCATGGGAGTGGCTCACAGAATCTGAGCGCCCTGAGTTTTCTTGTTTTGGATGTTGATGGTTGATCTATGGGATAACTGTAAGGCCATTTGGAAGATGATTCAATTGTGTTGGCCATTTGGAAGATGATTCCAGCTTGCATTTGGTGGAGCTTGTGGAGGGAAAGGAAGGGGAGATGTTTCGAAGACAGGGCTGTGTCTTTGGCTGGTTTGGGGGATTTTTTGTTGCATTCTCTTTTCTGTGGGCTAATTCGGTTTTAGGTTTTCCTTTTGTGGATTTTCTTAGTTTTTTAGTGTGTATGCTTTAGTTTTTGTCAGTATAATCTCTTGTACTGTCATCTATCTTTTTCTTTAATAAGATTGTCTTACTTATCAAAAAAAAAAAACTGTAATGCCAAAAGGACTACTAGTATGTTTTGCCTAAGACTATAAGCTGATTGATTCCTTTGTGGTAGATGACAATGTGTTTTGGAAGACATATTTCCTTTTTCTTGACGCTAGTGTTATGTTTCTTTGTTTGCCAAGGATATGGTAGACATTGATATAATGTCCATATACTGTATATTGACCGCAAAACCTTACAGTAGCTTTAGTTTTGGAATTAAGGGGAAAACATGCTATGCATCTGTCAACTGAAGGAATGAATTGGAGCTGAGGTTTGGATTGGTGAGGGTGGAAATGATATGCATTAGGAACGATAATTATGAGTCAGTATCTTTTCTGAGATTATAGTCCTAGTTCCTGAAGCTGCAAGCCAAGCTCAATGATGTAGTAAAATGATGTTTCATTCCCGTGGTATGTCTCCCCTGAAAAGGTGAGCTTGGCTACTTGAAATGTGGAGTTTTTTTGGAGTTTGATGTGATGTTGTCAATGAATTGTGGAGTTTAATAGTGCGTTTGTTTTCTAAATTTTATCAAAATTTTATTAAAATTTTGTGTTGGTGTTAAAAAAGAGGTGGTATTGGAATTGATGAATAAGTGATAAAAGTAAAAGTAAAGTTTTGAAGTGTGTTTGATAAAAGTAAAATTTTAATAAAATTTTTGTTTAACAAACGCAATGTAAAATTTTCCTCTTCTATTCTCCTCGTGAGAGCAATCAGTAACCGACGTGGGTAAGTTAAGCAATAAGCTAACTATCTGAATACTCTGATGAATGACCTCTGAGCAGTTGGGTGGAAGTGTACATCTTTAAGATTTTTTTTGCTTATAGATCACAGATGAAATTTCACAACAAACAGCTCTCTTTCTCTCTCTACAATTTTCTAATATTTGCGATGAATTGACCTTTCCGCTATGGTGTTGTGTCTGTTCCATTGTATTGTGACTACCTCTAAGTCTGACTCATGAAATTGCAAGCTCTTCTGTTTGCTTGACTGGGTTGATGGGTGCTTATCCCTTCATTGTTGCAACAGATTGAAGCTCTGGCTTTTCTTTGCATATGTTGTATCCTTCGTATCCCTAGCAGCAGCAGTCGGCCTATTGATACAAGATTCACTTGTGACGACTGGCCCTTCTGTGTGGACAGGAACTGCCGGTGTCTTGCAATGTGTCCTCGTGTTGGTCAGGTAAAAAAGGTCTTTTAGCTTAAGATTGATCCACTCATATGCTTTATCTCCTCAATATGAAACTGAGCCTTTTGACTGAAAAATTACCAACAGAATGGGATTTAGATTTGCTCTTTCCAAATTGGTCTAGTTGTCCTTTATATAAAAATAGATGTAAAGGAGCTTTCTAGTTTAGATTCGTACAAAGAGCCTTATTCTACGAGTCAGTCGATGCTACATGCCTGCCTTTGAAAGCCTTTCCGCTGGTTCCCTTCGTGGACGTCATCAGACCATTTTAGCAATCTGGAAGAACTTGAAGCTCGAAAAGGAATTTATAATTCTGAAAGCACTTGGAGAATACTGTTTCCCGTTATTGGATTCACTGGGTAGTTTCTTTTGGAAATGATTAATTCAATCTTGCTACGAATTTCTTTATGTTTTGAATCACTTAGAGGGTGTTTGTTTGCCAAAATTTCGGGAAATATTCTCGAAATTTTGGGAATCTTTACTTTATTGAGATTTTTTGAGGTTTGTGAAAGGTGAAGTATATATGTGTAAAAGTTAAAAATTTTAGAGTGTGTTTGTTTTGTTGGAAATTTTGATGCCCCAAAATATTGGGGAAACAAACGGTACCTTAATCCATTGTAAATAACAGATCAACATGCAGCACTATGGTAACTCTTAGGGTCTTGCTGTCTTCTGGATCTATGATGATCAACTGTCTCTCACACACACATCCATACCCCCCTGTTCCTCTAGAATTTTGTTTCAGTTATGATGTTTTCTGGGTTGGAGGTTTTGGAAATGGTTACTTTTAATCTCGTTAAAGGATTTCCCTGTTTCGAAAGACTTTTTTTCTATCCTAAAAATATCAGATTAACATGCAACTTAACTGGTTTGTCCGAGCACATCTTCAGTAACTCTAAGGGAGTCTCTGCTTTTTAGATCTATGGAGACAGACTCTCTCTCTCTCTCTCTCTCGGGAGACTTGTGTATAAGCACATCTACATGTCCACAATAGTTACCATTTCCCATGACATATGTTTTTATCATCTGTATCTTTTTTGTTCTATTTTTTTCCCAGAATTATTTTAAAGCAAAAGTAGAAGTTGTAAGAGCCTGTTCATTTTACCTTGTTTTGACTCTTGAATGAACGACATCATCTGTATTGTTTTGGATGTTGTAATACTGGCTAACTTTTTCTCTAACTGAATTGACGTTTGCTGCAGCGGGCTGATTTATTGGACTTCTCATCCAGAGTGAACTAAAGCAGACCAATATGCTTCCTGTTTGGTGCTTGAGATTAGGTGGGTAGCCATTTGTATGTGTATCATTCTACTTATTCATCAATGATATAGAAATAGGTCTCTTTATGTAAATGTTTTGCTGTAACAATGTTGAGGATCAAAGTAAACCCAAGGCAACTCTTGAATCTGTGATGGGTTGATATAAATCCTTTTGTCTTAACCCATTGTCTGCTGTTTTGTTGAACACTTTTGAGACTGTTCTATGGAACGGCAATGTCTTTATGTTTCAGGGCACACAGAAACAAAATTGTTCAAGTTTTTGGTTGCGTGATCTATACTGCACTTGTTTGCCTAAAGCTGAACCTAATACTTAATAGCACTATGAATACTTCCTATTTTTGGCCCCTCTTTTACAGCAAGATTTTTCAATCCAACATGCCATAGTTTAAGAATGGGTTGTTGAAATCAAGCGATGCTTGATGGTATTCTTGCTGATATCTAAGCAGGACGATGAGATATCTAATTCAATGAGGTGAGCTTTTATCTCTAGTAAATTTGAGTCGGGTCGTTTGTATAGGACCTAATTGTGTCTGATGTTTGATCCTTTATTTTGCAACTTTTTGTTCAAGTTTCATTTGATGTTGACGATTTTTTCTCAGAATGTCCTGGGGAGTAACAATTGTATTGGACTCTGGAACGTTTTTAGCTATATTTATCATTATTGCTGTGCTGCATTCTGCTCTTGGTCTTACCTGAGGAAAAACAAACTCGCCTTTTTCCCATCAAACCATGAGCCACCAAGGATGCAACAAGGTCCAAATCATTCGTCCTTAGTAGCACAGACAACTGATAATCAATCTTTGTATCTCATTTAGACTGGAAGCCCTTAGTAGCTCGATATGTCTTTCTGCTGGAGGGACACAAGATGTAGAAGTTGATTGAATCTGTTCAATGCTAGTTCAAACGAGCTTCCAACCCATGATCATGTGCAGGGGTTCTTTGCGCAGACTGAGATTTCTTATGAGAATCAAGAATTGAACCGCTTTCATAGACATCGTACTACCTTAACAATGTCAGCTCTTGGGCGCTTGTTCGTTTATTTTCTATTGAAGATATCTTATTTTCAAGAGTATAACAGAGGATATGCAATACAACTGGCTAGCAAACCTCCAGGAATTTCCGGATAAAACCTGGGAACTGTGAGGTCCTCATGTGGATCTGTCCAGGTCTTTCTCGTCAGCTTGTCCGCTTTATCTTGAATGTTGAAGTCCCAAGGGCGATTGTGGCCACATGTTGTTGTACCTCCGGTCCTCAAAAAGTTACCATTGTGCTGCCCAAAAGGCGAAATCCCGGCCTTCTTGATTCGAATCATCGCCTCGGGTGGAAGTTAAACATTTGTTTTTTCTAATTGGGTATTCGGGTCATCTTTTGCACACCTCGACTAATACGGAAGCCTGTATAGTTCTTGTCTTACATAAACTAGACAATTATTAAGTCAAAGGTCTTGAGGCCGGTTTCAAAGAGTTAGTAGTAATTACAAGTTTTGAACTTGGGGCCTTAGAAAAAGCATACCACCGAGACTAAAGTCTTTAACTGGAAGGCTAACCGTTAAACTTGCATGGGCAGGCAGGTTGTATCACACATAATAAAGACGACTTTCTCTCGTGAGCATTTCGGTTGGGGCGTTCTAGGCATTCACCTTTGCACGTAACAGTTCCTCTCTATGAAATGAGATCTCCTCCTCTTGGCTATTTCTACTCGCTTCGCACTCTCTTCTTTCTCACGGCACCACCAGCACGCATACCTAATTGAAAGGGTTAAGTTTTTTCTTTGACGTTACTGTTAAAGAATACGTATCTTATACCATTGCCGATGGAACTTTAAGCAAGTTGCGTTGCGGACTCCTATCGATGGTCATCACGTGTTCTGGAAGTAATAAATCGACTCAAAAAGAGAAGCGAGTTGACCCATTGTTCACGAAATCTGATGGGACATTGTAGTGGCAAATGACGGAAGGATTTGAAGTGGGAAATGCTGAGTATGCACGGGGAAGGATGATACAGAAACAAAACAAGTTGCGAGCTATGCAACGCCAATTCTCCCGTCCAATTGGTCTTTGAAGATAGCCTCTGCATTCCAGTGCAAGTAGAGGTGGCTGAAGCATAATGCCAACTTCAAATGGAGAATCTCACAGCACTAGTGGCAATGACTCGTTGTTCCATGCCAACATTTCGGAGTTGTTGAACAAAATATTTTCCGACAGAAAAGGCATTCCCCGATTGTGGAGGAGCTCTACGGCACGTATGCCAAAGTTGGCAGAAGCTGATTAGAACAGAAAATACTTGATGAAACTAAAGCAAATTGACAGATCCATCTGAGAGGACTATCTTCCATGATCATTTCTTAAGCTGGGTAAGAACAAAACATACTTGATGAAACTAGAGCATATAATCTAGACCAACCTGAAAGGCTTATCTAACATGATCATTCTTCAAAGTTGTCAGCCGATAAAGGTCAAAGATTCTGCCGTGGCGTGGCCGCTGGGAAGACCCACCTTTCAACAAAGATGAACGCAAGGACCAAGGCTCAAAAGCAAGAGTCAATTTCATCACGAACCAACAGGGACTACCATGGAAGGGAACAATAACTATAAACAGCAATCCAGCTTCATTAGAAAAGCATGGGGGGGATGATATGATGGCAGAAGAAAAAAAACAATTATATTCTTCTGTCGTATAAACAGGAGTGCTGTTTTCTTTACTTCTGCCTTTGCCATCCTAGCCTCAATTATTTGATGGTCTTTCAATTCAAAGCGAAACTCATCATGAATATGTATCTGGAGCCGTGGCGACCACAGAAAGATGTCACTGCTGATTTACAACTAGAGACAAAAACATAATTTTGAAGGGTCTAACTGGAATAGTATGTTGTCCTGCAAAGCAGTCCTCCAACCTCCAGGAGCAAAGAGGGAGAGTAGGCATAGACTCTTACAAAAGAATAGCAAATGCCTTTATTTTTAGGATCTAGATTCGGCTAATATCACGACCAAACACGAGGGTTGTAAGCCAGTTGATTGCCACATAAAATCTGTTCCTCCAGCTTATAACGCGAGTCAGATATGCCGAGCGCCAAATAAACCAACTCATAAATCCAGACAGGGATAATCCTTTTGCCTCCTGTAAAATTGCTCCATCAGTGACTGACCCAAAATAGCTCAAGAGAGAAGTGATGGGCGGGACCAAAACTCACCTTGCTCTGCCTGAGATCAACAAGAGCCTTGTATCTTCCAATGGTTGCCATGCTTCCCAGATGCTTGTAAACAAACGGCTTCCCAAGGTCCATGCCATTTGCCATGTTTGCCTTCCCTCCTTCAGCCTTACCAATACTATTTAACAGCTGTGCTAGATATTTCCCCTGACGCTCTGCAACCTTCAGATCTCAAAGGTAGAAACGTTAAAGAGCCAGGACCAAAATAGCATCTCCAGGTATGCATAAACCATGGCCACTAAAAACCCATATCGCTCTCTCAAGCATAAACCCAGATCGTTATCAATCTAGCTGAACAATTTAGTCAGTGAACACAACATTGTAGCTCACAGATGTCAAGCCTCAGACCATATATTCCACCTCATATTTATTGGGTGAAACCCCTTGAGGTTTAGCAAGTAAAAGCCTTAATGTACTGCCAGACTAAGTAAAACAGAACTAAAGCTATCTTAGCAATAAGAATGATTGGCCAAGATATGAGGTGTGACGTCCTAGACATCATTAAATATGCAAGCAACACAAATTTTGAAACCATCCGACATATTTTCACCCACAGCAGTTTGCCGGGAAGATTATTAAATCCAACCAAAGAAAGTTGTCCATAGTTTTATAGCTTACCTGAGCCAAAGCTGGAAGAACTGCTTTCCCAGTACTTTCAACAAATCCACTACAATCACCAATTGCAAACACATCCTGCACGGAAGGAACACGTAGCCACTCATCAACGCCAATCCTGCAAAAATTTGCAGGATTCGTTATGATGTCCTCGCACGTGCGGCTTGAAAAGCACACCTACCAATTTCAATATGCATATGGGAGACAAGGGGAGTAATTAAAGGAGAAATAAACCAAATAGATGTAGAAGTTTTGACACAAAAGAGCATCTTGATATAAAAAAAGAATTCAATTAAAAACCCACGAGGAAAATATGATGCCTACGAGGCAACAAAAGTATTTCAAGGATAAAATATTATACAGCGATTAATGAAATCTGATTCACTAGATGGCTGAACACAACATAAAAAGTGGGGTTGGGGGGTGGGGAGGAGCAAACATTGTTTTCCTGTGATTGTTAAAAACAAAGATGTCAAAAGGTGCATAAATATTTCCTGAATTTAGAGGTATTGCAATCCATTCCGAACTGTCTTTACCAGATAAGGGAATTTTTCCCCTGCTAGAGTTTTGGTAATCAATAGCAATGAAATGGTCAAAAACCTAAGATGGATTGAGAATTACGAATAAATGCATTTCCAATCAGGAAAGACTAAGTAACTAACCTTCCACCTGGAGATTTTGGAAGTTCCAGAGAGTTAACAAGAGGAGAGGGACCAACACCCGTAGACCATACTAACAGCCCATATGGAACCTCTGTCCCATCAGTAAGAATTAACTTTTGAGCTTTAACATCCTTGACAATCCCCCGAACAAGACGAACTCCTGACTGAGAGAAACTACTAAATGAAAAATTGACAGAGCCATAACTGAGATTCTGTGTATGCGTGTGCAAAGGGGTTAGATGGACTAATGACTGCCATGTCCATAGTTGCTTGTGGGTGTACATGTGTTGCTAAGGGTTAGGTCGACTAATGACTGACATGTCCATAGTTGTCTATATCCCAATTGTTGCTAGCGTGAGGTTTCCCAATCAGAGAATTCCTATGTTCCTCGAAGAGGAAAATGGTCCTCACACTTCGATAGTATCATTCAGGGTCAAGAACATCTTGATTTTCTCTCACAACAACTATTGGATTATAACTTCCAATTTGAGAATATTCACTACTTAATCCACAAGAACATGTATAAGACGTAGGCAAGCAAGTCCTTCCCATTAGTCTATGATCTCTTACCTTTGTCAACTGCCTTGTAGCATACTGCCGGAGGCGATCATCAAAGGAAGATAATATCTCATTTGCCTGGGAAAACAAGAAGAATTTATTCAATTTTTCCCACAAACATTTTTTCTGTATTCAGCAATGGTGCATAGATAACAACATCCCGTGGAGATAGCGTAAAGGAAACATTCGTACAGCTTGAGGCCCTAAACTCTGATAAAACACACCTCGATCAAAGTCACTTTGATGTAGTCTTTCACATGGGCATATCTTTGGCGAACATCTTTAATGATGAAATCACTAAGTTCACCACTGAATTCAACTCCTGTGGGACCACCTCCTACAACAACGCAATGTAGAAGTCTGCTCTTCTCTTCTTCTGAAATGCCTACCTCCGTCCAAACCAAACAGATACATTTCCAATCAAAGTTCATATCACATAGACTCATTCTCAATCTAGGGAAAAGGAAAAATGATTGCAGTATAATACCAGGCACTTGGGACAGCATCAAGTTTAAAAGCAGCTTCCTACGAATTTCCTGTGCATGGTAAACTTCTCGGAGAAAAATTGCATGTTCTTTAACCCCCTGGATGCCAAAAGTTAAGGGTTGTGCCCCCGAAGCAATTACCAACTTGTCGTACGAGATCTTAAACTTCCAAGGATCCAAGCTGTCAGGTCCGTCAGTAACAGACTCACAGTGCACCTTCAATGTCCAAAAAGAAATTTCTTATAGTGGAGCCATTCTGCAATTCAAGGGTCCAGGATTTCCATAGTCCGACGTGTGTAAATTATTCATTGCTTTTCATATGACTTGAATATAATAAACAAAAGATCATCGCTCTTCCTGTCAACTATGATCATGAATTAGTTTGAGTTTTTCCTTTTGATCACTTGAAGATTGAGTCCACAAGAGGTAGTGACTGAATCGAATGGAATCACCATAGCTTAAAATCCACTCGGTATGCTTTCAGACCGGGCAAAAAGGAAATGTTAATAACAAAGGACTCCCTACAACTTGAGAACCTAGAACGACATAAATTTTAAAAAAGGTTGCCCGCAATACAAATTGCCACCGTAAAGTTACCATTTATCAACATGCTCAAAAAGATCGTCAAAGGAGTCAGTCCCCAAAAAGATCACATCTTCAAAGGAGTAAACATAAAGCTAGAAATTTGCTTCCTTTTTGTCCCCAATTATACGTGAGTCCGTCTTTCCTTTCTCGGGATTACTACTCAATCAAACTTTCTCTAAGTTCCTTTCTTTTCGGATGGTTCCCGAAAAGCAATTAAAGTTAACAGTGCCCCCAATTAAGTCCAACACTTCTCCCACAGTCCAACAAAATCCAAAAGTCAACATACCAAATGGTTATTGGTGTCCATGCTAGTACAGTTGGCCAAGCAGAAGTACGAGCCGGGTTCGCGAGATATCGCCGGTTGTATCCTGCCGATAGATTCGGCGACGGACCTGAACTCGAGGGTCCCGACACAGGTGGAGGCCAGGAGAGGCGTGAACACCATGTGGTTCCGCGGCGAGACACACACGACGTCGTAAAGCTTCGTGTCAATGTCCTTCATAAGCCTGCACCCGGCCCACCCGGTGCCTAGCACCACCACCCTCGGCTTCTCGTCCGGCCTCGTGGGCTCCAGCCCCGAGTACTGGATCGGTGTCGGTTGTGGATCTCGACGTTGATTGCTCGCTGCGGTGCTCAAGTGTTTGAGGGAATAAAGCGTAGGCGTCGTTGAAAGTGGGTTCGACGATGCTTTTCTGGTTTCGATGGCCGCGACTCGGACCAGGCTTCTAAACCAAGCCATAGTTCGAAGTGAGAGTGAAATTTCTTCACCGGTCTCTCAAAAATGGGGTCTCTCTCTTCCCAAAGATAAAAAGGGTGATCCTCTTTCTTTTGAAGTGACGTTTCCAAAGGTTTGGGAGCTTCGTCGATGGGGATGAATGAATGCGTGGATAGACAGACAGTTGCCGTCTGTGACGAACTTTGAGTGACAGGAGTCCACGCCGCAATTGAGTCTGTCATGTGTGTGGATATGTCGGTCCAACGTATAATTTCGTGTCACCTTTCTCCAACGTACTAACGTAGTGTTGAATATCGTTGAAAAGCTAGTCCGCATCTGCATCTTATCACGCTCTTGCGATAAACTGTTAAATCTTTTGTCTTTTTGGAAAGGGAATCTAGTAAAGCTACACAGTATGTCGAACTGGCCCAAATTAACCTACTACACAGTAAGGTGACGACTGTTATCTCAACGGCTGCCGGGGCTTCCGCACCGCTTATGAAACATTTATGAAAGAGATTGCACCCTACAGTGAAGGTGGTTCTTGGATGAGGACTGGAAGATTCTTGGCGTTGGGTGCATACTTCCTGAACTCCGAAATCATTGGGAAATTTGTGAATCTGGGAAAGATGCCTTGACATATTTTTTTCGAGTAACTACACGTTTGCGAAAGAATATTGAGCCTATGTTTGGATAGACGGAAAAATTTTTGTTACTAGAGTTAGCTTAGATTTTTGTTTGAAAATGGTGAAAAAAATATTGGAGTTTGTAAAAGGATATTAAAGTGTGTAAAAAGTTATTGAAATTTGAAAAGATATTTGAGTTGATGAAAAAATTGTGTCATCCAATCAGGGTCTTGAGTTTGTAGTAATTTTTTTTTTTTAATTTGACTATTTATGAAGGTTTATAAAAAAAAAATAGATAAAAAAAGTTGAATATTTGGTTGTAAAATTATTTTTATTGGAATTTGTTAAAAAAAGAATAAAATAATATGTATACTATTTTATCCTTCAAAAAATAAGGAGAGAAGATTCGATGCAATTTGTTTTAATGAAACCGTATTAAAGTTGTTGTGAAAAGATATTGAAACGTATGTAAAAATTTGAGATTTGCGGAAAGGTTTAAGAAAAATTGAAATTTTTAGAAATTGTAGTAGGTATTTACTAATTAACAAAGGTTGGTCCTGACATGGAACTGAGCTAAGTCAGTCAGGATGGCACTCTCCTGTGAAATATACAATCGATCGTAAGGCTGCAATACATGGAACAAATGGATATAATCTCATGTCTACCAAAGATCAAATAGGACTATTTTAGAGGATTAGAATTGAATTCATTCAACTGTTTGAGGCTGACACTGAATTTCAGGAAGCATTACCAAGTTCAAATTTCAAGTCTTAGTGTGGCAAGGACCCAAAATGCATGTCTAACATGATCAACTTGAATTGGAAATTTAAGAGCTTAGCTGTTTATTTCAAAGTTATGAATTTAAAGTTCGATTTCAGGAAGCATTACTTCAAATTTGTCTTAGTGTGCAATCCGATCAACTTGAATTGGAAATTTAAGAGCTTAGCTGTTTATTTCAAAGTTATGAATTTAAAGTTCGATTTCCTTCTTTTTGGGGCAATCCGAGCAAACTATCTTATTTCCTCTACTGAAAAATATTAGGAAGACATGAGCTTAAAATTAAAATGAAACTTTCTGATTTCTTTTCTTTCCGTAAAATTGACCAAAAACGACATAAGCTTTATCTTGTAGAATTTAAACCTATTAGAAGGAAAACTGGAAAAGGAAGAAAAGAACCAAAATACCCCCCCAAAGATGCGATTTCCAAAGCATCTTCCCCTGCAGACAAAATATCCCCGTACCTTACCATTCCCAGCCAACCTTGAAACCTAAAAAATGAAGAAAAAAAATTTCACCGTTTTAGGAGGCAGGATTGGGCACCTTTGACTTATTGCATTGCGCAAAATGCAGACCTCCAACCAAAACCAACCTCTTCTTTCATATCACTCGTCAGCTTTCTTTCAAAACCAGAAGAAAAAAAGAAACCATCTGCCATCAAAAATGGGAAACTTGGATCTCTTGGGCAAGGAGAAGTAAAATCAAGCGTCAGGTCCAGAGTTGGGTGAACTCAACTCAGAGGATGATCCACCCACACTAGCCAAATGAGATTCAGACAGCTTGGAAAGCATTGGCTGCACACCCCGGCATAGTTTTGAGGACGGCATCAGTTTCATGTACTGCACAAAAATGTGTACGCATAAAATAAGTGAACTGCATTTGCAAAATCATCGCAACAAATCTCCTATTGTACCATTTCAACTTTTGTGGCGTATTGCAAGAAATTTTTCAGTTGAATTGGTCAACTTGGGCACTAACTATTCAAACCCTAGCTTGATATACCCAATAGTGCAGAAGTGTATTGAAACCAATTCCCTTCCCCTTCAAAAGATCAGTAAAAGATTATAGACTGGTCCTAGTTGGTTCCACCGTCTGACCAATTCAGTTAAGAGTTCTTACAAAAGATTATGGAACTGGTCCTATTTGTAAGGTAAGTCGGTAAAAGCTGTACAAGGCAATATTTCTTTACCTCTTGATAAAAAGCAGTAATCTCCTCCTCTGTAAGGCCTTCATCCTCACCAGAATTTTCCTCCCAGCCAAGGGAACGAAGGAAAGCAGCCTCTTCCTCATCAGGATAAACTGTTGCACTGGAACTCATGTCATTCTCTCCAGCAACAGAAAACCTCTGAACCTCTTCACAGGAATCACCATTGCTATTCATCTCGCCACCATTCTCGCTAGCACAAGGACTTGCAGGGGCACTGATGACTTCCCTAACTACTTCATCAGATTTCTCCATGGTCGGAGATGAAACAGCAGGGCCTGAATCTGGGAGAACTGTGGAATTGTTCATTGAGGTTTTCTTTTTTATGAGATTGAAGAAATCATTCCGGCTCTGCACTTGAGACAAGGAAGGTCTTCTTTCCAAAGTAGCTCCTGATTTCAGGTTCAGTGCAGCTACCTTGCGTTCCACAGAGGAATTTTTAATGTTCTGGGGGCTCCTCAAAGGAGTAGATGCAACCGATGCAGTCACAGGAAGCTGGCTATCTGCTGCTTTGCTGGTGGCATTGTTTGTTGGACTAGCAACATCCTTTGAAGCAGGGCAAACACCATTCTCCCATGTTGGTTTCAGAACAAGAAACTTCCCCTGAGAAGGCTTTGAAGCATCAGATTTGACATGTCCACCACGAGGAGACTGATTAGCATGGTGCAAAGAAGAGGGCTGAAGCTGCACACTCTTAGCAGAAGCATTTGCGTCAACAGTTCTGACCACTGATTTGGGCTTAGATTTATCAGTAGAATTGAGAACCTGAAAGGGATATTAACAATAGATTACAAAACACAATCTTAATGTGGATGTACTTCTACATAGATAGCTAGATAACAATGGATAAGAGGTTGCAAAAGTATGCACATAGGTGGGGGAAAACACGTCACAAAAAAAAGAAGCTCATTCTGTTAACACAAAAATCAATATCCTAATTATGATTGTACAAACTCACAGAACTGTCCTGTTTACAGCACAACATAGCAAAAGCTCTATAATCCTTTGAGAATAATCAGGTCTGTTTTTTACAATACAGGGAGTATGCTTTCCACGGAAACATGTTCTTTATTCATACATTGGATAAAATAGGTCAAACTCTAACTTAAACTAGTGTATTCTAATATGTATCTTTTAAGTGGAACAGTACAAGATCCCAGACTTGCACCAAGAACATGCATATAGTCCTGTTCAACAAAGCATATTGTTTGGCATCAACCTAACATGTGCATCCTAATGGCTAAGAAATATGCATGACACTGTACTTCTGCCAACATTGTCACCATGGAAAAGAGGAATAGGACCCGCCCCAGGCACCAATGGGGCGGGAGGGAGTTCATTAATAAAAGAAATGAAACAGACGTGAATCAAAGAATTTATGGAAATTTACTTCTACTGCCACTGAGCCACACCAAAAGTTTCTTATCAGAGGGACAGAAAAAAACCCTAAACAAATAGATCTTTTAATTAAAAAAAATCAAATGAAAAAGCACAACAGTTATGTTCCAGCATCACATCATGATTATAATTAGAAGTCCTATGTTATCAAGAAAGGTCTCATCCTGTAACAGCTACTATTCACAACAATAGCCCACTCACTACAAACAGAGTCATCCCAAATTTGCATCAAGTATCACACTTTAATTTTATGATCATTGCAAGCCAACCTACCCAACAAGCACACATCATCCCAACTTCCAGTACAAATAAAATTCTAAGAGAACAGCAAATAATGATGGCAATGACAAAAACTGCGAATAATAGCGGAGGCATCAAGCACAATTTATCTACAATGCAAACTGAAGACCATAAATTTGGTGATAAAAGCTAAAACTGGAAATCTCTATTCTATAAAATTGGACACCACCTTTCCCATAAAAAGATAATTAAACAATAGAGAGATGAGGGAGAGGCAGGGCTGTGTAAGAGAGAGAGATTCGCAACCATACCCTATGCATCCTAAGCTTGAAATTGATAATATAAGGGAAGAAGAAGATGCATTTCTTTTCCCACTGTAATTGGAGAACAGGGAGAGGGAGGAAGGGAGGGGACTGAAGGATTTGGAAACGAAGGATATTCTTACAAGACAGAAGCGAGGAAAACTACTTAGAAAGGGATAAAAAAACAAAGACATTTCACCATAGAATTTCATCCACTGGCATCTGCAAGACTGAAAAATATTTCAACTCAAAAGTTCATGAAAATACTTCTTCCATTTTTTATGTATGAAAGATGTCTCGTCTGATTTCATGCAAATTAGAATGTCAGACTTCATGACGACGGCCTACAACAAGACCACCTCATCACCCAAAAGATAATAAAAAATAGTTCACCACCACCAAGGCTCTAGGAATCACAGAGGCAAAAGCGAAGAGAAAATAGTATCTCAAAAAGAGCAACTCAGTGGCAAACTATAGTTCATGCCTTTTGGGTTTTACCCTCTATTCTTACTATGTGAAGCTTTGTTATAATAAAAAACTCACCACAGCATTCCCCATCCTTCACTTACAACTATAGAATTGAAAACAAATAACCAAAGCAAGAAACAAAAGAAATTTGCTGTTCTGTACGAGCATTAATCCAAAAAAACACCTTGCTGAACATCAATTAATCCCATGAAAAAGGGAACAGAATATGAGAACAAGGACAGAAAGACAAACACCCAATCCCGTCCACATGCTTTGCATACATCAGATGAGTGCATGAAGTTTTATTTCACAAGGTGAAGGCAAAATTGTCTATTGATGGTAAAAAAAAATACAAATATAAACACTAACAATGACAAAAACAAGAGGAAAACAGTTGAAGCTCCTGTTTGAATTAAATGAACCAATAGAACATCAAATGAAAATTACAAAAAATGAAACAAAGTGCAGCTCAGATTCTCAAAAACTAATTGGTTCGTTATCTCTACTCCGGAATCCTTCATCCATAAAGGATTGTGCCCCAACATAACAACGAAAAGAGACAACTGTGTTGTAGAACCTTAGAAGTTCCTAACAAAGGCTTATTTCATTGAATTTGGCATATAATATTCAATATTCAACACAAAGATAGGTGAAAAAGGACAGAGATCAATTAAGCAAATGACATTCAAACATTCTAACAGTTGTCAGATTTATTAACTTCACAGATTTGTGCTACAATTAAACTAGCTTCCACAAAAGATCAAAGGCAATCCTCTTACCAGAGCTTTTGGCATCAAAGGTGTAACTGGTATTAATTGCCTTGATTGCTTAATAGCAAGTTCCTCACGTCTTTGCGTATTGACAGAGAACTACAAGTAGATGCAAGATTTCATATCAAATCCACTAGAGGAAGGTAATATGTAAATAAAGAGGCTTAAGCAACTTGCTCAATTACCTGAGGCGGAGTACTAACTCGGGGTGGAGCCTGAGCCAATGCTTCAGCCATATTAAGACCAGCCATTGCACTTGCCCCAGATCCTGAAGTTACAGCACCAGCCGGTTGAACAGATAGGGATCCCCTATTACTGCTGCCAATAGTTGTGGGCACCTCTGCCAGCGCTGATGTCCATCCTTCACCACCAATCAGAGCTGTACCACTAACAGGTAAGCTCTGAACAGCCGTGCTCAAACCAGGAGACGAAACTCTTCCTATATCAGGCGTTCCTTGCCTTTCTTCAATACCAAGTGACGGAAAGTCCTTCTCAAATACTGTCTTTTGCACACTACTCCCAATACCACCATTGCCATTTTGATTGCTATTGCTGCAGTTTTTTGAGTCCACAGCAACTCTTCGAGGCAAAGGTTCACCCTGTTTCCTGGAAATCATCGACTGAGAACGCCACAACTTGTCCTTCTCTCCCCTACTGGGAAAGATGCTTCCCAGAGGGTCAGAAGAGTCATGGTCCCAATGGTCCCTGAAGCTTGACCTCTCCTTTTCCTTCTCACGGTCCTTGTCCCGGTGACTTCTATTGAAACTACTGTATGCATGCTTTGCAGAACCATTACTAGAACTCCTCCGTGAATTTGAAGAAGATGTCCGCTCCAGAAAAGCAGAACGCGGCGTATCAAAATCACTTGTGGCCTTAGAAGGTCTATTTCTCATGTAATGAGCCAATGAAGGAGCATCTATAGCAGTGATAGCACCATTATTTAACATGCTAGCACTTAAACGGATTGTTTTGACAGTAAAAATGCCCAAAGCACCAGTTTACCACACTCCTAAAACTAAACATGAGAAACAAACTAGAATACGTACATGTATATCTGTATGAACATAGATTAATGCAAAATTTTCAAATAAAACATCATGTTATGTATGACTTGGTAAGTTCAAAAGTACCTGAGTGAGAAGCAGTTGATGCAGAATGGAGGGTTGAACTGCCACCCCCAGTAACACTTCCAGTGCTTCTCAACCATTCTGGAAATAATGTGGGTTCACTTCTTTCCATAAGGAGCACTGAACATGATCAGAGATGACAAAAAGGACACGTCTCACCTTCACCAGCTCCACCCTTTCCCCACAACTTTTCTACCCCCGATTACAAACTTGCAACTCTAACCCAAAATTTCCTCCCCCTAACCAACTAAGCTTACTTCAAAATCGCTACCAATTAAGCCAGTCAGTTCTCCAAATACGCTACCAATATCTGTATGAACTTGATGGGTTCTTCTATGCTTTCACGAGTTGGTGTGTCCTCTGTATATCAATCAAAATAAACAAAATTTCACGGAGGTGTAACCCAGGAACGAAAATCCTTATCCTTCTATACAAAGTTACCAAGTCCTTACCCTGAACCCAGTTTCTTCTCCCCCAAACCACTAAGCCTACAATCACCGCCGATGAAGGAAGTAACTGCTCCAACCACACTCGAGTATAATTTATGGGAACTTAAGTGGAGCTGTACCAAACCGAAACCTCTACTTTTCCATCAAAATAAGCCGAATTTTTGCCGGTATGAAACTGTAGAACGAGAACAAAGGTACAGGCAATGGCAAGACGAGGGTATTGAAGGAAAAGCCTGTCTATGCCGCCATCTTTAATTAAAGATGGATGGGCAGAATGATTATAACACGCTCAGAAGACCCTCATCTCTGGGGAAAAAATGGAACCGATTGGCATGAATAGAATTAATGCAAAAATGGAAGGAGAATAAGAACGCCCGGGATTCTTAAACAAGAAGTCACTCCCATCAAACAGAGAAGAAACCCTAACGAAGAACACAATTACAGTGGGACGACCAAGCAAATGTGTAAAAATTTAGAAACCCTAGAACCTACGCATGTGTGCCTATATTACTACCAAGACCTAGGGTTTGAATAGCAACGAATAACTACGCGCAATTTAGGGAATTTCAGAGGAAAAACACTCACGGAGGGAGGGAGGGAGAGAGAGAACTAACCCTAGCCTCAGTCGTTGGTGATTACGCCAAAACGTAACCGTTTCAATAACCGTCTCAGTCTATTCTCAACCAGAACAATGCGTTTCACGAAGACAACCCCACAAGGAGTTAAGACTGTGGAAAGAGATAGCGGCAGAGAAAGAGACGCAGAGAAAATTGGAAAAAAAAATCGAAATGGAGACTGAGTTCCGGAATAGCGAAATAGGGTTTTGTTTGTGTGCGATGGAAGATAGCGAGAGAACACGAGAGAGGGAGCGAGCGAGCGAGCGAGAGATGAGAGAGAGGATTGGAGAGGGTGTGTAAATTTTCTGTTTGGTTTTCCGCTGGGAATGAAACGTTGGAAGAACAGCCCCTCTTGTTCAATGAGAAAAAAAAAATATTGTGTATATTTTCTTCCCTGTGTATTTTTATAAATATTTTTGTGCTCCTTCCCCTTCCTTCTTTGGACCTCCCAAATTCCCCTATTGCACCAAGTTAAACTTGACTTTCTCGAACGTCTTTGGGTTTTATTTTTATACATGGTCTATGTTCTTAGATATGGTCTCCGCGGCCCACGTGTTATCATTTACGCGTGTGTGCCTACGAACATCAAACTCAAATTTAACCCCCTCCCTCTTTTTTCTGGGGAAAATTAGTTATTCGAAGGTTCCGTAAAATTTGCCATTAAAATATTCATCGCAAATCCTGAAAAATAGGAGTTTGATTTAATTTGAATGCAGTCGTGTTATGTTTGAATATTTCTTCCTTTTATCTATTATTTCATATTTTAAATTTTAAATTTTCTCTCGTAACCATAAACTTTCACAAAAATATACATTTATTTTAATTTTAATTTTCTGTTTTATTTATTTCTTTATATTTCAGCCTTATGATTGAGTAAGCATGTTGTCATATATTTAATCCATACGGCCTTTTTTTTTTTGGTTGATTATTAAAAAAAAAATTCAATGTTTGATACGTGTGACAAATCCTCGTGAATTTCATAAGATAAAAAATGTAAGAAATAATTAGGCAATAATTTTGCTTTTTAATCAGTGTTAATCTCAAAAATTAAAATATGAAATACTATAACAGTGTTAATCGACTATAACACAAATGATTAACAATTAATTATATATCCAGGTGTAGTATAGTGACAAGAGTGCTGATTGGGGACTCAGTGAAAATGATTGGACAGGTATCCTCTTGGTTACTTGGTATCAAATAAATGATTCCCGCGAACAAAATGATATCCTTGGCATGAAAGTTAAAAATTTATCCTTGATTTTGTAAGACTTTCGTTTCATTCGGTTTTTCTAGAATCTTGTTTTTGTCATGAAAGAAACAAGAGTGGGAATGGACAAATATTGACATATATATATTATTATATTATTATATGTTCGTGTTCATGTTATATTGTTTGACTTGTATACATGGTCAGCTTATAAGCTATTCCTTCCCAAATAAGATGAATAATTGTTTGCTTGATCTAAATAACAACGGCCATGTTTTTCTGAAAAACTAACCAATTATATCGTGCTAATAGATATTAATTTTAGGCTGAATTACTGATGCGGTCCTATGGTATTAATTATTAACAAATTAAGTTTTTGGGACACACATTTGAATAAAACCGATAATGTAATTTTTTTTCCAACATATGAGTCGTTTTGTCCATATAAAATTAACCGACTAATGAAGACCAATATGGTGTCAAGTTTGGAATGTTTATTGTCGGAAGCAAATAATTTATCTTAAATTGGACTAACATGTTCAAAGTTATACCACATGACTGATTTGTTAAAAGTCAAAACTAAAATAATCGTAGTGATAATTATACCTTAAATTTACTACATCAACTGTGCAATTTTACGAAAATTAATAGTTTGAATACTTGGATTTTGTGGGGCCAAGTTTAACGTTTAAGTTTTTTCTTTACACTTTTATTTCAATGAACAAATATTTTTCAACTTGATAGATATGTCCCAAAAGAGATAGATTTAAGTGTTTTAATTTAGAAGATTTACATTTAGTAATAGTCATTTTGTGATTGTATTTTTGTATTATGAGTTTGTACATAAACTAAAAGCTTATATTTATAGAAAAGATACAAACATGATGTGAAAGATATGCTCAATATTGTAGTTATAGCATAAAGTATATTTTTCAATTAAATGCTCCACAGTATATAATTGATACATTAGTTCTCTTCTCGTTTTAAAGGAATTATGTTACTTCTTAAAGAAAGACATTAAGGGATTTCTCTCGTTATCTAAAAATACAATAAAAGTTTGTTAGCTGCATTGAAACAAAATATTATAGTTATAGCATATAGTATATGTTTCATTAAATGTTCTAATGTAGCAAAAAATATTTAGGCCTAGATGAGTGATATCAACCCTTCACATCCTAAGGCCCTAAAAAGACACATGCAAAAGAAATTACAAATAAGGTTGAAGCCACCTCGAAAGTGAGACTCCGATATTTAGGGTATGTTACTTTGTAAAAGTATTATCCAAAAGTATTATTTAACAAAATTTACAAAACAAATATCCAAAATTTTTAAAAATCCTATACAAACACTAATAACTTTTACACAAACTTCAACAACTTTTTTCATACAAATTTCAATAACTTTTTAAAAATTCTAACAAATTTGTTCTCTCCATACTTTTTCATCAAACTCCAATACTTTTTTTATTAAAAAATTATATCAAATCATCTATTTATATATTTTTTTACAAGTTTCAATAGAAAATAAATATCTTTAAAAATTTTCACCAACTTTTACACAAAACTTATAAAACTATAATCTACATAAATATTCACAATTCTATTTAAAATCCTACAAATTTTAGAATTATTTACAAAACCAACATCATCTAAAATGAGTTTTTGGAGAGTTTGTAGGTAAAAAAAATGGTTATCTGAGTAAATAATGTATTCCGTCCTTTTATATCAGTTGGAACGGACTTTGATCAGTATGTATTTACATGCAGTCAGTACTTGATTTCCTTTAATTTTTAAATTGAGGAGCTTCAATCATTTCGGATATTTCGATACCTTCCTTAGATAGTAGAAGGTTTCCTTAGTTAGTAAATTCAGGTGATTATTTCTCGATTATGCTCAGATTTGATTGTGATTGGTGGGATAAATATCAAATGGTACATATTTGGACAATCCTTCTATCGTGGTTGCAGTTACGTGCCTTTTCACCTTGGTTCCTGGGCTAGGCCCTAGGAGAGATGTTCGGGCCACGGCTTCTCAGCCTTAATAAAGCCATTTTCCATTATGGGCTTCTGATCGACATGGGCCTACCTTTCATAATTGGGCCGACCTTCTTTTTATCCCTATCTTGTCCCATCATCTCCTAGCTTTAAGCTTGGTTCTTTTATATTCATTTTTATATCTTTAGTAGACGAAAGTAATTTGTTCTTATCGTTTATTTGGATTTGTTTTAAATTTTCCTTCCCTATCATGTACTCAATTAAGAATTTTATAAAATTTAAAAAACATGCCTTAATTTATAGAATTATTAACAAATTACTATAAGGACCCAAACTCCTCGACTCAGGGTTATTCCTATGATAAAACCAAATGAAATTTTGGGGTAAAAATCAATTAACACAAAATAAATGATCTTTGATAACTTAATCAAAGTTTTAAAATTAAAAAGACAGAGTATTAAAAATAATTTATAAATTGTTGAAAATTAGTTTTTGACAAATACGATAGAATGACTTTATATTTGAAAAGTTGATAAGATTGAGTTACTATTCATTTTAAAGTTCAAATATATTCTAAAAATATTGAAATTTAAAATTTTAAAATCTAAAGGGATAAATTAAGATAAAAATCTATTCTTTAAAAAATTTAAACACTTTAAAAGATAATATTTTCAAATAAAATTAGCATTTCAAACTCTACACACTTTTAGATAACTGTTTCAAACAAATTAAAAATTTTGAAATCTAATAAAAAATATTTTATAAATAATAATATAAAAAAATCCGGATTGCTACATTAGGCAATGACTTGACTGATCTTTGTGTATGAACTGAAACAGAGTTACTCGATTAGAAAAATATTAGACAAAATTAATGGACGATGAAATAGGGCTCATTTGAGATTTAGGGAAAAAAAATAATAATAATGACTAGTAGTGGAGTGTTTTGGTTTGGGTAGCTATTTTTTTTCGATTTTGTAAGGGAATATTTGTTGAGAAGTTTTTATTGTTGAGTTTCTATACGTGACTTATAGTTTTTAGAAGATAAGGAAAAGTATGGAAATGAGATATCCCTTATACTGCAATTCCTATTGGTTCAAAATAATGGCTGTCCAAATCATAGGTAAGATATCTTATGGTAAAGCAAATCAACTTTGACTTTCAATTGTGTTTAATTATTTTTTAAATATTAGAAAAAAACAAATGATAATTATAATTATTTTAAATGTCATTTATAAATGGTCCGAGTCCAATGCATAAACACAGAACACGAGCAACAGGAAGATAATTTATTATATATAAGAGTTAAGTCAGCACAAGTTTTACGTCCAAAAGAAAAGTCTAAAGACTGAATTATTATTTACGTCGCTTAAAAAAAAAAAGAATTAATATCTACGTCAGGGATGATACGATCCACAGCTCAGAGCACAAATATCGTCGAGGCACGAAAGAATCAGCGTCGGAAGCCCACCTGTCCGCTGTCTTACGTGGGTGTCGGGCGTAAACTAAGAGGAATATTTTTTCTTTGCTCGGCTGGAGCCCAAAAGAGAAGAAAGAAAATAAAAAAATAAAAAATATCCCCTCCAATCCCAGGCCCATCTCTATTTTGTCCCAGTCATCCACTCTACTTTCCACGCGACACCGCGTTTACACTCTCTCTTGCGACGGCGTTTACCAGTCTCTTTTCGGTCTTCCTCTTCAACCATTTCGCCTCTCACTTGTCCAGGCCCTTCTCTCTTCCCCTAGGTAATTCATACCAAGATTTTTCTTGCTTTTTTTCTCAAAAAAAGTTCGATAAAGTTACGGTCTGACAAAAGAATTCGATTGTTTTTCCGTTCTGTTGGGAAGAATTCGTTTTTTTTTTTTTTGCTGTTCGGTTTAGATATTTTCATAGGAATTGGAGAGAACACAGAGAGAGAAATTTCTTGAGCTTTTCGCTGCTTTTCTTGGCCAAAAGAAAAAACTCTGGTGGCGGTGTACCTTAGATGGGTTAGCTCTCTATGCATCACCTACCTCGATTTTTCGGTTCTAGCGACGGAATCAGACGCATGGATCGGAGGAAGAAACCGAGGAAGCCGACGCTTGAGCGCCGCAATGCGGCGAAGCACATAGAGTATGATGCTGTTTCCTCGTCTTCCTCTTTGGACGAGTCTACATCGTCTTCTCTCCACACGCGATCCCTTGACTTGTCGGACCGCATGAGCTTCCGAGTAGAAGGAATCGACGGCGAAATGGATTTGATATGCAGTAGGTTGGGGCTCTCCGGGCCCGATGACTTTTCCATACCTACAGCGGCCTGGGAGGCTTTGAAGATCAGATCGTCTTCTGATATTCTACCGTTGTCGGGAATACACGGGTTAGATAGTCCAAAAACAGAGGAAGTGAAAGACAGGGAAGAAGCTGAAGCTGTTAGTGAATTGCGTCAGAGAGCTGTGGATGTTGCTAGAACTAGGGATGAAACTGAGGTAAGTCGGGCTGTTCCCGCCGAGTCAAGTGGGTGTTGTAACAGTAGTGGCGGAGGGAATGGAATTAAAGGAATTCGGCCCCCACCGGTGCTTAAGCCACCGCCCGCGATGAGGCTTCCGATTTTTGATAATGCGTGCTCTTCTTGGGATCTTGTGAAGGACTTTGGGCCGGATGCTGAGAGAGGTAGTTCGGTAATTGCCCATGGTGGGTATCGTTCTTCTTCAGATGATGAAGTGGAAGAAGAAGAAAAGGATGAGGATAAAGAAGAAGGAGGAGGAGAAGGAGGAGTTGAGGTGGCAAGGGAAAAGAGAGAGGTGGTGGAGGAGAATGGGTTGAGGTTTGGGCAGATAGCGTCCCCATCGGAGTCGTGTTCGTTTACCACGTCGAACGATGATGATTCATCTAGCACAACAACGGAGCCTATGTCTAACATTTCTCCGACTGGGAGAATTAGACCTAATATCACATCTTTTGAAAAGGGTGCGCTTCTGGGACGCGGGTCGTTCGGAGCAGTGTATGAAGCAATCGCCGAGTAAGTTTCTATTGGCATGAACTAGTTAAGCGCTTCTTGAATCGATTTTCTGGCACTATACATTGTTAAGCTGTGCGATTCTTTAATATGGACTTCTCTCTAGATAAGCTAGTCATGATTTTTTTTTTCCTTTCCTTTTTATTGGGTGTGAGTTCTGGTGAGTTGATGTTCCCCTCCTAATTAAAGACTAAGGCTCCTATCAGAGCGCTCTATGAAGTTTGCCGTAATTCGAGTTAAGACCTTATTGTTGTCTCACCCTAACAGCCAGATATCCACATTAGGCCGTCAAATAGGCACATCCTGGGAAACGTAAAAAAATTGATCAGTTTAGTCGAAGAAGAAGTCAGGGACGACTTGTATTTGTATCTCTCATTCTGTATCAAGTTAACATCATGGCACTTTTACTTTCCAGACCGTGATATAAGTCAGTTCCACATTATTAGGGGGTGCATATCTTCATATCTATACATGCTTTAAACTAAGTGTTGAGGGCACTTCTGCTATAAAAGAGAGTGACATTACAGCAACATATTTCTCTCATAAATAGGACAATCTTTTCATTCCAGCCTAAAAGCATTTTGAAATGAGGTATCTCTTGATAATTTTTGAAGTTACGCTAGTTTGTGAAAACTAGTTTGAGTGAAGCATCAAGATGTAATTCTCTTTTTTTCATAGGTGATGACACTTGTCAAAGCTTTGTTTATTTAACATTTTCACCTCCAAACCTTGGTACCTCTCTTTACCTGTTCTCCTGGACCCATCAGATTTAGATGCTCTGATCTTCTTACTTCGAACTTTTCTTCTTGCAAGCATTAGTGTGATATCGTTCCTTGTGGAATTTGTGCCTTTTATGTTTAATACATGTGCATATTTCATCATTCCTCAAATACGGTTGTGAAGTACATAATTGGAGAAGGTCTAAGTATACAAGGATTTTAATGTGTGAATATATTTAAGTTGTAGTTAGCAATGAAGAGGGTTTGAATCACACTATCTGCGTTATGAGCTGCGTCTTGGTTGCATGAGCCAGCTCCGTTCAAATAGTAACCCTGCAATTTCCTTGTACAGTATCTCTTATGTTGTTCGAATCTAGAAATATAATATCTCACAAGTTTGTGGTCAAAGTTTTAGATAGTATACTTAAGATTGTTCCCCCCCTCCCTCCCTTTTTCTCCTGATATTATGCTGAGATAATAGGAAGCGGTGGAAGATTGGTTTGCTGTTACTTTTTTAATTCAGTTTTGTAATGAGGGGTAGAAATCTTATTGGTTGTAACTCTCTCAAATCTCGGGATTTTTGGTCATTTAGTTTTGAGTATGAGTAAATATTTTATTGGATTGTGTTAGGCCTTTACTTCCATAGTCAAATTAGTAGTCTTTGTTTCGGTAATTTTGACGGAATGTGGTTTATATGGTCATTGGATGTATGCATGTCTTTGGTAATTTTCCAGAATGGGGTTCACGGATATTCGTCACAGCCCCAAACTTCTTTTTGTTCATTTTTTCCAAGCCAAAACTTGAACCTTTCTTCTTACCTAGATACCCAATATTTCCCTAGCCGTTAGCAACTGATAACTTGTCAAAACAAGACGTAAAATACCTGATTTCGCAGCTGCTCTGCAGTTCCTGCAACTTTTCATCCTTCGATTCATATATTTTCACCCCTTTATCCACTCTGTCTGGGCCATATTCAAACTAGAATCCCTTCACATGTCTGCCCACAATTGTTATAGCCAACTAGTTTCCATATTCTAATCGCACGACAAGCACACTGACAGATTTTCCTTACTCTGACAAACATGACATGTATTGATGTTGTCATTCCCTTGTCTTAAAGTATTGTAACAAACTAAGAGTAGATCTTGATGCTATCATGGTGTCTCAATGATTATGAGGGAAATGGTTGTCTTTTTATCAATATTAGGCCGGACAGCAATGCAAAACAGAGTTTGGAAAAGTGCACAACATGTTGATCGGAGTATTTTAGTTCATTTGCTATTGTTTTTGGAGGAAGGGGCTTGAGAGGAGATACATATATTTGAGGCTGTAAATAGTTAATAATGCCACATTCCAGATCTGATTCAAAAGTTAGAACGAGCCTGAGTACCATTTTCTCATTATTTTTGTTATTCAAGTTAATTCTCTTGTAAGGATAGTCATAGTGCTAAAATCATGAGTATCTAATGGTTGATGGTTCTTATGTGGGTTTTAGAGGGTGACCACTTCTTACCTTTGATTTTTCAATGTCAGAGGGCTCGTCTACATTACCCAGAAAGATAAGAATATTGAGGTTTCTTATAAAAGAAAAAAGAATATTTAGGTTTCATCTTCAGATGTTTCTCCTCATTTCTGGTATTATGCTTAAACTGGACTGGGTCTTGATGCTGACAACTATGGATCTGGAATTCGGAGGTTTATAGTTCTTAGATGTTAGAAAGTAGCACATTTCGTTGTTGTCTTATTTTGGATGGTGAAGTAGTAAGTATTTTGGTTCTCTTCATAGGTATCCATTCATCTAAAGATGGGCAACTGCTCCTGTTATTGGCTCTGGTTGGTTTGGAATTGGTGAACTGCAAAGACCATTTGTTGGAAAACTATGTTGCCTTTGCTAAGGTTGAGTGGTGGGAGAGAGGTAGTTGAACCAGTCCTCTAGGTTTTAGAGTTGTCAAATGTGAGAAGTGGAAATAATATTTCATAAGTGCCAAGGAAATATGCATCTCATTGTACACATCTTGGTCTTGGCTTTTCTGAAAGAGGATTGCATACTGCATTTTATCTTTTCTTTCTCTCTTAGGGGTAAGGCATATATTCACATCTAATGTGTTCATTTGTGCATCTCCCACATCTGCAATATGTCTATCTTTTGACAACTTTTTGTACTCCGGTGATTTCTTGGCTTTGCTTTACAAACCATGGTTTTATTTCAAGAAAGCTATGAATTAAAAATTTATTTGCTGATGTTTGTATCTTTAGATTATTAAATGAAGAGTATCCTAATGGGTTCCTTTTACTTCTGTTGTTTATTGTTAATTTTCGTGCCCCCCTTACAGTGATGGATCCTTAATTGCTGTGAAAGAAGTCTCACTGCTTGATCAAGGAAGTCAGGGGAAGCAAAGTGTTTCTCAACTTGAGCAGGTGAGAGAGGCTTATGGTTTACTCTGGTAATATTTAGGTTTTGGGTGTTCATATTCTCTGGTATTTTATAGAATCTTGATAACATTTTGGACTGGGAAGTATCCTGTTCCTGTCTTTTTCTGCCTGCTTCTCATTGTCTCATCCTGTGCTTCCTTTTCAGGAGATTGATCTATTAAGTCGATTTGAACATGAGAACATAGTTCGATATTTTGGGACGAATAAGGTAACTTCTTTTAAAAGCTTCTTGTTCTTTTTGAGTCCTGGATCTATATAGCTCATAAAAAGTTGCCTTTATGGTACATCAAACCATTGCAGGAAGTAATTATGCTCGTCAAAGTCATTATTCTGTTTGAATTGCTCTTATTCATCTCACGTCATCTATGAAACTCCATCACGATGACTTCTTAGGCATTTCTTGGCACGGGACTCATGCCTACTGGCCACAGGTTCCTATGTGCACGTCTATAGAATATCCAACTTGGTGTGTGAGAATTTCAAACAGTAATATGTTTTCTTATGCACATATCTATCCAAATACTGGTAAATGTCTACATGCAAGGTAGTGGCTTGACATGCACATATAGATGCATTCTGACATCTAGTTCCGCTGTTGTTATCATGTCACCTATGGTGTCTATGTTACTCTATGATCCTTGTGCTTGTATCCACAAACATTGGGATTTTTATTGTATAAGGATGATCTATTACATAGCTGTGCACTTTGCTCAGCACTTAATCTTTTTTTAACTGGTTTAAAAGGATTAGGCTTTCCTATACATTCCTGTTTTACATTAATTTCTCATTAATCAAGCATAACTGATGGTCTGGTCTATGGTGGTTGCAGGATGAATCAAAATTATATATCTTTCTGGAGCTTGTAAGAGGCTCCCTCTTAGATCTCTATCGGAAGTATAATCTTCAAGATTCCCAAGTATCCACATATACCAGACAGATTCTCCATGGTTTGAAGTATCTTCATGACAGAGATGTGGTTCACAGGTTATAAAGCATTCTCTTATGTCATTTGCGATGTATTTATGTAATCCTCTGGTTATTTGGATTGTTTTAGTGATCTCCAGATTTTCTGCACATAGGCTATATTAATGGCCAATATATCTCGCATTTTTTCTCATTTGAATAGTTTTCACTGCAAAGAACCTTTGTAGGTAGTTTCTAGAATAGCCTGGAGTTTTCGAATTTGGCTTCAAATTAAAATCGAACCTCAGTTCAAGATTACTTTGATATTTAAGCTTGTTATCTTGGAATATTTATAGCGTCTTTTGTATATAAGCCCTCTCATTCATCTTTACAAAATTTGAACTTCCGAAATTCATTTGTTAAAAGTGTTCCTAATCAAATTCTTTTTGAAAATAAAAATAAAAAATGTGATATATGATTGGTCATATAATTGTGGTTATATAGATGTTTTTTATGCAATATCCTTAACTAATGGTATTTGTCTTTTTCTTATGCTGTTGTGCTTGCATCCAAGGTCCTTTGAATTGAGCTAGTCTATCTATATTTGCGCTTGGTCTCAACAATACCAAATTAATTATCTTGGAAAACCCTATAGATCAAAACCACTATTTTCCATTTCTTTTCTAGAGCAAAAGAGAAGTTTGAACTGTAAATTTTCTAACTTATGTGAGTCAATTTTGGGATTTGACTGCAAAGTTTTCCTAACCATTGGCAAAAAAATTTGGTCTTGATAAATTGAGTATCTGATAAGTCTCTTCTTGGATTTTTGTAATTTCTCATTTTGATTTACTTGTCATGTCATTTACTTGCGTATTAATTTGCCTTTTTGAACCTTCTATGTTATTCCCCCAGTCTTGACATTTTATCTGTTTCTTTTCTTTTCTTTCTTTTTTTAACTGAAGGGATATAAAATGTGCTAATATATTGGTGGATACAAGTGGATCTGTAAAGCTCGCAGATTTTGGATTAGCAAAGGTTTTCTTCCACTCCTCAATTACGAATTTTCCCTTCTTCGAAAGTGATTGGCTATTTCTTCCCCACGCGTTGACGGTTGTATCCTTTTTCAGGCGACTAAATTCAACGACCTTCTCTCTTGCAAGGGGACTGCATTTTGGATGGCACCCGAGGTTTGACTTTACCCTTTTGTCTTGAAGTTACGAAGATAATGGTGGTTCCAGTGATAATGAACTTATTTTATTCCCAGCTTCCAGGATTGGTGAAAATATGTTATTTATATATTAACCCATATGAATGCATGTCAGCTCATTGCTGGTGCAGTTAGCAGTTATAGTTCATGGACTGCTATTATCTAGGATAGCTCAAGTCATTTCAGTTAGGAACCAGCATAGGTTGAGATTGCAGTTGGAGGCATTGGCTTTCGTGTATTGTCTAGGAAAGCTTTGTTGGAGGACTACAGATTCTTTCCCTTTATTCTAAACTTTGATAGAACTGGTTGATTCTATTTTAGTTGCTGCTTTCACTATTCTTGTTTAGAAGAAGGGAGCATATCTGTAACTGACAATTGGATCGAAAGCTAAATTAGCCTTTCAAAACATGTCTAAAGGCACTCCTTAGTGCCGACCACAATAGTGCATAGGACACTTGGGCATAATTATAGGGATTTTAATTCTTCTATCTATTTTCGGTTGTGCATTTGAACTTGATAACCTGGCTTCTTGTCCCAGTATGACCTTTACTCAATTGACCTGGCAACTTACCTAAGAGCTTGGGTGGTGTGCTTTTTGTTGTATAAATTTTATACAGTATCTCTGATTATCAAGCTGTGTATTTACAGGTTGTTAATAGGAAGAACCAAGGGTATGGACTTCCAGCGGATATATGGAGCCTTGGATGCACTGTCTTGGAGATGTTGACACGTCAGATTCCATATGCAGATTTGGAACCCGTGCGTGTCATGTTCTTTCTCTTCACCTCGATGTTTATTGTTATGCTTATGCTTATGTGATTTAAATGTAGTAAAGCATGAGGTTCTCTTCTATTAACATAGGTATGCTTAATTTGATTGCTTTTTAGGGTATCCTGTGATTTCAGTATAAGAAGGTCCATTCTTGTTGTTTATATATTTTTAATCTTTATAGATTATTCAAAAATGTAATTCTCTCAGCAGATGCAAAAGCCTTTAGTGTAACCTGCATAATATGTTTTCACTTCTTACTTGCATGACTTTTGGTTTGGGATTAAAAACATCTTCTACTTCTGTAATTTGGCAGATGCCAGCATTGTTTAAAATTGGAAAGGGTGAACCACCTCCTGTTCCAGATTCTCTTTCGAAAGATGCACGGGACTTTATCTTTCAGTGCCTTAAATCTAATCCGGATGATCGTCCTACTGCTGCTCGGCTCCTAGAGCATCCATTTGTAAAGAAGCCACTTCCCACATCCTCAGGCTCGTTATCTCCTCACAGCATTGCTAGACGGAGTTGAAAATGTTTTCCTTCAGTGAACCCATAGAAGACAACGAGGTAAAATTACTTATTTGTTTTGCATCTTTTTATAGAGCTGCTCTTTCTACCCGCTCCCTAAAGTGGAAATAAACAGAACTGGGAAAGTGAACCTGGTTGCTATGTTATTGACCTGAATAACTTCAGGTCCTCAATATTAATCACACATTGTAGTGTGTGTCCATCCTTGTTGACATGAGAATCTTCGTAGTGGAAGACACAAGGATCCTAAGACACCCGAATTCCATTTATATCCGTTATGCTTAGGTGCCTGAATTCCCACTCTCATTCATGTGACGCACGTGTTAAGCTGTGGGGTTGGTCTTAACTCTCCTGCCATTGTCAGTTGGAATGGGCTGGTTAAGGTGAAAAAAGTTCCCCATTAACCTATCAGTACTCACTGTTTTCCCCATATTTTGGTCCATGACCTTGTAGATAGTATCACATCCTGGGGAAGTTAAAAAGTGTCCAATTCATCTGAAAAAACGTGAAAACATTGCCCTGCATTTCGGGTCAGTTTTACAATTCAGTGACTGATAAAATACCTTTACACTTGACAGCTGCTCCTTCCAAGTATTTGTACACGGTGAGTCCTCAAGTTGGGTGATGTGTTCTGGGAACCAGTGTTGCATCTATTGAATTGTGCTTGTGCGGTAGATCTACAAGGCTGTTTGTGTTTGGGTTTAACCAATCCTGAAGCCCTGCTTAGGTCCACAAATGGATCTACGAGTGCAAAAAAAGCAAGCATAGAGAGCATGCGGCTGTGACATTCTTTTTGTTGTCGTTTTGTCTGTTGTGGGAAAAAAAGCATTAGGGATCTATTTGATGTAAAAATGTTGCTAGTCTTATTCTTTTAGGGCCAAGGGGTGACCTATTTGTATATATCTCTCAATTGACAAAGTGGCATATACCTATTTGTTTGTGTTACTTTCTGTTCGTCTTCCCATGTCTCATGGTACAAGTATTGATTGAGCAGTACTCCATTATACTTATTAGGCTTCCTCTTATCTTTATTTTATTTTTATTTTTTAACTGTTTTCGGGAGCTTTTAGTTTTGTTCTAAGCTCCTGAGCTTTCACTTATCAGAAGGAACTTTCACTCACAATAACTCAGTTTTTTTTTTCGTGAGCTTTCATTTTGTTGAATTTTCAATTAATTAAATTCCCAAGAAATGTAACAACCATATTCTCTACTGGAAATACAAATGTACTCGTGATTTCTTTTTCTTTTTTTTCGAGAAAGGGTAAATAAGGGTAAGAAAAACAATTTGTATTATGTGATTTTTTGAATTAATGTATATGATGAAACAAATTTTTCATAATATTATCTTCCACTATTTCTTCATACAACTCGCGGGAGAAAATATATCGATCCATTTTGCGGAACACATTTTATGTTCATATGTTAAAATGATCTTTGTAGTATACAAAATTTCATTAAACTAAAGGGACAATGCGTCTTTATTAAACTATAACATGCCCAGATTGGTTAGTGTGGTATTAAGGTGACATGTTTATGTGTCATTGGATATGTTAGAATTTAATCTTTGTCATCTTTCTGGACCTATCTAATGAAATCCTTTTCTAGAGAGGTACCGAGGTTTGGTGGTGAAAATGTTAATAAACAAAGCTTCGACAAATGTCATATTCAAATTAGATCCCTTCACATGTTTCCCAACAATTGTAATAGACTACTAGTTTCCATACCCTTGATCCCATGACAAGTATGTACACTAGTCCTAACAAGTTTTAATAAAAGTTGTGATGTTACCAACACATTAATAAATTTCATCAATAACCCAAATTGTATTAAATAATATATTAATGGACTATTGATATATTTCATTAATGTGTTGACAACGTCACAACTTTTGTTTAAGACATGCTTTATGACCGAAATCTTTCTTATACACTTCATAATCACGATATTAACTGTCATCGCAGTCAAAAGATCAAGGTAGAATATTATAGTCACCGGCCGGTCTATTAGTAAAGTACTTTTAAATACTTTGAAGTCGTCTAGAAAAGCAACGAATTTAGTTGCTGATGAATTTTCCGGTGGCTTGTTAATCATGAGTTAATTGGAGAAACTTGCAGTGAAGAAACTTTTAGTTAGCATGCATGCAAGAATCAGTTTTATTAGTTAGTTGGGGATGGAGTCAAGTGTCATTTAGCAGGTTTAACTCCTTGTGTATTTAAAGTTGCCTGCGGCCGAATTCCAAAACAACACGAATTCGCTCCCCCCGTCCCATTTTATCCATATTAGGATTGGCTTCAGAGTCTCAGACGACATTCGTTTCTGAGATGGCCGAAGATAGGCGACAGCGACACCCAAGTCCGGGAGATCCCGAGACGGTAGAGATCCCCAGGTCGAGGAGGGCATTAGACTTTCCCGCGTTCCATGGTAGAGATGCCGCTGGTTGGCTGCACAGAGTTCATGATTACTTCACGTACTACGAAACACAACCGCAGGAAAGGCTCTTGATAACCTTGTGCTATTTGGAGGGTGAGCATCTGGACTGGCCGTTTGGGTCCATGGAACACTCAGCAGGATGTTTCACGAGTTGGGATATTTTTGTCGAGAACTATATGGCGTGGTTTGGTCGAACACCACCTCCGTCGACGTCGACACACACAGCTAAGAACTCGGACAATATTGACAGGATAATCAAGAAGTAATTCTGACGGAGGGACCATAGAGCTGCAGGTAGATGCTTAACGTACTATATTTGTTTCGTTCAAGAAATTTGTTATCTTTCTCTGGTGGATTCCAGATCTTCAGGGTTTAAACCTTTTGTCAATGTTTTCACTCTGTAGTTTTCAACAATAAAATGGACATTCCAAATAGTTTCTTCAGTTTGACTCTGACATACGCAAGAAACCTTCACATAAGTGTATTTTGGGACGTGAGGCCACCGACTCGGAATTAAATATGGGCTGGGTTTCAACCCAATCCACCTCGTCCGGCCCAACCGACTCTGAATTAAAAACTAAGCCTATTATAATAATTTTTTGACAAATTATTTTGTTTTATTCATTTCAGACTCTCAAAATATGTTTTTCTACAATTGACGTCCCTAAAAGTGAATTTCTAATTTTGGTTTATGATATTATCGTTATCAATATATAAGATAATATTATTAAAATATAGTATAACATAGATTTAAGTTTAAATGTGAGATCAAATCATATAAATTGATTATTATATTATCTCTAATATTTTTTCTATAAATATAGTCATTTATCTTGTATTTTTATTATATTTTTAGATTAAACCACTTAAATCTTTGTCTCCCTATTATATCTTATCTCGCTATATTATATTTCAATTTACTATTGAGTCTCGTAATAAATATTATGATTTGATAGTTCCTGAGCTACGTAGAATTTTCGAGTTTAAGTGGTGGTGATTTAAGCCTGACTTCACGATGATCTATCTCTTGAAGACCTTTTTTTATTAGAAAAAAAAAAATTACTATTGAGTCTATCTTATGATCTTTCATCAATTAACTTTTTCAAAACTATTGAACTATTGATTTGGTACCTCTTTTAACCTTGAAATAAAGCAACGACATCTAAGAAATTAAGAATGACGCTGAAACAATGATAGACAATAATATTATTTATTGTAAAATTACAGAAGACTCCTGAGCTTTCTCTAATAATATTTTTCATGCATTCCCTAAATATATATATATTTCTCTAATTGCTAATCAATTTCGATATGCGCCCGTTTGCTTCTGCAACAACTATGTACAACGCCACTTATTGTAAATACCAAATTCAAATCGTGAAGAGAAGATAAAGCTGGTTCAAATAGTCCAAAAATTTCCGTCTTTATATCCCAAATTAAATTATCTTCATTCATCGCTGTCAAAAGATTGGGTTAGAATACTATGGTCGCCTGTATGTTATAAAAGTGTTAAAACAAATATAATTTTGGGGAATATTTGATAAAAAAAAAATTAATTTGCGAAAATCTATATAAAAACTTTTAAAAAAAAGCCTTTTAAAAAAATAGTTCTGACATAATTAATACTGCTATATTTGAGGGCATCAGACTCAAAACTGTCATACTTTGTTGCGAAAGACTACCCTTAAGAGGCTAGGCCTACAAATTAATTTTATTTTATTAGATGTGCTCAATTTCTTTAGATTTTTTTAAATTTCGTTAATAATTTTATAATTTTTTGAATATTTATAATTGTTTAAATATTTTGAATATTTTAAAATGCCACAACATCAAATTCCGTTAGTGACTAATGGAAGACTTACGACATAAGGACGAAAATATCACCAATAGATGAACGGTGACTAATTTGTTGAAGTTCGAACTCCAGATAGTAATGTATCACAAAGTCAAATCACACGCTTTGGTACAACTGATCTTTTTTTTCATTCATCAAATTACTAATGTGTGCTCTCCTAAGGTCTTGAGTTCTACTCCCTTCAGGTGCAAACAATTCTTTAGGGTCACTCTACAGAAAAGTTAAACTTATCTGGCATGTGTAGTTTGGAGGGACTAAAGTTTGCTCTAACGTTGAATCCAATTTATGCGGATATTGAGTTAGGTCTATCTAAATTTGGTGCACGTGAACAAGTGCCTGGATTTTTCTAATTACCTAAAAAATCTTTTTTTTTTTTTTTTTTTTTTTCATTTATTGAAAGGGGGAGAGATATTAACATCAGATGCAAAATAATTGATAGTTTAGAGTATAATATGCCAGTAATTTTAAGGTAATGTAAATGGTAGAATATGTTGTATTTTAAAAAGAGCTATTGCTTTTGAGACGATATCAATTGCATCGTCGTTAAAAGATCGGGGTAGAATATTGTAGTAGCGGTCTATTGGTAAAAGTACTTTAAAGTCGTATAGAAAAACAACGAATATTAGTTGCTGATGAATTTACCGGTTTGTTAATAATTAGTTAATTGGAGACACTTGCAGTACTACTGAAAGAAAACTGTTAGTAATTAGCATGCATGCAAGAATCAGTTTTATTAGTCACGTGTCATTTAGCAGGTTTAATTCCATGTGTATTTAAAGTGGCCTGCGGCCAAACCAAAACGAATTCGCTCCCCCGGTCCCGTTTTATCCATATTATAGGATTTGCTTCAGACGATATTCATTTCTGAGATGGCGGAAGAAAGGCGACTGCACCCAAGTCCGGGCGATCCCGAGACGATAGAGATCCCCAGGTCGAAGAGGACATTAGACTTTCCCGTGTTCAATGGTAGAGATCCCGCTGGTTGGCTGAACAGACTTCAAGAATACTTCACGTACTACCAAACACAACCGCATTTAAGGCTCATGATAACCTTGTCCTATTTGGAGGGTGAGCATCTGTACTGGCCGTTTGGGTCCATGGAATACTCACGAGGCCATTTCAGGACTTGGGAAGCTTTCGCCGAAGCCTTTGTAGCGTGGTTTGGTCGAGGAACATTAGACTCGACGTGGAAACAGAGGTGTAACTCGGACATTGGCAGGAATTCCCCATTCCCGGACCCGCCCTTAAGGTAAAAGGAAGTTCTAACGGAGGGACTATAGAGCTGGTAGATGGGAAAGAATCCGCTTAACGTATATTTGTTTCATTATGCAATTCAGAACATTTGTTTCGTTCAAGAAATTTGTATCTTTCTCTGGTGGATTCCAGATCTTTTTAGGGTTTAACGTTGTTTAAACCTTTTTGTCAATGTTTTCACCGTATCATTGCTGCAACGTACAGCAGCATGCATGTGTAGTTTTCAACAATAAAATGGACATTCCAAATACTTTCTTCAGTGTGACTGACATGCGCAAGAAACCTTCACATATCTGTATTTTGGCACGTGAGGCCACCGATCGACGTCTCTGTATTTTGTATGGAGTTGGAGCTGGGAGTTCTTGAATTGGGAACATTTCACCCTAGCCTTTGAAGAGCGGTTTGGTCAACTCCATACAGGAACCCCATTGTTGATGCTTATCAACTTAAGGATGGTGCATTCGGTGGAAGAATATGATCAATCTCAATTTGAGATTCTTGTTTGAACGGCGGCACCCATGTCAAAACATCTACAGGCCAACAATATTTCGCGATATCGCCTCTCATGCAGTGTGAAAAATCCGGTTTAGATTCTATTAACACAATTCAGACGTGCCGCCCAACCACATTACCTAATGAGTTCAGAAATATGGCTCGGCCGCTCGGGTTTAGGAACAGAGTATTAACCGTCAACGTCAACCGCCATCCCCCAGAGCCGATAACTCTGGAATTGGCAAGAAGCTGTCCTCAATCTCACAAGGTAAAAAGAGGGACTAGAGCTGGTATCTGGGGAAGTATTCGAATTTCGCAATGTAGATCATTAGCAAATCCTACGAAGCTGGCAGGAGCGAAAAAAAATCTAATTCCAGATGCGTAAAAACTCTGACGTTTTGTAGCTTCCCACTTTGCATGTATTTGGTCGTAGATAGGATATTCGATGTTAGTTTAAATTCAGTTAGAAAAAGCAACGATTTTTTAGTTTTTGAATTTACGGATTTTTAATTAATTCGTAGAAACATGCAGCTCTTGAGTGTGAGCTTATTGGGTCATTTCTTTCTCTTCTAGCTAATTTTTTTTTTTCTAAGCTTCTCTTCTAGCTACTTGATATTAATTATTATGAACAGAGACAAAGTCAAGAAACTAAGCCTATTTTAATGGTTTTTTGACAAATTTTTTTGTTTTATTCATTTTTAGCCCCCAAAATATGTTTTTCTACTATTGAACTCCCCAAAAGTGAATTTCTAGCTTTGGTTATGGTATTGATGCTCATGCGGTTTGGATGTAGTACATCAGGAGGTTCTGTTCTATATAATAAGGTAGATATGTACCGTACTTGATTTGATTGCTTTTTGGAATATCTATTATAGTTCAGTACAAAAAGGGTCCATAATCTTGTTACAGATATATATTTTCTGTTTTTATAGGCTTTTTAAAAAAGAAGTTTTCTCTCAGGAAATGCCAAAAAAAAAAAAACTCAAGTTTAACATCCAAAAAATTTTCATTTTGTCTTTAACACTGCAAGAAATATTGGGTCTAACAGAGCTCGTTGGCAAAAGCATGCAAAATCGTAGGTAAAGCCCTTTCCCAACGCCCCCATGTCGTCAAAGAAGTCGTTGCGGTTGCCCGTGGACAATAGGCTTTGACAACGATAAAAGTGACGGCTAATGTTGGTTTAGATCTCAAAATAATATTTTGTATTTGTGTTTTTTTGAAAGTAGTATAGATTCTTTTGAGATCGGTAAAAAATGTATAAAAATTTATTGGAATTTGTAAAAAGTTATTGAGATTAGTAAAAATGTATTGAAATTGATGAAAAAGTGAGTGTGAGAAGTATTTGAAAACGTTTTGAAACACTATCCAAACATAGCCGTTAATTCGCAACAGATGTCTCACGTCAAATAACATTTGCCACAAAAGGATGAAGAATCGGCTGCTAAAGGCTTCCCTTAAACATGGTTTTTCGTTGAGAAAAGTCCAGAACTACCAACGACGGAGTTGTTGCAAGAAAACAGAGTTTGTGAGTCACCGTACGAGAGCAGAACTGGCGAAAATTTGGTCGCAGAGAAAGATGCAGAGTCGGCGAGATGTTGAAGAGTTTTTTATGCACAAAGACTGGGTCGCGGAGAGGGAGTTTTGGCTGCCCGCTTTCTCCTGGTCGGTGGAAAGTATTAGTGGTGCATGTTTCTATTTTGCTGAGTAGGGGAGTGTGTTTAATTCGTTGCAATTGGGTCACTCCAATTTTCTATCAATAAATTTTCTTTTATTTTCTACTTTTCATTTCTAAAAGCAATTTGGATCAAAGCAACAGTATACGGAAAACAAAGTACCAACCGTACACAAATTCCAAATTCTACTGAATTCATATACCAAAAGACTTACAAATATATAAAAGTAACAAGCAGCACGCCAGCACCAAGTCGTTGCAATTAAATGTTTAATTCAAAAACACAACCTACAAGACCAATATTGAGACCGACCAATCAACCAGCTGAAGTTTAGAAGAACTTGCAATACCTGCAGAAAGTAAATCCAGTGCAGAAAATTAAAAAGATGAAATCAGTCCTACAAAGTGCTCTTTACTATGATATACAAATCTTGAAATAAAACTTTACATTTAAGCAAATAGTACCTTCAGTCATAAGGATATTATTCAGGAACGTGGTGTAAAGAGTCTAATAACCAATATGCGAAATTCAGGATGTACAAATAAAACTGATCAATAAATTAATGAGAAGTCCAGTGAAATGACAGTTGATAAACTGTTAATTATCCAAAAAAAAAAAAAAAAAGTTGATAAACTGCCACCATAATCCCTCCCTATTTACCTAGGAAATGGTTCCTTCAGCCACCCAGAACCGTATGAGTTTCCATAAAGATAAAAGGCAAGTATCTATTTTACCTTCAATACACTAATTACAAACTAATGTTCAATACTTCTCCAAATAGTTATCTTTTGTGATCCGCTTACAAATAATCATAAGCAATGTTGAGCAGTAGGAATTCAGGAGACCTACAACTATTCCAAAAATCCTTCTTCAAGGATTATATCAACACAGAGTAAAGCAAAAACCGATGAGGATTGCATGGTAAACTAAATTGTTCTCTACCATTTTCATATGACTCATGATTCTTCATTCTAAGATTAACCAACTAAATACATGTTTATGATATTTTATTTTTCAAGAAAGATTTTAAGTCCCATTGTGAACCATCATAAACCTGAGTTAAGGACTAGCATTAAAACACTGTAAACTATTTACAGAAGAAAGATAATTAAAGCTATCGGGTTAACTCCCTAATGAATTAATATGGCCTGTAATTACTTAATTCCACCTGGAGACAGAAGTCTTGATTATTAATGTCAATTTTTTCAGCCTCGGTGTCATCACATGTAAAAGTTCATCCTGAACTGGTAAGAAAACCTATTAAGGTGACTATATGATCAGGAATTGCCTCTGGGGATCATAGATGAAACTTAACTCAGCAATACTTGAACAAACTTTTTTAGTGGTAGACAGTGGGAGCCATAATAGGTAAACTTACTTTGTATCAATTTTGACGTGCATGTATTTCAATGTTTTTAACACAAAGTTATAGTACTTTAATGCCCCAAGTTGCTCATCAAAAAGAAAGGAAAAAAGAATATAAAGAGCTTATTTATCTCATCTACAACCTTTTCAGCCCTTAAATTCATAGTAAGGACTTAGAGGCTGCTGTGTGAAGGTCCTCAAGCTTGCTTCTATTGATAGTATTCTTCGGACAAAGACTTTGAGGAAGCAACCAAATAAACTACTGTTAGTAAATGTAAATAAACCTAGTAGTAAATACCTTAATCATCGTATTACATGACGCCTAATGAGTGACTAGTTGGGAATATGGTCGACAGTAACTGTCCCAAGACAATGTCTTCTACAAGGTAGAGTGCCCAACCGGAGAAACAACTACAGCAGAAGAGATCTCCGCTTCTTTATTTTTACTCAGATCGATGATGTAATTGACAAGGCTTCACGTCCAATGGCAGAATTTCCTTATTTCTTACGATGGCTCATGATAAACATAGAAAATATGTGATCAAAATCATCGACGAAGACTTCACAACCACTTGCAGAATTTCCTACTTTCTTAAAGTTGGCTGGCTGAATTGACAAGATCAAAGTTACTTGCAGCAACTATTAATGATAAACAAATAAATAGGATATCGCAAGAAATCCATTGACTCTTATCTCAAGCCCAGTTTCCTGCTCATTTTTCTGGTTTTTAAAATTGGCCGGCTTATTGTCTCGAACAGGTCCAGGTAAAAATATCTGAGAGGGATCAGGATGGATATAGTTTCACATGTTTGTTGTTGTTGTCGTGCCAGTTTGTGTAACACTCTTAACAGAGCTTGAAAAATAAAAAAACTTATAGAATAAAATGATCTCGTCTTCATTGCTTTTTCACTCGTGCAGGCGTGTATATTTTATACTAAAATGCAGCGCTAACAATCATGGAATCTTGTGCCAGCTGGTTGTGCGGTATGAATGACACCTAGAGAATATTTCTGTTACAGTAAATTATTCTAAAGATAAATGCTTGGTGTCTTTCTTGGGTTCTTCCCAAGTTCTTCTAAGAAAAATCCAACGGTTCAGGATTAATTTTAAAAGTGAGCCTCATACACTCAGAGATCCTGATCTGTTGGATTTTTCTTAGAAGAACTCAGGAAGGACACCAAGCATTACTCTATTCTAAAATAGCTGATACGACTGTTAAGGTGTTTTGACACGATAGTGAGGAAGCCGAGGCAGACGCCACTACTGCTGATGACTGGGTTCATATAATAAGGAAGAAGATGCTTGGATTAGGCATAAACAATTGCATATGATTTAAATATTGGGATTTGTCGTGGCGCTTTTGGTTTTGAATTCAGATTAGACATTTCAGTTTTATTTATCTGAAAACATTTTTAACAATATTTGACAATTTTTGGGGGGGGGGGAGAAATAAAATATATGGCAACTATTCAATTGACTTTCACGCCACTTGCACAATTTCCCATTTTCCTACATTTGTTTCAATCGCGTAACCTCCGGAAATTAGTCATGATAAGCATAGAATGAATGAGTGGGGTTCACAATCAGACATAAAAGCTTCCTCAGTTATTTCATACTAGAATCACCAAAAATGCTCTAACTCGTATCAAAATTAAGCAAGAAGATGAGTAGCTGAGTTGACCTCCAATGACAGTGTCTCTTATCAATTTATCTGCGACACGTCCAGAGCTTTGTGGGTCCATCAATCCAGCAGGCTGTTTCGTGTATGATGTGCTCTAAAGTACCGAATTCTTGCGTAAAAGCGAAACACTGCTTGCAATCTGATTTTGCTCTGTTTCTTGCGTTCAGCTTCTCTCATTTGAATTCCCATTGCAAAGAAGAAAGTATGGCTGAAGTCGCGGTGCTAGGAGCGCTTCTCTCGCCCCTCGCCAAACTCTTTTTCGACAAAATGGCATCCGGAGAGTTGATGGACTTCTTTGGGGGACGGAAATCCACTGCTAAACTCTTAAAGCAGTTGGAGATTCAATTGTTGTCCGTGAGTGCAGTGCTCGAAGACGCGGGGGAAAAGCAAGTCACACATCCTGATGTGAAAAAGTGGTTTAATGAGCTGAAAGATGCCGTGTATGACGCAGAGGACCTGTTGGATAAGATCGCCACCGAAGCCTTGGGACGCAAGTTGGATGCTGAATTTCAAGGCACTGCAATTACCAAGGTACGAAACCGCATCTCTACTTCTGTTAATCATTTTGTCAAGGGGATTGATTCAGAAATAAAAGAGCTGCTTGAGACACTAGAATTTCTGGCAAAACAAAAGGATATTATTGGTCTAAGAGCAGGTGTTGGAGAGAAACTGCCAAAAAGTTTCCCTACGACTTCTCCTGTTGAAGAATCTAGTGTGTTTGGTAGGGATAATGACAAAAAGGTGATAATTAACCTACTGCTCTCAGATTGTGGGAGGGGTAACGAGATGTCTGTGATTGCAATAGTTGGCATGGGGGGTATCGGCAAGACCACCGTTGCTCAACTTGTATACAATGACAGCAGAGTGAGGTCGCATTTCAACCTTCAAGCATGGTTTTGTGTTTCGGAAGAATTTGATGAATCCACAATAAAGAAGTCAATTATAGAGGCAGTTACGGAATTGCCTTGTGATATTAGGGATCCAGATCAGATTCAGGTGACACTACAGGAGAAATTGAAGGATAAATGTTTTTTGCTTGTTTTAGATGATGTTTGGACTGAAAATCCTGTTCATCAAAAGTTCTTGAACGAAATCTTGAGATATGGGGTTCGAGGAAGTAAGATCATCATAACAACACGCAATGAGAGTGTTGTCGCAGCGATGCATGTAATCGCAATTCATTCTCTAGATAAGTTATCGGAGGAAAGTTGCTGGTCCCTCCTCAGAAAACACGCCTTCCACGATAGTAGCATTACCAAACATCCAGAGCTAGAAGAACTAGGTCAAAATATTGTAAAAAAGTGTCAATGTCTGCCTTTAGCGATAAAGGCAATTGGGGATCTCTTGTGGTCAGAACGAAATGTCGAGAAATGGGATAAGATTTTGAAAAGCGAATTGTGGGATTTTCCGATTGACAAGACAGATATTCTTCCTGCTCTAAGATTAAGCTATCTGTATCTGCCCTCACATTTAAAGCGTTGCTTTTCTTATTGTTCAATATTTCCCAAAGGTTATGGTTTTCAAAAGGAGCAGTTAGTTTTAATGTGGATGGGAGAAGGTTTCCTGCACCAATCTAAAATCGAAACGATGGAAGAAATCGGCGATCGTTACTTCCTTGCTCTTGTATCTAGATCATTGTTCCAACAATCAGGTGACGATAAATTACATTTTAGAATGCATGATCTTGTCCATGATTTGGCAAAATCTGTAGCTGGACAATTTAGCTTTACGTTGGAGGGTCACAGTTCACACGAACTGGTGCAAAGGACTCGACATTTATCATTCTTCTGTGCAAGTTTGGACAAATTTGAGAAGATTGATGAGTCTTTTTACCAGCCCAAGAAGTTGCGCACCTTCGTGGCTTTGGATTCATCGTCATGGGCAAGCAAAGTATTGCGGGAAAATGTGATCCATAAATTATTACCGATGCTAAGGTGCTTAAGGGTTCTATCTCTCTCTAACAATCGGGATATAACTACTTTGCCTAGTTCAATTGACGAGATTAAACATCTACGTTATTTGGACTTCTCTTTCACAAGACTTAAGAGACTGCCCAATTCCATTTGTAAGTTACACAACTTGCAAACATTGAAGTTATTAGGGTGCGGATACCTCCTTGCATTGCCAACAGATTTGTCGAGACTCGTTCTTTTAAGACATTTGGACATTGCTGGGACCGGGATAAAGGAGATGCCAACGAAATTGGGCAGTTTGAAATTTCTGTACACGTTGACAGCTTTTGTCATTGGCAAGGGTATTGGCTCTTCCATTCGGGAGTTGCAAAACCTTAATGACATTCGAGGAACGCTTTCTTTATTGCAGCTCCAAAATGTTGAACCTCCTAAGGATGCTAAGAATGCAGGCTTGAAGTATAAGAAGTACCTTGAGATGTTAGTGCTGGAATGGGATGGTACAACTCAACGGTCAGACATTGATTTTGAAACTGTACTGAAGCATCTTCGTCCCCATACAAGCTTGAAAAGTCTTTCTATCAAAGGCTATGGCGGTGGAATTTTTCCAGATTGGGTAGGAGATCCGTCATTCTGTAATATAGCTTCTCTTCATCTACAGAAGTGTAAATATATCCGCAGTTTGCCTCCACTTGGTCAGCTTTGCTCTCTGAAGGAACTCTCTATTGTTGGTTTGGATGGAATTGTTACAGTGGGTCGTGAGTTTTGTGGCAACCGCAACAGCAGTACTAGTTCTTCTTCGATTCAGTCATTTGAAGGCCTGAAAGTTCTCAGGTTCGAGCAGATGTTGGGGTGGGAGGAATGGTTATCTTCCAGTAATGCTTTTCCTGATCTTAAAGAGCTCTATATCAAGAATTGCCCTAAGCTAACAGGAGGCTCTAAGCTAACAGGAGGGTTGCCCATCCATATTCCTTCTTTAGCCAAACTCGAGATTGATTCATGTCCGAAGCTGGTGGCTTCACTCCTAGGGAGTAGGGCAATGATGAAAAATGCAAGTATTCGGCTAGAACAACAGCCATCTGGGATGAGAAAGCTCTACGTTTGTAAAGTGAATGAAGTGGCGTCCCTGGAGGGAATTATGGACTCCAACGGTCATCTTCAAGAGTTAGAAATTGATGACTGCTCCTCACTTATGTCCTTTCCCTGGGATACTGGTCGCCTTTCGTCGGAAAAATCCATACGTATCTCCGAATCTCCTAACCTGGAGCTCCCAATAGACACAAACTCCTGCTCCATTGAAACCTTGTGGTTGTGGGATAGCTGTGATTCTCTGAGGTCCTTCCCGTTGGAATTATTTCCAAAGCTTCGGGATTTAACATTTTATGACTGTCGTAATCTGGAATGTCTTACTGTTCCAGAACACGATGATCGTGATTTGGAGATTTCAAACATACATATCAGGTATTGCGATAAATTTGCATCCTTTCCAAAAGGAGGATTGCGTGCCTCCAATCTTACGTCGCTTGATGTTAATAGATGCAAGAGTCTGACGTCACTGCCTGACAAGATGCACCTACTCCTTCCGTCTCTTTTAACTTTGCGGATAGCATATTGTCCACAAATGGAGTCGTTTCCTGAAGGAGGATTGCCTTCCAATTTGAATTCTCTTGCAATCTGTCGTTGCGAAAAACTAACTGCTAACCGGATGGGATGGGGTTTGCAAAACCTCATCTCTCTTACAACATTCGAAATCTCTGGCGAATCTCAAGGTGTGATATCATTCCCAGAGGTGGGTTTGCTGCCCACCAGTTTGATCGACCTTCGCATGTGTCACTTCCGTGATTTGAAATCCCTGGACAAGAATGGGCTTCAACATCTCACCTTTCTTAGGAATTTGTATATGGACGAGTGTAAAGAGCTCGAGCAAATGCCAGAAAAGGGCTTGCCCGCCTCCCTTTCATCTCTTGAAGTCCGCGGATGTCCTTTGCTGAAGAAACAATGGAAAAGGAAAAGAGGAAAAGAATGGCTCAAGATTGCTCACGTCCCCAACATAAAAATTGATTGGGAGTCCATTCAAAACCTAAACGTTTAGCAAGAGTCCGCTCTTTCTGATACTGCATCTGCGCCAGAGATCGGACGACAGCAACAATTTGACCAGCTAATTGAACTCTAAGGTATGTGCTCTTTTCCAACGGATAATTTTGAGTATCCTCCTCTCAATTCTCGTTCTCATTCTTTTTATACATGTAGCCTTTCTAGGATTTTCGTTCCTTGATATTTCTCATTTAATGTTTTGTTTTTATCCTTCCGTCTCTTTAATCTGAAGGAGAATTTTTGCCCATTACCAGAGTTTAGAAGATTGAAGAGCCATCGGATTACAAGTACGGGAAGCAGAGGCCAGCGTTTATAATCTGTTATCTTTTGACCAACCTTGCACCACTGTTGTCCATTTCACCAGATGGCAGATGGAGATCTTCTTATCATGTTTTTGTCCCTTGGTATGTGCTTTTGGGCAGAATGAATCATTTGTTTGAAAGAGGCTAGTTCTTGAGTTTTCTTCAAGTAACAATCTTTTTTTATTAGTGGATTACAAGTCTCTGATCTCTCTCTGATCTTGAAATCTTTGATAGAAGCCTGCTATGACAATTCATTTTCTTCCTGGCACTCGTATGTTTGTGTCATTGACAGAGACAAAGTCCTTGTGGAATGATGCTAAGGCAATGAAAATCTTATCTTGCTGATCGGGTAGAGACATTGTGAAGTTCAAGTGAGCTCTGAATCATTTATATATACGTCAATATGATACATGTTTCTCACGCATTCACAGGAAGAGGTCAAGAGGCATGCATCTTCCTCCAATAGGCAAAGATTACATTTACACGACAACCTGAAAACAATAGGCCACACCCTATCACTTCTTCCTCCACCTGACACGAGTGGATAGAATTGGGAGTGCCGTAAAGCAGAGTTTTTTTTTTTTTTTTTGGTTCAGTTTCTCTGAAACTCAGCTATGGCCTCAATCCCATGTACTAGCCATTTTTACTTTACCTTCAAACCCTCCACTTATCCTTCTTCTTCTTCCAAATTCAACTACCAGTTCCGGGGTGTCCAAAATAAGCTGGGATGGGTCAGACGCTCTGGACTTGGACCCCTCCAACGGCTCTAGAGCCAAGTGCTGGTTCAAGTTTGGAAAAAATGGTGTTGATGCCGAAGGTGCTGGCATCTATGGAAGGCAATCCCGTGAAGACTATGACAGAGATGATGTTGAACAGGTTCTTTTTTTCCCCCTTTGAACTTTACTCTACATGTATATCCTTTCGAGTATGTGGGTGTATTTTCATGTCTGCATTTTGCTATTAGAGAGATAATAGGTTATATCTGTGAAAGAGCCTTTTTTAGAGAAAGGTGGTTGCAATTTAAATGAAATAGACACTAAAGAATGTCAACAGCTTGGTAAAGGTGAGTTTGGACATGGAGGATAACTGGGTTGCAATTTTCTGATTTTATTTTCTAATTCTTCTTCAATTCTTTGGTTGGGCTTAATAGAGAGAGGGATGCTTTAATTGTTAGTTATGTGGTTATACTAATATCTGGGTTCCATATTTGTGGTCAGAAGATGAAATGCAAACCTCTGTGTTCCCTTTAGTCCCGTTATTTAATTGTTGTCTGAATAGAACCTTAGAAGGTTCTGCAAAGTTTCAAAAAATATGTTTGTTCTTGGTAGTATCTGGAGGTTACTGATGTTGACTCCCAAATGTTCACTATTTTCTCATATTCAAATACTAGAACTTCATTTGGCAGTACAAACTTTAGATGATATTTCTGAAGGAAAGACTCGTATGAATTTTTGGAGTGACATGCTGGGATGTACAAGGAGGCCATAATAATACAACTATATCAGTGCTAAAATTTGGTGGGTCTACTTGTAGGGAAACCGATCTCCATGGTCATAATAATTTATTCCCCTTCGTCGACTAGTCATTTAGGAGATCGAAAGAGAGCAAGAACAAAGTTTAATTAAAGTTGGAATTAGTTCGATGAAGCAATATGCTATGCCCAGTTTAAGCAGATGCTTGTAATGAAGAATGCATATTTTTCCTTGATGTAGAAAGGGCAGATTGTGACAAGGAGACTGAGTACTTACAAAAATTGTTCTAACTTGTGGAGTACGGACCTTAATGTAACCCCTAACAGAGCACAACTGGCGGAATTAGTTAATCGTATGAGACATCAATGTTGGAATACAGTTAGCACTTTCTATGAAAAAAGATTCCAGCAGGTCCATATCTGTTGGATAGTGAGTGCTTGAATAATATATTTGAACTCAACATATCCTCCCTCGGCCTCCAAAAGAGAAGAGAATGACTAATTTCTAACTAAAATTGTAACAGTGTGTAATGGGTATGTGTTATGCTCGTGGCATCGATCTTGTAGCCTTTCATTCAGTTTAGGGTTTCTAGCAAGCCTGGAATCAGTTTGTTTTGTGTTTCTTAACGCTTAGGAATTCTCAAAATAAGACACTGTCCCTATAATTCTACCCATAGACCGTTAGCAATATCACCTTTCCATTTATCCGAAACCAACGGTATGAGTTATGACCTTGAAGATTTATGTGAAATTTAGTTATTCGTATTAAACAAAGGATTCTGCTGTTGATCAAAAGTAAACTTTTTTACTTGTGAAGCAAAATTGTCTCAATTACAACCACAACGAGAGGTTCATTTCTGACAATGTTCTGCTTTACAGAATTTTAATTACATGGGAATGCTTGCTGTGGAGGGTTCATATGATAAGATGAATGCTCTTTTAAGCCAAAACATTCACCCGGTGGACATCTTATTGCTGATGGCTGCCACAGAAGGTGACAAGCCGAAAATTGAAGAGTTGCTGAGAGCTGGAGTTAGTTACACTGTCAAGGACGCAGATGGACGGACTGCCCTCGATAGGGCTGCTAGTGATGAAGTCAAGGACTTGATTCTTAGTTTCTCAGTTCAGAATGCGTGAATTAAATAGAATTTTCCTATGCTTATGATTGTTTTTTAGGGGAATACCAGTCTGAATGCAAAGCTTCTTTTCATAGTGGTAAATTTGATATGCAAGTAATGTCATTCAATAGGATCATGATTTGTTTAGACCATAACAATTGAAGGAATGCAATTGGTTAATTTTTCCATAGAGATCTCTGCTCTTCATTAAGAAGTCTTTGGACACACAGTCTTCCATAAGATATGTTCTGAACAAGAAAGTGGTAAACAAATTCCGCACCAAAAATTAGAACCTCCTAAAAGAATTTAGGCACCGTACAAATTTTGCTTTAACGAAGAATCCTCGTGGATGGTGGTGGCTTCCAATCAATCAAAGCAAGTATGGACTGCTGCGAAGATAATAGGTTTTCTCCACAAATCAAACCCGAAGCAACTATGTGTGAAAATGCATTAGCCTCAGCCTTAGTCTTCTACTTCCAGAGACGAAAAATACCAAGGCCCCGTAGCAGAAACTGACAGAAAAGGAAACCTCCTATGTTGAATGATATAGCACTTACTATTGGACGTTCGAACCAGTCCTGCCACCTTCTTTGGCAAAACATCTCTGATGAAGTTAATGACAATGGCTATTATGAAGAAGGCATAGCAAAAATGATAGGAGTCGGTAGTCTGGCAAGACTGAAATTGCTTGAAGAGTTAAGTATTGCAGACAGCCCCAAAATCACAACAATGTGTCTGAAATAAACGGGGACTAAAGAAGCTATAACGCAGCCAAAATGCATTCCCGGTGACATTATTGGCTCCAGCCCATGCTGCAAACTGCAAAGATGAACGTGGACGCCTTACAGAAACTAAATATTGGAAAATCGATCTGGCATAAACTAGAAAAATGAGTGTCTCTATTCATGTTTAATGCTCTTTTTTTAGAACTCTAACTAGATTTTAGAGCAAGTTTACCCAAGAATTTGGGTAATGACCAAGGCATGTTGATTGGAGTTTGTGCACATGACACACAACGCTGGAGTTCCTGGCAGAGTCCGATGAAAGTGTCAGGTTGTGATAGATAGGTTTGGTCTGAGGTAATTCTTGTATTATATGTAACCTTAAGTCTCCAGGGGTGCTGACCTCAATAGCCATGGGCAAAGCCAGTAAAATGACAATATCACAAATCCGGTCTTTCATTACTCCGATGTCTCTGCAATGTATACATTGGTTACATAAACATAGAAAGTAAGCAATCCCCACTTATAGGGTCTCTGGCATATCCCGTTGCTCCATTTAAGGTACAAAAGCACGCCGCAATTTACTGAACCCGATAACTACTTAAAATAAAGCTCAAAGAGCTTCTTCAAAGTGTCAAATACACTGGTAAATGGATTTAGTTCGAGAGGGGCCTTCAATTCTAGATCAAGGAATTGGTTGGTTAAAGCCTGTTGCGTTCCAGACATGGACATCATTGCAGCTAACCGACTATTTGACATTACTTCAGAGTCTTGTGGAGTATCCTTGATCTTGCTTGGATCATAACCATAGTTTGCCAAATAAGCCTTGTACTTCTCTATAAATTGTGGTCCTGGGTTAGGTGTCCTTGAATAGATCTGAAAAGATAGAAAGCAAACAATATATTCTTTAGATAACCAGATCTTACATATCGAATGCCAACGACATTCATTAACAGATTTTTCACATATATTTGACAGCTCATATTTCCAACTCAAAAAGAATAGTTTCATTTATAATTGGTGATAAAAAGAAATGGGTTTAAGTTCCGATCTCATGGGTTTATTGCCGGTGGTTTCTAATGGTAATCTGAGGGGTTGGCTATCATCATTGTTTGGGTGCTCACAGTGAAAATTGAGGGGGCCATGTTTGGTTAAAAGTTTTCAAAAGGTTTTTCAATTTTAAAAACGTTTTTCAATCTAAACATGATTTTTCACACAAAAAAATTTCAATCTTCAATGAAATTTTCTATCTAATCATTGGCCTCAATTTATGTGAAAAACAACACAAAAACCCATAAAAACCCCTCTTACAAAAATTTTCTATCCAAACATACTTTTATACTCTGGAAATAAATTTAAAAATTTTAATTTTGGAAAATATTTAATAAAATAAAATAAAATTAGTTTGCAAAAATCTATATAAAAAATTTATAAAAAACTTGAAAAACCTTAGAACAAATAGTTCTGACAAAATTGCTGCCATATTTGAGGGCATCCGCATCAGCCTCAACACATTCATACTTGTTGGCAAAGACTACCCTTAAGAGGCTAGGCCTACAAATATGAGTTATTTACACACACAAAAGATTGTTAGTGTTTTTAATTTTTAATAATCTTTTTCAGATGTGTACAAATTAATTATTAATTTTATTTTTTTATTTTATTAGATGTCCTCAACATCTTTAGAATTTTTTTATAATTTTTTAATAATTTTTAAAATATTTATAATTATTTTTTGAGTTAATTACAAATTTTTCCCTCAAACTACTACATAATTCTTAAATACCTCTACAAACTTTAACTCATTGCAACTCTCTCCCATAAACTATACTTCTCATTGTAATTTCATCCATCAATCGACTGAAGCCATTATGTCGAACGATTTATATCCTACGTAACAAACACGTGACTTTCTCCTTGCCTAAAGAGACAATATTACCCTCGTTTGAGTCCATTTTAACCTTCTACTGTATTTCTAGCAATTAGTAGAGATAAAAAAAATAATATGTAGTTAGCGGATTTTTTTTTTAAAAAAAAGATGACTCACTTAGAATTGAACTAGTCAAATTTTTCTTTTCAAGTAATGAGAAGGTTACGTGTTGTATACGTGAGAATGAAACCGTTCAATATAACAACTTCAACAGGTTATAGGATAAAATCACAGCAACAAGTATAGTTAGTGGGTGTGAATTGCAATGAGTTAAAGTTTGTGAGAGTATTTGAAAATCGAGTAATAATTTAAAGGGAAAAATTATAATTAACCCTTGTTTTTTAATTTTTAAATGCCACGACATCAAATTTAGTTAGTGACTACCGGAAGACGAAGGACAAATTTAGTTGCCGATGAATTTACTTGTTTTTTTTTTTTTTTTTATATCGAATTTACTTGTTTGTTAGTAATTTAGTTAATTGGGAGACATGACTTGCAGTAAAGAAGCTTTTAGTTAGCATGCATGCAAGAATCAGTTTTATTAGTTAGTTGGGGATATTGGATTCACGTGTCATTTACCAGGTTTAATTCCTTGTGTATTTAAAGTTGCCTGCGCCCAAAACAAAACAAATTCGCTCCCTGCGTCCTATTTTTATCCATAGTAGAATTGGCTTCAGACGACGGTCGTTTCTAAGATGGCCAAAGAAACGCCGGCAGACTCAAGACCGGGCGATCCCAAGGTCGAAGAGGATAATGGAAGCTTTCAAAAACGGCCGCTGGTATTAGACTTTCCCCCGTTCAATGGTAGAGACCCCACTGGTTGGCTGGCCAGAGTTCATGAATACTTCACGTACTACGAAGCACCACTTGAGCATAGGCTCATGGTAACCTTGTACTGTTTGCAGGAGGAGCATCTGGACTGGCCGCATGGGAACACGCAAGTTTTCACGAGTTGGGAAGATTTCGCCAGAGCCTTTGAAGCGCGGTTTGGTCCAACGACATCCTCCAGCCAGCCTCAAGAATCGAATGCTAATCTTCGACGTCGACGTCGACGTTGACCGCGCGCACTCACAGAGCTAATTAATAACTCGGGCATTGGCAAGAAGCTCTCAATCTCTTAACGTGTAGAGCTGAAAGAATCCGCTTGACGTATATTTGTTTCGTCATGCAATTAGAACATTTGTTTCGTTCAAGAAATTGTATCTTTCTCTGGTGGATTAATCCAGATGATTTTGTCAATGTTTACACTGTTTCATTGCTGCAACGTACATAAGCATGCATGGGTAGTTTTCAACAATAAGATGGACATTCCAAATAGTTCTGTTGTTTTTCTTCTTTATTTTTTAACTGTTAGGGTCAACACTTTGATTAATTTTGAGATCTACGTAGTCCTCGATTCTACACAAATTGAATAATTATCAAAACAAAGATTTTGGGAAGGGATTAATAGTATATATGAATTTTTTAATTTAAAATCTAAATGGAGCATACTACCAAAATATTAGGTCAACCATGGGGTTTTCAAAAACGTTTCTGTAGTGTGACTGTGGACATACGTAAGAAACCTTCGCAGGCGGGCATGTGAAACGTATAACGAGTTTAGGTGTACTTTGGGATGTGAGGCCGAAGATTCTGAATTAAAATATGGGCTGGGTTTCAACCCAATGCACCTCGTCCGGCCCATATGACAGAGCGAATGGGATTTTGAGAATCTGAATAACAGCAGCGCACTGCGCACGCGACCCAACCGCTGTTTAGTGGGAGAAGATCCCGCGACTCTATGCGTTCTTCTCCCTTCATTTCGAAATACATACATACTTCAACTCTCACTCTCTCTAGCGACTCGAAGTCACACAATTGTTGTCGAAATCAAGGTACGATCGCTTCCAGATCTCGAACTTCAATCACGAATCCTACCAATTTTTTTCCCCATTTTTTCGCTTTTGATTCGACGTCCATAATCTTGCCTTGTTGTCGTAATTGTTGCGAGAAGTCTCGGACTTCCATGATCGGCTCTATGCGTAATGGATGAATTTTTTATACTCATGATTCACTCTTTCATCTGTCTGATTTTAGGGTTCGGACGGAATTAAATGCTGGGAGTTTTTGCAGTTATTAGAACTGAGGACCTACTTAACAGACAATCTCATTGTGCAATGTTGGTTTTTTTTTCTCTGTCAGCAATTAGTTGAATAATGTTCGAGCTGTTATTACCAGCCTTCTAAAGTTTATCTGTTGGATATTTTCCTTGTAATTTTTTCTGTTGTTTTATCTTTTTATCCCGCTATAGATCTATTTATTTTTGGTCAAGCTTGTGTGTAATATCATCTTCCTTTCTGTATTTGTTCCCGCCAGCGTCCAATGTTTTGTCTAGTTTTTTGGTTTGAACTTGTGAGATGTTGGGATCATTATTCGGTGGCCTTTATCTTTGGGCGTTGCAGTTGTTCTGGTTACTAATTTTATTTTTGCAATCAATCTGATGTTGTGGTTGTTACTGTTATTATGATGGTTCTTCCACACTGCATTGTGGCGCAAAACTCGTAAGCTTTTATTTGGTTTTATATTTCGCTCTTAAGTTTGTTTCCCCCCTACAACAAAGAGCAGAATTGTGCAGTATGGGTTATGGACCTTTTCGTACACCTGGAAAGATGAAATTCTCCTCGTAACTTAATTAACTTAATTGTTATTATATTGAGGAGTATGATTACTAATTCTATGGTGTCTTTTTATTAGTTTGAATGATATTCAAACATGAGAATTGTGATAGATTTCATTTCTTTCTTATGCGATGAGGTTGTCATGCGATGTGGTTTAGATTATGTTTATTGACTATGACGACGGGCATCTTTTTTTTGGTAATAAGAGTGGAATAGAAGACAATGGGACAGAGTAAGGTTAGCAAGCGGAATAGGAGATTGATGGAGTTGTGCTTAGTTGGGTTATTACATTATTATGATTATTCAGCCAACCTCAAACAAGCAGAGAATAACATCCTGGGGAGCACCTTTAAACTATTTACACTGCATAGTTTTTCTTTGCCCTCTTAGTTAATATGTATTGGCAATACAGAACAGCAATATGTGAGAAATTGAAAAAATAAATAATAAATAATTCTTGCCCAACTAACATTTTCTTATTGGGTTTAGACTGAATTTTCGTGAAAGGGGGGCATGAACTTGGCTAGCTGTATTTGTACATGGAGTCAACCTTGATGGTAAAGGATTTGGGTTTGAGCAGAGTATTGTTATTTTAAGATTTTGACGCCTTATGTTTTTTTTTTTTTTTGAAATTATCATGGTTTAGATTTCTTTCATTCCTGTGTTGGTTAATAAGCGTGGTCAAATTCTAAACATCTCCAAAGAATTTTGTGGCGGTCTTCAAACAATCGAGTGGTTGCCCTTTGTAGGTATGGGTGTTAGGTGCGTCAATTGTGACCCAATGATTAGGGTGCCGAGGAGGCTTAATTTTCAAACTATTGGGGGTTCTCATTTTGTCGGAACAGCTTTTCTTTTTAAGAAGAATTTGACGATTTAACAAGGGCAGTTATTTTGGTCTTACATATTGTAATTGCTGATGCTCTGTCATGCTATGCAGCATTTTGCCATTATTGCATAGCCCCCGCCTATTCACCCTGGTTGGATGTCTCTATCTTCATCTAAGAACTCCAGTTGCTGGACATAAGTCGCACCTTGAAGAGAAACTGCAATTGATTTTGTTTGAAAATGATTAAAGAGAAACTGCAATTGTAAAAAAGCACCTTTTGCTCTAGGAAATTGTTAGTGTGCTGTCTCAAAAAAGAAAAAATTGTGGTGGATACAACCTTTTCTATTTTCTCTTCTCCTGGTACAGAGTTAAGATGTTCTTCCAGTTAGACAATCTTAGCTACTCTACTGGAGGATTAGGCTTACTTTTATTGTAGTTAATCAGAATTTGGAGTCTCTAGCCTTGATTTTGCTTTCCAATAGTTAATAAACTAGCCTACTGAGGTCCTCTCTGGAGACACCTAAAACTTTGGCAAAATTAGCATGTGAACTGATGTGACTTGCCCTCCCGATTTGCATATTTCAAATTTTTGTTTCTCATATGATACACTGTTAATTGTGGCCAACCAAGTGTGAGAAAATAATTTCAGTGGATGCAACTGGATTGTGATTAAGAAGATGACAATCAGTCGTATATCTTATTTTTCAATATTTCTTCCATCTACTGCATCTTTCTTCCCCTCCTTTTCCCTGTTTCGTAGCTAAATCTAAACGTTGAGTCTTGACCATAATATTGGTTGAAACTCCAGTATCTGCATTTCTTTCAAGATATGATTTCTGGTGAACTAATTTTCAGAAATTGCTTAGAGTTACACCTCAGCAGAGGCGATTTCCTCTATTTTGCACTCACAGTGCTGATTATCTTTGGCATGCATTGATGAAATGGTTAGTTGTGTCTTTTATTATGTTATGCTGTATGTGTTTTTTTCTAATTGACGGCTAGTCTGTGCTTATTTTGTTTCTCTTTTGTATCTAATTTTGATCGTGTTTTTAGTATTTTTTGAAACAATGTTATGCTTGTGAATCATGTATTTTAACCCACTTGGTTCATGGGCTCTGTTGGTGGAAGTCCACTGAGGGGTCAGGGGCCTAAAATGTGTGGACAGTTTAGTATTTATTAGCTGCCGTCTGGTACGTGGGTCTGGAAGGGTTTGGGTGAAGTGAGAGTCTGTGGCATGGTAAGGGTAGTGGGTGACCCTAAAGCATCTATGTTACTGTGGAAATGACAACTTGAAAAATGCATTTATTTGATTGACTCTCTTTCATGTTATCAGATGTTTTTGTTCTGTGGCACTTTGCTTGACAGTGAGTATCATCGGTGTTATTTGGGGCTTGGAAAATCTGATTGTTAACCTCTTGTAGTTCCAAATTCTCCATTTTGTGTTACTTCACTTCCTTCGGTGTGGCAAATGTTGGCAGTCTTCTAGTTAGAGGTCCTAGGAAAAAAGTCGTCTTTGATTATATCTGCAACTATGAAAGGGACATTTGAGCACCATATATTGTACCCCTTCTATCTTACCAGAATATCTGAATCTCATCTTCCCCCTTTCTGGCAAATGATCTCAGGTTGAGTTGTAAATGGCTAAAGTTAGCAAGGTGCGAGGTAAGACTAACTTTCATCATCATCAGGCTACCTCGCATTCACTTCCTTCTTATTCTAAGGTTAAAGATTTTCTTCTAAAGAAGAGACGTTCAACAGTATCAGAGAAGAAAGATTGGAAAGATGCAACCTGCTCAGTTTGTTTGGAGTACCCTCACAATGCTGTTCTCCTACTCTGCTCCTCTTATGACAAGGGTTGCCGCCCTTATATGTGTGCCACTGGCCATCGGTATTCCAACTGTCTTGAGCAATACAAGAAAGCTTACACCAAAAGCACTTCAATTCATAGTTCTCAACGTCAGAATGTGTTCATGGAAAGACCAAGTTCTGGTGTGGAGCATCACAGCAAAAAGATGGAAGTGGCAGAGCTTTTATGCCCTCTATGTCGTGGGCAAGTCAAGGGTTGGACTGTGGTTGCGCCTGCAAGGAAGTATCTGAATGCAAAGAAGAGAGCCTGCATGCAGCATGATTGTTCGTTTCTTGGAACTTATAAGCAACTCAGAAAACATGTTAGGGTAAAGCACCCATTGACGTGCCCACGGGCAGTGGATCCCATGCTTCAAGAAAAATGGAAGAGGCTTGAGTGTGAGAGGGAGCAAAATGATGTGATCAGCACAATTATGTCATCAACACCTGGGGCTGTGGTGCTGGGGGATTATGTGATTGAGCCTAACTATGGTGGCAGTTACAGTGATTACGATTCTGATTCGGATTCAGATGACTATTCGGATGATGGTCTCTTCCCTGTTGCACCGTTCAGTCATGCACAGGACCTTGGCAATTATTCACGGCGTAGATATAACAGGGACCGTGAGATTATTGACTTTTTTGGGAGGCAGCGTGCTACTGCTTTTGGTTCAGATGCTTCATATGGACGTAGCTCAACTCAGCGCCCATTTGTTGACTACTTTGGGAGGAGGCGAGCTACAGCTCTTCGTTTTGCTGGTTCAAATGGACAGAGTTCACGTGAAGCTTCACGTTCAAGGAGGCCATGGAGGCATTGAGGAGCAACCCTTTTGTGGCAAGCGCAAAGGACTGAATTCCCCTATTTTTGGTCGGGTTTTTTTTTTGTTTTTTTTTTTTTATTCATGTGGGAACTTATTCGGTATGTACCTTCATATTGGTTTGCTAGAGCATCAGATGCATCATTGACCCAGTGCATTAGTTAACGGGGGTTATTTAGTTGAGTATCAGAGTCGTATTGTTTGGTGTCACATGATGGGTGACAGGTATCTGGTTTCAGCGCATTGTGGGGGTTAGACGGGCAACATTTTTAGGAGGCGCTTTGGCCTCTGTCCTTGTAGCTGTTTAGAAAAGATTTTAGTTTGTTCCTTCGTAGGTGCAGGGTTTGCCTTTGAGGCTGAATATGAATGAATATCTTGTTCATGTTGAGGGGTCCAGCGAGTCCGGGCGGCCTGCTGGATATGAAGGCCCTCCTTTGAGGAGCAGTTTCGTTTTTATTGGGTAAAACAAGATGTGTGTCTGAATGATATGCAGTATTGGTCTGCCGTTGTGTATGTCTTTTCAGTGAGGTTCTTTCGTGGAACTAATACTCTTGCTATTACAAAAAGGATATAATAATGCCACTGAAAAATAAAGCATTTAATAATATCATCTTCTCTGGAGTTTGGACCGTCAAAAATTTCCATCCTACTGCCATACAATACACGCCTACTAATTGCAGTCGAGGATTAAGATTTTTTATAATTTTTTTTTTTTTTTTGTAAGAATTGCATAATACAATTGAGAGATAAACATAATAGATGAATTTTATAATATTTAATATTGTTTATGTAAAATTTTAGGTAGTATAAACTCTACAATTAAGTTCATCTGTTTTGTTTGCCTTGTGTATTCTACCAAACCAAGCACTTATATGACATAAGATAGGTGGGTAAGGCTTTACCCAACTGAGTAATAATTGAAATCATGAGTTGAATCATTACAGCCATGCATCATCCTTCTCCGCAACTAACAAGATAATTCCCTCAGCTTACACCTTAACTTACCCTGCAAAAACGCAAGGAGATTAATGGTACGCAATATGTAATGCATATCTGGTAGAGAAATGGTAAACAATAAACGCAATTCAATGTGTTTAGGGAGTTGTACAAGGAAGTGAGAGTTGCTTCTCCTGGTGGTGCCCTTTCTCTTTTTGCCATTGATGCTTTCGGAACCTAACGTCGACGGTTCATGATCTGCTTCCTCTGTGTCTCTTCTATTGGTATGCGCTCGTATCTCCATCGGCTACTTGTGCGTTCGACCTTCCGACGCGACCGAAAGCATATACTCGCCGGTGACGTCAACCATTTCCATGTTTTCTGTTCAAATTAAGGATTTTACAATTGGGGAAAATCCATGCATGCGTGCGTTTACGTGCATTTTTGCTAATGGGATTGGAAGAGAATACCTTGGGCTTGGCCGTCGAATTGTTTCTGGGACATTGAACCTCTCGGGAAGTACCGCCATTTGGCCCATTTCTCAACTCTCTAGCGTAGGCGAGAAGCTGAGCCCTGCGATCATGGCCGCGCTTTCTTGCGGTCTGAAGCTTTTTCGGAACAGATTTCGGCTTCGATTTCTCTAAGGCAGCCGTTCGTAGAGGCGATTGTCGTCTAGGTGATTCGACGTAGACAGTGATGATAACTCCATTCTGCGCGGGACTCTTCGTCGGTCCCAAATTGTTCTTCTCTTCGACCTCTATGATCTCTTTGGCATCCATGGATCTATAAAATTCTCAAAAAACCAAAGTTGGTCAGCAACAGATCTATTTCTAGGGGCACTGTCTGTCACTGAGCCACTAGTGGTTCTTCATCAATTGGTTATTGTGTTTGGGACAATGTCATTGCCAGAGAAGGTTGCTTGCGGAGAGCCCCGGCAACAGCACACCCAAAAATGAAAAAGAAAAAAAAATGAAAAAAATCTCTAAAATTAGAGAGTCCTTCAATGCAATCAAGACTCATAACGTGGATCAAATCCTCGAGCTGTTCTAAAGGCTCTGATTACTTTGGGCCAAATCACAAAGTGGGCTCGAACCGATTATTCATCCGAGGTTTAGAAAGGGCAAATTTTTGACACGCCAAACTCTACAGTGTAAACGCTTGGGCCCAATTCCCTAAACCACGATTGTATTGCACAATGCCTGCACTTTTTTTTTTAAATGGTGAGCGGCGGATTAAGCGTGACCAACTCTTCCTTAGATATGATTATAGGAGTTCTTTATCTATTATAAAATGTTCAGATTAAACCTTAATTACTAAAGACTTCTTGCCTCTAGTCTAAATTCGAACTAACCCCAAGACTAATTGAGCCATCACTTTCCTTGTTTCATAAAATCTGCGCTTGATTGTACTGCTAAGCTTCCTTTTATTCAATTCGTTTGACCGAGGGAAGTTTCGTGCAGAAAACCCTGATGGGAACAATAGCATACATAGCTGGACTCGTTGTGGGCTAATAAACTATGGAATTTAAGCAGATTCTTTTTTTATATTAATATGAACTGGAAAAAGCCAAAAGAGTACTGAATTAAAGCTGTTTGACCAAAAATATCGTTGCTGGATCCGCGAATCCAGCGGCGCGCATGAATGCTAAGAGGCTAAGAGAGAAAAATTAAATAATATAATGAAACATAAAAATAAAAAATAAAAAGATTACTGGAAAAATAGCAAAATATGAAAGGTTTCTTAAGTGAATGAAACTTAGAGAAGACAATTAATTATTGGCCAGACTAGAGATATGGGTTAGATAGTGAGCAACTTTATTTCATCCCAGACATTTGACGCAAAAACTAAGCAATCAATAAATAATATTATTGTATATCAGACTTGATACCTTTATAATCATTATTGGAATTCAAAATGAAATCGTGGAGGAGTTTTTTAAAGTAAAAAGTAGAAGAATTTAACAAATTTTAACTTTAGAAGTTATGCACACCATTAATACATATATGAGTTAATTAATATTCCAAAACAAAACAAAAAATCCATACAATAAAAACAAGGAACCAAAAACTTTTAACAAAAAGAAGAACATATATTTTCTATTTATTGACAAAAAAAACCCCCCACAGGATCATAATTGCTTTTCTGTGGGGAAATTGGGAATTTAGGAGAAAGAAAATCCATTTAGAAGCCAAGCAAACGAGTTACTAGCTAGTTTCTCCATCAATGTCGTTTTTTATTTTGCATTATTTTTTGAGTAGAATATATGCTAAAATATTTTGTTATTTTAGCCTGTTTATTTAATGTAATGTTTGGAAACTAAGATTTTTTGAAAATGTTGAGAATATTGTGAAAATTGAGACAGATCATAATTTTATTAGATTTTTGAAAAAAAAAAAGTAAAAAATATAAATTTTATGAAAGTAGATGAAAAATAAAAAAAAAAATATTTTAAATAAATTTTTATATTTATATAATAAAAAAAAAAAGATCATTTAATAAAGAGAGATAAATAATTTTAAATTGTTATTTCTTTTTTTACATACATTACCTTTAAACTTTACATTCGCTGAGTCTCTTACAATGCAAACTAATTTATTGAAAACAAAAGTAACCTTTGTTATGATTTAATTGGAAATCATTAGAGAATTATGAGCTGTCACATCACATAAAGGTATACCTTTGTCCTACTTTACGACTAACCATTTGTGGCACAGATCGAGAGAGAGAGATGAGCGAGACGTACCAAAATCAATGTGGCTCCAAGCCTCACCGAAAGGGCAATGCTCGTGTCCCCCCGGCCCCGATTGGCCGCCCACGTTTGTTTTTACCCGCTTGCTGCTCTTTTTCTCTCTCGGTCATTTTGCCCGTTGGGACTCCGAGGCGCCGCTTTACAGATGCAGATTTGTCCCCACCTCCTCTTGCTTCACCCTCTGCCTTCTCGACCTGACTCGCTTAACTCCTCTTTTATCTTTGACCTTTTCTTGTCCTTTTCAATTCCACGTGTCTTACTTAATTGTCTCAATAGTTTTTTTAATTGAATTCCAAACAAGAAAATAAATTTTTAAATTTTTCACACCCACTTTTTTCTAAATTGAATAATTTTTTAACTTCAATAACTTTTTCACATATCTCAATAGGATGTAGGCCATCTTCTTTAAATTTTATATCTCAATAGAATCTTTTTTTTTCTAGATCCCAATAGAATATGGGACATCTTCTCTGAATTTTTAGATTCTAATAGAATCTAGGCTATCTTTCATAAAAAAAAAAAAAAAGAAAAAAAAAACAAATCAATTCAAACATGGACTAACAGAGAATTGTAGATATTTATATATGAGTTCATGGAGATTTTGGCACTTCTAGTTGTTCAAGTAAGCTAAATATTAGATTTAAAAATATTGAGTTGAAAAATAAAAAATATTTGTTAATAAACATTAATGACAATGCAATTAAATTGGAAAATATGAGGGGTATCGATGATAAATTAAGTTAATCACTATGCTAATCTCTAACGTTATTAATTTATGAGCAATATGATCACCAAAATATATGGACTTTGTGTACAAGATCGAATCCATTATTTTCTATAAAATGATTGCTATACTTCTTAACCTTGTGATCTGAATTAATAATCCGGAGATTCGCTTTTTCTTTAGTACCATTTTGGGCATACAATATTATACAAAAGGATTCAAGGAACGAACTCTTCTATAATTAACAGAAGGAAGTTTTGGGCGGAGTCTCCATAGAATTCTATATATCTACAGTGAAGATATCCATTTCTGGTAACAAATTTTCAGGTTCATGCATGGTATCTAGAAAACTCATAAAAGAGAAAGAAATCTTACCGCAAATAAAGTTCTTCCTTCCTTTGATCTCTAAACTCCCATCTCCTTGCATATTTGGTCGTCCTCCATTGAAGTTCCTTCTATCTTCAAAGGCTTTTTTATAGAGACAAGAGCTACCTCGATCTACTCGTTATCTTCCCACTAATTACGGTAATGTCTTGGATTTATCCATACAGCTTTCATGACTCTCTGTGCATATGTATAGACCAAAAATAAATTTTTTTCTTTGCATATTTGCCTGATAAGTAAATAAATAAATAAGCCTCTAGTCAAATTCATAGATATTAAATAGCGTAGAAAATAAGTTTGCATGAGTAATGTTTGTGAGAGATTGGAGAAACTCAAAGCCAGACATTATTATTTAATTTGCTCTCAGTGAATAAAATACAATATGATAAGCTTTTTGCCCCTTTTCATACGATTTAATTTCGTTGGTCCAATATGGTAAGCAGTAATTAATCCAAAATTGAGTTGCATTGGTCTTAATTGGATGATATATCATGGGCTCTTAATTATAAATGGTGGGTAATTAGTTAATTTTTTTTTTTTTTATATGCGGTGGATATTTAATTTAGGCAAACTTTAGTAAATCTGGAAGCTACAAAGCCCCTGGCCCAGCGAAAGGCCCATAGAGGCGTTTCAACCAAAGAAGTCGGTCCTTTCCATCTGCCACCACTCCACCCTCCCCGAGTGACCCTTCAACTCATGACGATTGTCAAGAGCACTGACGTAATTGTCTCCTCCACGACGCCTATATATATCGCCGTTACCACCTCTGTGCAACTCACGGAGAAAGTGATAGACAGAAAAAGTGTCTGTTTTTTTCTTTTTATATATCTCGGATAGTATACTCCTGCGTAACATCTGTCCCTCTCTTTGTCTTCAATGGCGGCCTCAGTAGTGAACCGCCCGTTCACTCATCTCGAGCCCACCATCAACGGCGTCATTCGCACCTTCAAACCGGTTCCTAGCAAAAACCTGTCCGAGTCGCCGGATCTCGGGGCGCAAGCCGAGAAACCGTTCGTTACGGAGGAGGATTCGTCGAGTGAGGACGAAAATGAGGACGAGTACGGAAAATTGATACAGAAAGGTAACGGTGAATTGGAGCCGTCGATCTTGGACTCGCGAGATGAGGCCACGGCTGATAGGTGGGTGGAGCGGATTCCTTCCATGGTCCGCCTTACTGGAAAGCACCCCTTCAACTCAGAGCCTCCCCTGACACGCCTCATGCACCATGGTTTCATCACCCCGGCCCCACTCCATTACGTGCGGAACCACGGACCTGTCCCCAAGGGCAGGTGGGAGGACTGGACTGTTGAGGTATGCGGACTCGTCAAGCGACCCATGCGGTTGACGATGGACCAACTCGTAACCGAGTTCCCGAGCCGCGAAATCCCGGTCACGCTTGTCTGTGCCGGAAACAGACGGAAAGAGCAGAACATGGTGAAGCAAACCATCGGTTTCAATTGGGGAGCCGCAGGGGTCTCCACTTCGGTGTGGCGCGGCGTGCTCTTGCGCCATGTGCTGAAGCAGTGCGGGATCTTCAGCCGTAAACGTGGGGCTCTCAATGTGTGCTTTGAAGGAGCGGAGGACTTGCCAGGTGGCGGTGGCTCCAAGTATGGGACCAGTATCAAGTACGAAATCGCGATGGATCCGTCGCGGGACATCATGTTGGCGTACATGCAGAACGCTGAGCATCTGTCGCCGGACCATGGGTTCCCGGTGAGGATGATCATACCGGGATTCATAGGCGGGCGAATGGTGAAATGGCTGAAGCGGATCATTGTCACGACCCCAGAATCCGACAGTTACTACCATTACAACGACAACCGAGTACTTCCCTCGCACGTTGACGCAGAGCTCGCGAACGCCGAAGGTAGTTCATCACGAAACGAATCTAGCTACTTTTGCACTTGATTTTGACCGTGCTTTTCTATCTCTGGTTCTGACTAACTCTATGTTTGCTTTATATATCCTCGGACCAAAACGAATCTCCTACTTGGTTAAATAGAAGAGGAGAGAGAGAGAGAGATGTCTTAAAATAATACAACCAAACTTTCTTTCTTTGAGATATATTCTAAGATTTTGATAAATAATTGAAACGAATTTATCTTTATGCTCTTTAATTCCACTTTATTATAAAATCTAAAGTTTGGATCATGCACTCCTTAGAGCCTTGACATAAGTGAAATTATTCGCTATTTGTGCAGCTTGGTGGTATAAGCCCGAATACATCATCAACGAGCTGAACATAAACTCTGTGATAACGACGCCGTGCCACGAGGAGATCTTGCCAATAAACTCAGGGACAACTCAGAGGCCATACACTTTGAGGGGCTATGCATATTCCGGTGAGTTGCAGAGAGTAATATTTTTATTCCTTAAATTGGAGTAATATATTCCGGCTGGACGCAACTCAGAGCTTAGCTCGGATGTTTGGATTCATCTCGTCATATGGTTTCGTCAAGTGGAAGCAATTAAATTTGGATTCATCGATGAATCCCATAAGATATTTGCTTACGTACCTCAAGTTCGTTGGAACTTGGGAGTTTTTTAAAAATTAGAACGTGACGGATTCACGGAATACAAGAATACTAGTTCCGGCCCCGTGGACTCATCGTTAATAAAACCACCGTGTGCGAGGAACACATGACTAGATTGGAACTTTGTGCTCGTATGACGGTTACAACTTGCAATTACCTATGGCTATACATGGAAATCTTCCATCATTAGGAAGAGGTTTGTGAATGATTTTCTTGTTCTATACGTACATTTGCAGGTGGTGGGAGGAAGGTGACCCGTGTGGAGGTAACTATGAACGGTGGAGAGACGTGGCTGGTGTGCACTTTAGAGCACCCGGAGAAACCCAACAGGTACGGCAAATATTGGTGCTGGTGCTTCTGGTCACTGGAGGTAGAGGTGCTGGACCTGCTTGGGACCAAGGAAATTGCGGTTCGAGCGTGGGATGAGGCCCTGAATACCCAGCCTGAGAAACTCATCTGGAATGTCCTGGTACGCCCTGACCTCTTATCGCTTCTTAGTAGTCCATTTCTTACCGTTCTTAGTGGTCCACTTGTTTTGGCTGGAGGTCTATCCAGTTGGGGTACGATTGAGGTGATCTGTTTCCGTCTTATACCGGCTTTAATTTGTTTGAATGGTCGCTTGAACTTGAGAGAGAAAACCATTGGTTCCTTCACATTGGATCCACATTCTCAGCCGCACAGTTGAGGAATTTTTTGCCTATCAGACCCACATGTCGCTATCACTGGATTAATATTGGCAGCTAGCCTGGCGAATATTGGCGATTAAAAATCAGAGTTCACCCAGATTGACTTGTGGTTGCATTCATTCATTCACTTGTGGTAGTGATGTTAAGAAGATATGATTTTTTAAGGACTTCAGGTGAATACGCTCCCAGCTCAAACTAATTGCTCGTGTAATCATGAATGACATTACTCTTAATATATATTATCTGATAAACAAATTACACTAGGTGCAGTTATTCACGTATACGTAGATCGGTAGATCCGTAGATATATAATTCCAAGTTGATAAAATCGGTAGTCGAGTCTATCGAGGAACTTTTTGAACTTTTCTCTCAATAATTTTCCGATAAATTTCTATTTAGACAACTTCAGGCGATATCCTAACTCGAGGCTTGTGGGGTACTAAGTTGTGTTTATTCGATATTGTGCAGGGAATGATGAACAACTGCTGGTTCAGGGTAAAGACAAACGTGTGCAAGCCACACAAGGGGGAGATTGGGATCGTGTTTGAGCACCCAACTCAACCCGGAAACCATTCTGGTGGATGGATGGCCAAGGAAAAGCGCCTCGAGAAAGCATCCGAAGCAAACCAGGTCCTCAAGAAGAGTGTCTCATCACCCTTCATGAACTCCTCCTCAAACATGTACTCAATGTCCGAGGTCAAAAAGCACAGCTCCTCGGAGTCAGCTTGGATCATTATCCACGACTACATCTATGATTGCACCCGCTTCCTCAATGATCACCCCGGAGGTGCCGACAGCATTCTCATCAACGCCGGCACTGACTGCACTGAAGAATTTGACGCCATTCACTCCGACAAGGCGAAGAAAATGCTTGAGGAATATCGGATCGGAGAGTTGATCACGACAGGTTATGCTTCCGATTCGACAAACTCTACTCCCAACGGCTCAATGCACGGTGCGTCGAACACATCGCATCTCGCTCCGATCAAAGAGGTTGCGCCTCTAAGAAGTGTGGCGCTAGTCCCACGTGAGAAAATCCACTGCAAGCTCGTGGACAAAAAGTCAATATCCCATGATGTAAGACTATTCCGATTTGCATTACCGTCCGATGACCAAGTCTTGGGTTTGCCGGTAGGGAAGCATATATTTTTGTGCGCTACCATTGAGGATAAGCTCTGCATGCGGGCTTACACTCCAACGAGCGCCATTGATGAAGTGGGGTACTTTGATCTAGTAATTAAGATCTACATAAAAAACGTGCATCCAAAGTTCCCTAGAGGCGGGCTCTTGTCACAGTACCTCGACTTACTTCCACTCGGTTCAGTTCTAGACGTGAAGGGTCCATTAGGTCATATAGAATACACTGGCCGTGGTAACTTTTTAGTTCATGGCAAACCCAAGTTTGCCAAGAAACTGGCGATGCTAGCTGGTGGGACTGGGATCACACCTATATATCAGGTTATTCAAGCTATTCTGAAGGACCCAGAGGACGAGACAGAAATGTATGTGGTCTACGCGAACCGAACGGAAGACGATATTTTGCTCAGGCTAGAGCTTGAAGCTTGGGTTAAGGAGTACGACAAACTGAAGGTGTGGTATGTGGTGCAAGAATCTATCAAGGAAGGGTGGCAATACAGTGTGGGATTCATCACAGAAGCTATTCTGCGCGAGCACATCCCAGAAGGATCAGAGGATACTTTGGCTTTGGCTTGTGGGCCACCACCGATGATTCAGTTCGCGGTGCAGCCAAATTTGGAGAAGATGAATTATGATATCAAGGATTCGTTGTTGCTCTTTTAGAGGATGGGAAAAGGTCTTGTTTTCTTTGTCCTATTCCTCGACAAGAAATAGGTAAAAAAGAAGAACTTTCAACGAGCTACTTCATGGCTGAAGTTGAGCTCAGGACCGAGAGGCGAGAAGTCATCTTTGTGAGTCTGGTGCTTGGGATGTACTTGAGAGTTCGATGACACAGGCGATGTGTGGGGAACTTCCGTACAGTTGAACAGCTAATTATGTATTATAATAAGCAACAACATGCCAGGGGATCCAGAAAACATTAAAAGATGTCAGGTTCAAGGCTAAGGAATAAAATATAAAAATATGAAGAAAACCACATATGCCATGTTTGAAACTTGAACAGCTAATTTGGCTCAAATTTATTGCAAAATTTTGGTATTTAAACATAACTAATTTTAGTTAAAAAATAATTATAAAATTCTAATCCATCTCAATTTTGATAATATTTTTAAAATTTTCATAATATTTTAATTTACAAATACGACATGAAAAACCTTAAGCGGACATTTTAGAGAATATCTGATTTTCTTCACTAGCTTATAGACAATTACTCCGAATTCAGTGCACATGAAATATAAAAAGATGTTAGGTTCAAGGGATCCAGAAAGCAATTAAAGATGTCAGGAAGAAAACAACTTTAAGAAAGAGGACACGATCAGAAACCTTAAGACGACGAAGACCCGATTTTCTTCACTAGCTTATAGACAACTAAGAATTCAGTGCACATGAAATACCGGGAGGTATCGAATTGAATATGCTTTGTCAACCAGGCCATTACGAAATTATTCCTTCGTTTTCCAATTTTTTCGATCGGCAGCTAATTATCAATCTAAGTAAGAAATTAACAAGTGATTTTCAAAGCAGATTATGCAGTATCATTACTAATTAAAAATGATCGACCGTTTAGGAGAGATTATAATTGCGTTTCAAGATAATATATGATGTGTGTATATATCATCTCTATTTGATTTTTGACTTAATTGATATGCATTTTTTTTTTTATTATTTTTTTTTTTTGTAGTTGTAACTCTTCAAGCCACATAGGTTAAGTAAATCCGACTTTACCATAGAGTGATTTAAGATATTGTTTCTACCTATAAAACTCAAATAGAAGAGCACATCCTTAAGCCTCAAGTCCTAACCACATACGCAGATTTACCACTTAAAATTAACCTAACTGACATGTTGCCTGTGAACAAAAGTTTATAATTGCCCTAGTTAAATTGTCAACGTAATAACTTTTTGTTGTTTTGTCAACTCAATTGGCAAGTTGAAGATCATACGTCGGAGTGAAGTCTTATTCTTTTACCTAGCAAAAGGAGTCGTTGCTGCCTTAATGCGATCGTTTGCACGTCATTATCAGAAGACCTAAAGGATAGGTAACCCCATAACTCCACACAAAATTAAACCAACCTAACTACCCGTGGTCACGTCCACGAGACACGAGAGATATTAGAGATAGACTTCACGCCTGCTTGGCCAATTAGACCTAAAGGATCTTTTGGCCACCGCCGCGTCCCAGTCCCGAGCGTCCGCAGCTTTCACGGTAAGCCAAATTAATAGCCTTCATCTCTCTTTGGCCCATACTTGTTGTTTGGTGCTTGGAAAGGTCGTTTAAGGCATCGATCGAGCTTCAAGTTTCTCCGCGCGCAACAACGTGTCCCCCATCCTTGAATAAACTTTTGCCCGATTTATCTTTATATATTTATTTTAAAAAAGGTAACAAAGTTGGGATTCCATGAAGCTATCGATCGACCAAGTGATCCAAATTATCCAATGATATTATAATATTGTGTTTCCTATGATCTGATCAGTTACGATGACGACCCTCATTCTGATTAAAGAACTCCAAGATCATAGGGCAAAACGACAAAATTTGTTTTGCCCTTTATATATATATATATATATATATATTCCTTTACTTTATTTGGGATATATATTATGATTCTTTTAAGAGGACTAGTGAAAGTCAGACACATTCATCTAATTTGATCCCATCATGATTTAATTGTTTACCAAAAAAAAAAGAAAATAAGTATTTCAGTTATAAACAAATCTAAACATGATTGCCAATATTTAGGTTAAATAATTAACAGATATATGTATATACAGGCCGTAACATTTTTTATTTTTATTTAGAAAAGTTGATTTATTTAAAGCTTGATATATATCCACCTAACGTTTAGGTAAGCGATGGATGACTATTTCACATTTATATTAATTATAAGGTGTTTTTTTTTGTTCCCTCTTTTTTAATAGTTCCAAAGATTGGGGACGCGTTACTATCATGATGATGGGTGTGCAAGACAACCGCGACAGTGATGGTCGACCCCAGCAGCCAGTTTACAGCTTCTTGCTTCTGAGTTTTGACATCTCTAGTTTCACTTTCTTTGTTTTGTTCTTTTGAAGGCTTTCTTATAAGAGCCCAAAAGTTCGGTCGAACCCCGTTAAAGCGGTGGATCAATTAGTGACGACTAATGGAAGGGACGAGCTGATCATGATCATCATGTGACCATGAGGGGACATGGGTTTCATGTACCTAACTCACTGGAATCGTTTCAGGCTGCTTTGAGCCATGCCATTCTGGACAATTATGGCACTTGGGACAAAATTCATATACTTGGTGAACTATACGAATGGTCCATCCTCTGGCTCTGCTAGATCTTGAACAGTTAACTTCCTGGCATGTGCAGAGCTTATTGAGCCAATTAAAAACGTATCCTTTCAAAAATAGCTAGTGGAACTCATTTCTAAGCAGAAACTGATCCGGGATATTAGTGAATTGGCCAACCAACGATAAAGAAATTCCCGCGTCAAGGTCGTTGAAGGTATAGATTAAGATGCCCACTAGCTAATAATATATATGTAAAAAAAAGGACAGTACCCAGGTTGGGGCTGGAGTTAGTATTTTCTCTGATTAAGCACGATTTGACACCTTTAAATTTTGATAATCCCACTTGCATGGAATAAATTGCTACAAAAATAAGAGGATAAATACTGGAAGAATAAATCCCAACTGGTCCCAAAAAACTGGGTCCTAACTGGCTGAATAATATCTAATGACTAAAACCATATATGGTGATGTCCCGTCAACCTTTCATATAATTACCTCTAATTAGCTTGAAGTAGGATTTATTTGGGATATTTGTTCTTCCATCCTCTGTTTGTTTGTTTATTTGTTTTTTTTTTTGTGACTTTTATATCAGATAAGTGATATTTCCCAGTACTGCTACTTAATTAGATCATCCATTTCTTGCTACAAGAAATTAGTGAGACAAAACTTCGTGTATGTAGTTGAGGGAGCGACAAAGCTCCAGATGAGGATGATCCAGAACTGGTGAGTTCTGCCATTCAATTTGCTTCAGATGAGGTGGATCAGAGGGCCCAAGGTTAGAGACGCGTGATGCTGGTCCGAACATGCCTGTTTTGAGTCCTGGTGCAGAAGATTTATCTTGTTTGCTTTTTACGCTTCTTGGGCTACGGCCAGGATTTGAGTTTGGATCGGTACGTCTGGAGGCCTTCAAACTTGGAAGCTTCCCCAATCAGACGAGCCTTCTAAAACTTGTGTTTCGATGGATGGGCCTGAAGATTCCTAAGGTTCCCTGTAGAACATCTTTACGCGTTTTGGGCAAAGATGCAAGATTTTCAAGTCTCTGTAGCACAAATAGTATGAAAGAAAAGATAGAGTGGTTTGGTCTTAAAAATCCTACTACAAAAGTATTTTATATTAGATATTATCGTGTGCAACTGATTAAAATAATAAATAATAGAGGGAGAAGTTGTTCTAAATTCTTTTTAAAAGTTCAGTTGTAAGATTATATATATATATATATACCTATTTGATAGTTAGATGACTTGTTTACTTCCGTTGATAAAAATACAATTAAACTTACCTTTAATGGAAAACCAAATTTTCCTGCTGATATGGTTTGATATATAATTAACCTTCTTTTTTATTCTAATAGTCTGAAAATGCTTGAAACCATAATTGCTATGATATCTTTGGCCAATTATTATCAATATAGAGTAAAGAGGTGTTTGCATGCTAAAATTTATAAGCATAAGAGATAACATCAAATGTTTCAGGCTCAGAGCCTGGGAATCAAAAGCTTTGGAGGCTGTGGCATCAACTGTTGCAATCAGCATAATCTTATTGGAACAATTTGAGGATAACAACGAATAATTTATAAGCATAAGAATCTTTTACCTTTTTTCATCTTTATCTCGACAAAAAGGAGCCACAAAAGAATAATAGGCATGCTTCTTTTGCATATATTTATAGGACGATATGAGCTTGAATGCAAAGCCAACTTAGCCAAGTTCTGCACGATCCATAAGCTGCTTCTATGGCTCAAGTCGTGTCAATCTCTTCCGAAACTGAGACGTTGAGCCATGTCCTGGGTCTAGTGGAAGCATTTAGAGCTTTTGACTCTGACAATGATGGGTCAATAACAGCTGCTGAGCTCGGTGGCATCATGGGGTCACTCGGGTACAATCCGAGTGAACAAGAGATTGGGGCAATGATGCAGCAAGGAGACACTAACAAGGATGGGTTGCTGAGTATGGAGGAGTTCTTGGAGATGAACACGAAGGAACTGGAACTTGGGTCCTGTGCAAATTCCCTTAAGGCGGCCTTTGAAGCTTTCAACGTCGAGGGGGACGAGGCTGTGACAGGGGAGGAGCTATACGAGGTCATGGGGAATATCGGGTTTGAGATTTCTCTGGAGGATTGCCAGGCTATTGTTGCTTCCATGGACGGAGATGGGGATGGAGCAGTTAGCTTTGAGGATTTCAAGCTTATAGTCAATTCCCTCCTCTAGATTCCGACCGTTGTATGCTTACTATAGAGAGAGTGAGTCATAACTGTGTGGGCCTAATGGGTCTATATTGGCCCAGAACAAAAAAAATAACGGGCTTTGTGGGCTCAAATAGATTATGTTTTCAATTTGCTCTGATCCAAATGATCACACACCAATACCAGCATCAAACCCCTGAAATGAAACAACGCAAGCCGCTTTCCATAATTCTATGTCCGGATTGCATGATGCATTCGAAAAGAAGATAGACATAAGTATTAAATTTCATATGTTTCATACTGTTTGAAACTTCACACGGATAACATTACAACATTAAATATCATAAAATTCGTATATTTTGTTTATCTCTTTTCAAATTACATCATTTGATAAGTCAAATATTAAGACTAAAACGTGACCATCACATATTCCATTATTAATACCACAAGGATCAGTCATTTTCAATTTTTCACTAATAGGTTTAGCATGCCTTTATGGAGGCAATCGCAGGCCATGCCGATGCAAATTACACCTTACGCCAACTCATTCTTTGCTCAACCACTATTTCACATGATATGTTGTTCTTTTTTCAATCTATAGCAACCACACCTTATATCTCTATGATATAATTTGCGCTGTGCATGCATAAGCAAAGCAATTGCGAACAAAAGAGAAATCAAGAAGCAATATTTAACATGCTTCGATGAGAAAAGAAGGGTAATATTTTGTATTTATTATTTTGCTACTTTGTATACCCAACTATTATTTTTGTCACATTATATTCATTAACTATTAATTTCAGACATTTTACACTATCCATTAAAAGTTTTTAGAGAAATTTTTTTTTTTGCACTTAAAATGATAATTTTTGTCCCTTCATTTTTTTAGTAGTAACCAGTTTATGAGAGTAAAATTGTAATTTTAGAGGTCAATAAATTAAATTTTCAAAATTTAATAGATAGTGCAAAGTGTTTGAAACAATAGTTAGTGTGAACAATGAGGAGTCAAATTTGTGGATTCTCAGATACGAAGGTTGAGCATCCTTTTTTAATGAAATCTAAGATATCAAGAACCACTACAGAAATAAAGGCCTATAGCGGCGGCCGTACACCGCCGCTATATCGCCGTCGGCACAGCCCTATAGCGGCGGTTGTGGAGGCCGCTGGTGTATACGTTGGCTATATAGCGGCGGTCACACAGCGGCGGTCGGACCGCCGCTATAGAGCCAACTTTTTGCCGCGGACGATCTGTAGCGGATCCGCCGCTACATGTTTTTAGCGGCGGTCTGATATAGGGTTATAGCGGCGGTTAGGTGACCGCCGCTATAACCCTTTACGTTGGTTTCACCTATAGCGGCGGTCAGTGACCGCTGCTATAGGTTTTTTTTTTTTTTTTTTTTTGGGTTATATTTTCCTACCATACAAATTTGATTATAGATTGTAATTGATTAATGGAAACAAAGAAAAGTGCAATAAAACAAAATATATTTCATTATAAGGGGTCTTACAAGTTTTACATCAAACAAAAATAAGTTAATGGTATTTTCTCAGTAGACTAAAAGCTAACAAGTCATGACATTGAAGTACAAATAACTCTAAATTTAATCCTGTCCACCTTCAGCACCATCTGCTCCTCCACTTTCTGCGTCATCGGCATTGTCTGCTATTACAATAATGTAAAATTAACAAACAGTAATGACATGAACAAAGCTAAAAGAGCTTCGTAAATACTTAAAATTAAATTAATAACAGTATTCATTTATGTTTGTATCTTACCAACACTTGTTTTCCGACTTGCATGAGATGATCTATGAATTGCTGGTGAAACCTGATTGTTATTGGGAACATCTTGGTATTGACGTTGCTCCTACAACAGTTAAACAACCATTAATTAACTACGAAATATACATAAATAGAGTCAATAGTAATATTTAAGGATAAGTAAATAAAACTTTTACCCAAGCTTGTGCCATCATTTGTATTGTAGATTTTAGCGATGCTACTTCAGACTCCAACATCTGAACTTTATTTTCCATAAATACGGCTCTCTCGTTACTAGAGGATGTCGGCTGACTGTATCTTACGTTGGTGTTGGTAGGATGAGATGAAGGAGTTGGTCCTAATCCAACGCCGCGAATGCGACCATGTCGTTCTGGACCAATCACTTGTGCATATCGGTCAGATGGTGACCAACCGATGCTGCCATCCACTCTAAATTCGTCAAAAGTTTGTGAACTTCCTGAATCGTTCAGTCCAATCTCCTCCATTCGCCTCTGAGAGAGTACAACGTACAATTAAATTTTGAATTAATATTCGCACATTGAAATCAATCTCCAATTGTAATAATGACATACTATTTTCTCTGCTACGTCCGGATTTATTGGAGATCCGTCAGAACGCATATGGACAGTTTTATATAAATCCGCTCGATTGATTGGAACTTGTTTCTCTTTTTCCTGCATCACAAACACGAAATCGTGATGAAATTTTAAATTACAAATAAGAATGACAATGATAAGTACTATACTATTAAAGAAAGTAATGAAAGTACTACATACCAATTCGTGAGCATAACGTGCGAAGCTCTTTGATCCTGCAGTGTGGACCGTCGTTTGGAGCGATCTATTTTGTTTTCCAGCATGACTTCGATGCTTTCATTAACATCAAGACAGTTAAAATTTAATTGAAGTTATATTCATAAAAATTATAATACGAATAAATAAATGTCATACCCGTCCTGCATCAGAATACCAAAAATCGACTAATTTGCAAAATTGCTCCAAATTAACGTCTGTTGGAGCATTATTTTTCACATACTGAGGCGTAAAGGCCTCATCAAAATATTTGAGCTTTAAACTACACTTGTAATTCCTCCATTTCTCTCCTAAATCTTTGAGGAACCAGCTCTTGACAATATCCCCCAATGGAGGCTCGGGGATTGTAAACCGTTTCTGCAAAATATACCCAAACAGTTAGGTGAGTCAATTATTAAATTCATATAGTTGAATAACAATTGTGACAAATAACCAAAATTATACCGTCATGAGGCTCCAACAGTCCTCTTTTATTGACATTGGGACTTTACGCCAGTCCGCCGCATCTAGGGGATTTGATTCGCAACACGGGCAACACAGCCAGTGAATTTGTTAAATATTCCCCCTTCATCACCCAATGGCTGCCCATTGCCATTGAATTGTACTGGAATCAATTCGTCTTCCTTCAGATTCCAGACGTCCGTCATCCGCGTGCCGCCACGCACTTTCCGGACTTCAGTATGACCTGCACATTTAGCATGTGAAACGAAATCGAGTAACATATTTCCCTTAGATTATCTCTATTGTGGTTATGAACATACCAATTATTTCATTATCGTTCAAAGATTGATCATAGTCGGACGATGGCATCGTAGCCTGTTCTGAAGGATGCGCAGGTGGCTGTGACGGCGTTGCTTCTTGTGATGGTGGCTGGTGATGAAGAAGATATAGTCCTGAATCTCTTCCTCGTCATTGTACCTATACAATGTATTGACATGCATAAAAGTGATTTCAGCAATAAAATTGAACAATACAAAACACATTTCCTTAAACAAAACATCAACAAAACGAATATATGGTAAATCTGAGCATGTAAGAAAAAAATATTTCAATCACAAAAACAGAGACATATTTGACATACCATAGGAAATTCCTGAGGTATATCTAGTGTTGTTCCTTCCACCTCATTTCTAAACCACGTCAAATCATCGTGTACATTCTCGATGTTTTGCTCAACGTTGAAATTGTAAGGTTCATTTTCACAGTAGTCATCTATGTCGTCATCATTACCAGCATCAAACACATCTCTTGGTTTGGTCTTGACAACTACTTCCCAATTTGGATGTCTTTCATCTGCTACATAGTATACTTGAGATGCTTGTGGTGCCAAAATGAATGGATCATCGCTTAATCGATCTCCAGTATGCACTAAACGCGAAAAATTAACAAGTTCGAATCCAAACTCATCAACTTTATATCCCCTACCAATAGCTGTGTCAACCCAATCACATTTGAATAGTACAAAACATTCTTCACCAAAATAGTTTAACTCAATGATACTTATAATTCGCCCGTAATATGTGGTGCCCCCTTCAACAGTCACACATACTCCACTATTTTGAGTTGTTCTGCCTATTTCATTGTCTTTTGTACGAAATTTCACACCATTATATACATATCGGCTAAATGATCTAGCTTCGGGGTTTGGACCTTTAGCAAGCCATCGAACTCTATTTGGAAGTTGATGCTTCATCATCTCGTCCATATTTTGTACCTATTTTCCTCGAACAACAAGTCAAGATTAAACTAATTGTAAGTTTCAAAGTAATCAGCCAATACAAAACATTTTAAACATAACACATACATAGTTTCGAAACCAGTCACAAAATTCATCCCTATGCATCTTATCGATGACATAATCTGGTGGTCGACTACTACGATTTCTTGCCTTCAATCGCTCCTTATGCATTCTACACATCGACAATACAACTAAAAATTAATTTCACCATCGATAAAAACATGTTGAATGAAATAGTTAGAAGTGTAACATCACTTACGTGCGAATTTGAATTAACTCATCGCAATTAAAAAGGATATATCGATGAGCCTGCATGCATGTTTTCATATCAAGACGAACAAATGATATTCCTCCCATAGTATCGTCTACATTTCTTGGTGATCTATTAAAGATCGTTGGGACTGATTCTAAATATCTTGAACAAAATGTTAAGCATTCATCTGCTATATATCCTTCAGCAATAGAGCCTTCAGGTGCGGCCGTGTTGCGCACGTAAGATTTGAAACGGTGCATGCACCTACATCAATAATATTAGACTTTATTAAATACAACACGTGCAAAGAAACGTGATATAACATATCTCTATAATTAATATTACCTTTCAATAGGATACATCCACCGAAGTTGAACCGGTCCACCCATCTTACATTCTGCAACTAGATGTACGACCAAGTGCACCATAACAGTAAAGAATGCAGGCGGAAATATCCTTTCAAGTTGACACAATGTTATAGGGATTTGAGCCTCAAGTCGATCTAAGTCCTCTATCCGTAATGTTTTGGAACAAATTTCTCTAAAGAAACATGACAATGAGATCAAAGGAGAACAAACCATGCTTGGCAATGATCTTCGTATTGCAATAGGCATCAAATGCTGCATCAAGATGTGACAGTCATGACTCTTCAAACCTATGATATTACGTTGTTGAAGCTTGACACAACGTGATATGTTCGAAGCGAAACCATCCGGAAATTTCGCATTCTTTATCACTTTTAGAAAGCATTCTTTCTCTTCGCGAGTCATTGAGTAGCAAGCACCAGGCAAATGAACCTTTCCTGCATCAGTGATCTTTGGATGGAGATCATGTCTTATTCCCATGCTTTGTAAGTCAAGACGTGCCTTATAGTTATCTTTTGTCTTCCCGTCCACATCTAACAATGTACCAATGATATTGTCCATTACGTTTTTCTCTATATGCATGACATCTAGATTATGGCGTAACATGTTATCCTTCCAATAAGGCAATGTGAAGAAAATACTTTGCTTCTTCCATACACTTGACTCAAAATGTAAAGTACCCTGTAATTCCCTGAAAATGTCATCACCGGTCATAAAATAGGGTGGTGGAGTCATTTCATAAGTACCGTCAAATGATCTTTGATCTCTTCTCCACCTATGATTTAATGGTAAGAACCGTCTATGCCCCATGTAGCAAAATTTTCTACCATTATCCAACCACCGTGACCAAGTCTGATACATACAACATGGACATGCAAGACGTCCCTTTGTACTCCATCCAGAGAGGTCACCATATGCAGGAAAATCGTTAATTGTCCACATCAATGCCGCACGCATCTTAAACATATCTTTCGTAGCAATGTCATAAGTATCTAATCCAACATCCCACAACTCTTTTAACTCTAATATCAATGGTTCTAGATATACATCTATCTTGAAAGAAGGAGATTTCGGTCCAGGAATAAGTAATGACAACATTAAAGATGAACGTTTCATGCACATCCAAGGAGGCAAGTTATATGGTACTAATATCACTGGCCATGTGCTATGACTAGTGCTCATGTTCCAAAAGGATTAAACCCATCCGCTGCTAACCCAAGCCTAACATTACGAGGATCAGAAGCAAAATCAGCATACTGTGCATCAAATGCCTTCCAAGCTTGACCATCGGCCGGATGCCTTAACAACCCATCATTTGCACGTCCATCGTGATGCCATTTCATATGAGAAGCAGTTTTTGAGGACATGAATAATCGCTGCAAGCGGTGCTTTAAAGGAAACCACCGCAAAACTTTCCGGTTTTTTCTTGATCTCTTGGATGATCCACCTTCATTCGTGAGAAAATATTTCCCTCCCCATTGCCCTTCCATTTTGAAGCTCCGCACTTTGAACAAACTTCTAATTTCTCATTCTCATTCCAAAACAACATACAACCGTTTGGACAAACAGGAATCTTTTCATATCCAAGTCCTAACCCTTTCATGTATTTTTTAACTTCATAAGTGTCCTTCGGTAATTTTGCACCCGCAGGGAGCATATCACCCAGTGTTTGGAGTAACCACGTAAAAGAGGTATTACTCCATCCTCCCATGCACTTCAAATGATATAACTGTACAACAGCAGTTAACTTACTAAATTTTATGCACCCTTCATACAAAGGTTCGTCTGCATCTTTAAGCATGTCATAAAACTTTGCAGTATGTTCAGTAGGAAGTGGATCTCGTTGTTCTCGTACATTATGGGATTGTGTTTCCGGTACTAATGGAAATACCTCGTGTAATAGTTCATGCATCCCAGATGAGGGTTCACACATTTCATTATCCCCAACAGAAATAGAAGGATGACTAGATGCTGCCCTATCTCGCAATTCACCATGCGCAAACCAATAATCGTAACCCGGAGACATCCCATATTGGACCAAATGATCATGTACCGTACTGATGTTATACCTCTTGTAATTGACGCACTTTACACAAGGGCAACAAATTCTCTCATCACTACCCATACTCTTAGATGCAAAACCCAGAAACTCATTGACTCCCAACACATATTCACTTGTCCCGCGTTTCTTTTTCATCCAACTCTTGTCCATGAGCGACAATAATAACTATATGAAATGCAACAAAAAAGATTATGCATAAGATTTAATGTTTTTCACATTTTATCAAGATTTTTCAATAAAACTAACATAGATTAATAAAACAACACACGTAACGAACATCATATAACAATTACCCCTCCAATCTCCAATAAACTCCACAGAACCAACAACAAATAATAGTTAGCCCTACCAGTACCCTCCCTCCGCCTTCCAACAAAACCCACAAACACCAACATCTCCAATAACTCCACAGAACCAACAATAAATAAAAGTTAGCCCTACCCTCCGCCTTCCAACAGAACCCACAAACACCAACATAATAAACAGAACGTTAGCTAGCCGTTAGTTATTCCGTCCACCTTCCAATAAAATCCACAAACTCTAATCTCCAAAAAAAAAAGGAAAAAAGAACAAACAATAGTAATTGACGAAGAGATTCAAAATACCACTGACCTGTGAAAGAGTAATATGTGAATGGCAAGTCACCTAGTGTCCCTCAATCACAGTTACGAAAACCACTGTAGTTGAGACTATTGAGTTCAACTGTGAAAGAAATTTAGAAAATAGATTTTTAATAAAAATACCTGGTCCAAAAAAAATAGTAAAAACAGCGGACTTTTGGACATCAATAAATTCATACATTCCAATTCATATATTTTCAGCAACAAAAATATATTTTCAGCAACCAATTCATACAAAACAAAAGATATATTTTCAGCAATCAATTCATACAAACCAATTCATATATTTTCAACAATAAATTCATACATTATAATTCATATATTTTCAGCAACCAACCAAACCACATGCATATATTTTCAGGAATAAATTCAAATATTTCAATTCATATATTTCCAGCAATGAATTCATACAAAACAAAATATATATTTTCAGCAATTAATTCATACAAACCAATTCATATATTTTCAACAATAAATTCATACATTATAATTCATATATTTTCAGCAACCAATTCATACAAACCAATTCATGCATATATTTTCAGGAATAAATTCAAATATTTCAATTCATATATTTCCAGCAATGAATTCATACAAAACAATATATTTTCAGCAATCAATTCATACAAACCAATTCATATATTTTCAACAATAAATTCATACATTATAATTCATATATTTTCAGCAACCAATTTACATCAGCAACCAATTCATACAAACCATTTTTTCAGGAATAAATTCAAATATTTCAATTCATATATTTCCAGCAAATTCATACAAAACAAAAAATATATTTTCAGCAATCAATTCATACAAACCAATTCATATATTTTCAACAATAAATTCATACATTTCATATATTTTCAGCAATCAATTCAGCAACCAATTCATACAAAATTACATTTTCAGCAAATATTTCAATTCATATATTTCCAAAATTCATACAAAATATATTTTCAGCAATCAATTCATACAAACCAATTCATATATTTTCAACAATAAATTCATACATTATAATTCATATATTCAGCAATATACATTTTCAGCAACCAATTCATACAAACCATGCATATATTTTCAGGAATAAATTCAAAATTCAATTCATATATTTCCAAAATTCATACAAAATATATTTTCAGCAATCAATTCATACAAACCAATTCATATATTTTCAACAATAAATTCATACATTTAATTCATATATTTTCAGCAACCAATTCATCATTCATACAAACCAATACATTTTCAGCAATAAATTCAAATCAATTCATATATTTTCAAAATTCATACAAAACAAAAAATATATTTTCAGCAATCAATTCATACAAACCAATTCAATATTTTCAACAATAAATTCATACATTACATATATTTTCAGCAACCAATTAATACATTGATTAATATATATTTTCAGCAACCAATTCATACAAACCATGCATATATTTTCAGAATAAATTCAAACAATTCATATATTTCCAAAATTCATACAAAATATATTTTCAGCAACAATTCATACAAACCAATTCATATATTTTCAACAAAAATTCATACATTATAATTCATATATTTCAGCAACCAATTCATACAGCAACCAATTCATACAAACCATTAATTTTCACAAGATATTCATACATATCAGTCAATGTTAATACCATGCAGAAAGCACCCAAACAATTCATAAGTCACTAAAAAAAGGAAGTCATTCAACAAAGTACCGAACATAAAATTATTTTTCATTATATTTTCCCATAATACTTTGCCGGTTCTATAAGGCATAGCAGCGGCGGTTTTGGTGACCGCCGCTAAAATGACCACCGCTGTAGACCTGTTTTTTTGTAGTGAACATTTAAATAAGTTTGATTCTTTAGTGGATCATAAAAACCCACTTTTCTTCCTTTTCTTCGGGATTGAATATCAATTACAATGTGGATGTAATCTAACAAAAATAATAGACGGGGTGCAAAATTTAAAATCCTTATAATTAAAGAGTACAACGTGTATTTATATCTAACATATAACTAACACAATAGTTTTCAGTCACTTTCTCTAAAACCTTAAAACTTATTTGGAGAGTAAAAGAGAGAAAATACCTGGAAAGAGTAGCAAAACAACCAAAAATATCTCCAAGCCCTTAGCAGGGTACTCTAAACAAAAATAACATAATTATTAATAACAGAAAGTTTATATTTGACGAATCTTTATTTCTAACCTCTAAACTATCAATAAATGTCATTTACTTGTTTAAATCATGAATTTATTCATATTTAGTTTATAAATATTAATGCATTTTGATAGTTTATGAACTAAATATAATAAAATTGTAATTTCAGATGAATAAATGACATTTAAATGGTAATTAGGGCCAGAAGTGGTGTTTCTCTATTTATTTTTAACGCTCGCGCACAGTAGATTTCAAATTTTAAATTTTGGGCTTCCGATTGCTCGATTGGGTAACTTCGCCATATAGGGAGGACTGCCAAGTAAGCCCAGTCCAGTACCAAGGGAAGCTTTAGTGGCCCAATTTTCGGGGATGTGAAATAGTACAGATACTGAAGTAAAATCAATTGCATTATCGAAGTGGATTTGTTAAACCCCGGTAGACATAAGCTCTACTTGGCTCTCACCTGCAGATTGAATTTCCCATTGCTGCTGTTCGAATCAGATATCATGCTTGGTTTACGTGGTTCAGTAGGGACAGTTTCTGATATAGGTCTTCGACTCCTCCAAAATGTATCGGTCAGTGTTCATATCTCTTCTTTTGAAGGATCAAATTTGCCGACATTTATTGGTTGATTTTGTTCTTATTCTTTGTCCGCGTAGAATCGTGATTGGGGAAATAAGTGTTTTTTTTTTGAGTTTTTGGATCTTGGGATTATGTTTCACATGGCTTTCTTAGATCTTGTTAATCTGAAATGCTTGCTAAAAATATCGGTTAGTAGGGTTTAGGTGTCTGGTTGCTGATTGTCTGTGGGCTCTTTGGTTCTGTTTGTTTGTTAGGTTCAATTGTTAAGCTTTGTTTGGTTGCCGAGAAATTTCATGAAACGAAATACGTATCTCACACTTGCCTATCCAACCCTTGATACAGTTATTTGATTCCTGTCGTCATTATGTTTTCCCATTTTCTCGGTCACCGAATGGGGTTTAAAGGGGTTTTATTTTTGAGAAATGCTTGGTGTCCTTCCTGAGTTCTTCTTAAGTTCTTCTAAGAAGAATCCAACAGATCAGGATCTCTGAGTGTATAAGGCTCACTTTTAAAATTAATCCTGAGCCGTTGGATTCTTCTTAAAAGAATCTGGGAAGAACCCAAGAAGTACACCAAGCATTACTCTTTATTTTTTTCTTGTGGTTTATGCTGGACTATTGGTCCGTTTGTCATTTGTTAATGAAAATTGGAAAGAAAATGCAAAACAAATAGTTTACAAAGTTCACTCTTAAGTTCATTTTGTTGCGTTGAAATGCCCTTCTAAATTATGCAAATATCAACCATCATTTCATCGCCCCATGTCTCTGCATCTTGTAATGGTGCATCTCAACCCAACTTTACGCGGTAAATAGAATGCACCGCACTTTGAAATCATTTAGGGATTCAGGATAGGATGGTTTTGCCGATTCCACGAAGATTGGGGTGGGTGAGTTTTGAGCGGAGGCTTCAAAAAGGAGGCTATGGGAGTAGCCAATCTGTTAAAGAAAGCCCCAATGGTTTGAGGAGGGTAAAAGTGGTGGTGGAAGCTGAGAAGACTCTTGTGGGATCTTGGAGATGGCTGATGCTAATGCACCTCCACTATGCATCTGGTGGGAAAATCTTGATGGCTGGTGAGAAGATAAAGCAGAAGCAGGCGGGTTAGGTTGGCGGAAGGGGGCATCTATTTCGGAGTTCTTTTTCCCCCTTTCTCTCTCTTCTTAAGCACTTTAACGGCAAGAATTGAGTATTTTAATGAAAGCCTGACGTCTCTTTTCCTGACCTAAAATATGTGAAGGGAAAAAACAGAGCTTCTGCGCATGAATTTTCCTTTTCCTTTTCCTGGTTACAATTTGCTTTTAGTTCCACTCCATATTAGAAAAGAAGATAATGATGAATAAAGTGGAAGAATACTGTAACTTGGCTGGAAGTTTTCACAAGTAGTGATTGTCATGTCTTTATGGATCCTATTCCAAACAATAAGAGAGATATCTATTCATTGTTTGGCAGTTTTCTTCCAAAAAATAGAATTTAGATTAATTCATGCACTGTCACTTTTTGCCTTTTCCTTTTCCTTTGGAAATCTCCATAGCCAATTCATAACAGTGGAAGTTGAAGATTGCTGTTTGTAGTGTTAAGTTAGTGTGTACTATTTTTTGCAGCTTCATGGTGTACGTGTCCAGTGTATTAATATTGGAGGAGGAGTAGGGGAGATTCCAGACAAGAAGCGCCTGAGGATTGCTCTTCAGCACATTCATGGAGTTGGTCGTTCCAGAGCTCGCCAAATTCTCTCCGAGCTCAGCATTGAGAACAAACCCGCAAAGGACTTAACAGGGAGAGAAATCTACTCTCTCCGTGAGGAGCTTACTCGCTACTTGACCGGGCATGACTTGGTAGATCTCTCTCTCTCTCTCTCAAGAATCTTCTGTCTCTAAGGGGTTGTTTCAGGGACAAGGATTTAAGCTAGTGCTGATCCAATTAAGGAATACGAGTTACCTCAATTGTGAACTGGTTTGGAGTTATGTGCAGTTTGTTTAGGGATTTAGGTTATAAGTTGGTGTGTATGAAAAATCAAGGATTTGATTGTGCTAGTGTAATTTTGAATGCAAGGATATCATGCAATAGTAGCTTAAAATTACTGATGTTATTCATGTAACTTGTTTTGGGTTTTCAGAACAACCAAGTTAAGAAGGACATAGCAAGACTGATGGAGATTCAGAGCTATAGAGGGATAAGGCACAGTCAGGGGTTACCATGCAGAGGACAGCGAACACACACCAATGCCCGGACCTGGAGGGGTAAGGCCATTCCTGTTGCTGGAAAAAAGAAAGTTTAACTCTAAGGGATCCTTCTCTCTGTTTCTTGGGTTTTGGTATATGACTCATCTTGGAGCACAAATTAGTATTTTTGGGTTGAACTCCATCGCTCTTATTTTACAGGATGTTTTATCCGTTGCTCTGTTTCAATTAGAGGTCCCTTCGGTTTCCATGATATGTCTTTTCTCATGTCCGTGATGAATGATTCTCAAGTCCATAAATTTTCTTTGCTTCGAACATGCCTAGACTGGTTTAGCCTGAAATTGTCCTTTTTAGCATAACGTTCAATGGGGTTGGTTTGAAACCAGTGGGGCAACCATTGAGCCAACCAGCCCGACCTAGGTTGGAGAGGTCTCTAAACACGCTGTGAATTTGGGATATTAATTATGGGAAACGCAGTGAGTTTGATTGCTTTTTCGACCGATCTCTTGCTAAGATAGTTGTACTGGATATTTTTGAACTTCCCTTGTTGCGCTGAAATGTCAGTCGATGTAATTACTGTTGATCGTGGACCGTTTTGAAGAGAAATAAAATTACATTCGCAACTCTTGTTGTTATTGTTCCTTCTGCGGCTATGAAATTGACCGGACGGAGTAGTCGAATTGGCCAAGCAATCCATTAGGTGACCATGGTGGACCTGGACCATTGCAATTGCGAAATCTGATTCCTCCAAAATTGAAGCTTTTTTGTTCTGGGGCACCAAGTACAAGAAGCCTGAAGCAGGCTCCACTTGGTTTTTCGTATCCAGTTTGCTCTTTTTACTGGTTTTTTCAGAGACCCAAGTCCTACTCCACGATTCCAGCGCCATACCTAATTAGGGGTACAAACCTGAGGACAACCACTATTGCACAATGAAACCAGGTACAAGTTTTTACGATCCAAATGCCCACAACGGTAACCTATTGGACAATGACACTGATGCAGATCATCAGAAATGAAACGGTGTTGATTGGGTCTTCAAATGATTGACTCTTCTGGTAGAGAAATTACCCTTGATCAGTATATCTTTATTCATTTTGATGTTTGTGTAAAAATTTTGGGGAGTTAGAGTTGATGAAAAAGTAAAGAGAGACATGATTTGAATGAATTGTTTATATTTATTTGGAGTGAAAAGTGATGATTTAATGGGGAGAGAAAAAATTTTAGAGAATTATTTTACTAGGGTGAAAATTTTGGGAGCTCAAAATTTTTGCACTCAAATGCCAGATAGGACTACACACTGAAACTTAGACTAATTTGACTATTGCAAAAGATTGGATATTCGAATTTAAAATCAGAGCTTTTTATAGTACTTGATTATGAAGGCTTTGTGAAAATTTTAGGAATTATTTGTTATTAAATTATTTAATCATCCAAATATATAAAATGTTTCATACAATTTCATAATATATGCAAAGATGAACTCCTAACTTTATATTTTTGTTAAAATACTAGCTATTTTGTACGAAAATAAATTGTTGGAGATTCAAAAATCTTGGAGTATCTTTAAAAATTTAGGTATATAAGAATTGGTAAATAAGTAAAAATAGATAATTTGAGTGAATTTTTTATATTTATTTTGATAAAAATACATGATTTGATGGAAAAAGAAATTTTTTTAGAGTTATTTTATTAGGTCAAAATTTTGGAGGAAGATGAGGATTTACTTTTTTTTTTTGGGAAAATACACTTTTCACCTACGAACTACCCTAGGTTTTAGACTTTGCACCCTAAACTACCAATTTTGACACATTGCATCCTCTAACTATCAATTTTTAACACTTTGCACCCTTTTATCAAATTTTCAGACTAAAATGACGATAATGTTCTTGACCCATTTTGCATATATTGAAGATATTGTTGTCAATTCATTAATTTCTGAAGGTATTATTGTCAAATGAGGGTGCAAAGTGTTTAATATTAGTAGTTGGAAGATGTAATGTGTCAAAGTGGGTAGTTCAGGGTGCAAAATGTCTAACATTGATAGTTTGAGGGTACAATATCTTTAAGATGGTAGTTTGGGGTATAATGTATCACCAACCCGGTAGTTTGTGGGTGAAAAGTGTATTTTTCTCAAAAAAAAAAAAAAAATTTACAATCCCAAAACCGAATTTATAGTCGGGTTCGTAGTTAGGCTTGGGCCACAATAGTTTGCGACTGGTTGAGGTCAGGTTGTACAGACCTTGGGCCGCTAGGCCTCATCCAGTTCTGTTAGAGCCGTAGAGGATAAGCACACGGTCGTCTTCTTCGTCATCCACATTTGCAGAGAGACAGTATAGTCAATTGAGGGGAAGAAAATGGCACAGACGCTGGCAATGCCTCTGGCGCCCTCGCTGTCCGTTATCTGCAACGGAGGAAACCGCAATTCTCTCTCTAGAAGCCTCTCCTTTCCAATTGCAAGCCCTCCTAAGGTGGGTGAAGTTCGCTTTCTTTACTTCATTTCGATTTTATGGGGCTTTTGTTTTTGTTTCACTTGTCTTGGAGCACATGTCGTTGGAAACGAACTAAAATCTCTGCATTTGGATGTCACACTGTCACTGAGAAAATTTGAACCCTCATTTTCTGTTAAGAGCGTCGTTATTTTTCCGTTGCCTTTTAGTATTATAACGTTGATTCAATACAAAGTGAAGCATTGGAGTGTGGAATGTTGATCTCTTTGGAGTCTTGTTGGCATCTTTGCCGAGAATATTTCTGGGGAGGACAAGAAAATGCGGTATTGAATTCTTTGCTTCCAGATGTTTGTTTCGATTTGACGTTACAGATAAGCAATTTTGCGTTAGGCTTACTTACTGATGATTTTTGTTTACTTAGTTCCCAAATTATTGAGTTTCACCTTTCTTCATCTTTACCTCTTTGCATATATGCAGTTCTGCATCCCAAATATGAAAACTATTTCTTTAATTCTGCATCCCAAATGTGAAAACTATTTCTTTAAGATATGCAGACCTTTTTATTTTGGCTACCAATTATTGCTCGAGTAATGAAGTTGGGAGTTTTTGGTTTATATATTGGTGGGAACTCAATCTAATCTATTATCTGTAGCTTCCTGGTCTAAGTATCAAATGTGTTCGGGTTGGAGGAGTGGAGATACCAAACAACAAGAGGGTTGAGTTCTCTCTGCAGTACATTCATGGAATTGGCCGTACCAGAGCCCGTAAAATCCTCTGTGACCTCAGCATGGAAAACAAAATTACCAAGGACTTGTCTGAGGAAGAGCTCATCTCAGTCCGTGATGAAGTTACCAAATACATGATTGAAGGCGACCTGGTAATGTCCCGTTGTTCTCTAAATGTATATAAATGTAAATAAAAAGCCCTTTAACAGGACTGAATGTGGGTGTTTCAGAGGCGGTTCAATGCGCTTGCTATAAGGAGATTAAAGGAGATTCAATGCTACAGAGGCATGCGGCACATTCAGGGGTTGCCATGTAGAGGACAGCGAACAAAGAATAATTGCCGGACCTTGAAGGGTAAGAGGGTTGCTATTGCTGGAAAGAAGAAAGCTCCTCGTTAGGCAAATAGATTTGGCTTCTTTTTCCTCTATTGTTGAACTGTCGTGCAGGTTTTGTATACGAATCAACTTGTGATAAAAACTTAGTTGCCTTGCTTGATCGGATTCAGCTGCTGTAATTGATGACTGATCTTTGGAAGCGCATTTCCTGACATTCTGTTTCATATCATCCTGTTTCTTTTTTGGAATTGAATTTTTTGGTAGTGTATACCGGGAGTTAATTTTAGTTCTCGCGCAAAGTCAAAGTTGTCTTAGCTGCAATCGAAGTATGAAATTGTGACATTTATGAGATACTGGTGAAAATACTGACCAAATTGTATCGATCCTGGTCAAGCTTGATAATATAAGCTATTTTGGAGGGTAAGATGAATTCTTTTTTCAAATATTGTTGAATTCTAAGTCCCATTCCTTTTAAAATGGTCATTGGTGCTCTGTAGGTTCCTGTACTTGGAGTCAATAATAGTTCCATCCTATAATGGTTTTCTTCTCTTTCTTTTCTCTCCATCAGAGAGCTTTTCGCTTCTACCTCGCTCATCTGTCTGTATTTTGATTAAGTGTTAATGTTTTATGCATGATTGACATTGATGCAATCCAGTGAATAATTCACTTCCATTTGGAATGGAATAACGGAAATACTCTCTGCACTGTCTACATTGGGTTCTTTATCTTGAAAGTTCTGGAGTTGTTGCTTTGGATGCCCCCTCGCCCCCCTTCATCCCCTGCCCACGCATATTGACACAGGTAGTATTGTATTTCAGCCTTCTGAGTTCATCTATGGGGAGAAAAAATGTGAGTGAGCGAGACTAATTTTTGGAAATTTCTTTTCTGCTTGATATTTCAGTCATGGTATATGTGGTTAATGTAAAACGAGAGATCTGTGGTTGCCCCCATTGTATATCTTGATTGGGAATTTGCTCCTTTCAGCAACCCTTATTCTTTCGGTCCCTAATGGTCACCTCTGTGATACATGTTTTTATATTGTGGTGTTCTTGATCCTGTGCCGGAGGGCTGGCAAGCCGGAAATTTTCGGGGTTCCGGAAGTTACATGCCATCTTTTAACTCTGTTGTCCTAAGACTCCTAACCAGTGACTGCAGAGTTCAGTCGATAATGGCATATATATATATATTTATTTTTTTTTAAAACAGTTTGTTAAAAAACTATATATATATATATATATTTCATTTTTCGACTCTCTTGTTATCAACCACCAACTTTGGAGTCTGTACTTCTTTCGTTCATAACTAAATAGTACTTGCAATTTAATTTCAATTAAAGAATTTAGTAGTATTTGCAGTTAAAAGTGTGCGTTAAAAAAGATTGGAGTCCCGATTCCCTCGAAGAGAGATCATTCCCTATTCCCCCACATTAATTTTCGTTTTGTTTAAAGAACCCTAGGGTTCTATCCCGAGATTGAAAGGATCGATGCAGGTACACAGGTTAACATAAAATTTCAGACATTTATGCTACATATTCACGCAAAAACTGTAGGATCAAGATCCAAACTTCCCACCAGAGTTCATACAAGATACAACAAACATCTCTCCGGAAATTCATACACCCAGAAACCGAGGTTCGCCGTAGAGGCCCCTACACATTCTACACAATTTACAAACGGCAAACTTTTCTTTTCTTAGGCTAGCACACAGTAAAGTTGACAAACATGAACCGTGTTTCCAATTCACCCCAGAATACTGTGCCAGTATCCAGAACGGCTCCTCCCAGGGAGAGAATGGAAACACAAGTAGAATGTGCCTCTGGGAGTTCAGGAAAAAAAGAAAGAAAAAAAGACGTCCGCGAAGTTGCACCTTCTAGGTCTAAGTAAACGAAGCATCATTTGTGGCTGCGTGGCTTCGAGAAGAAAGATGATGTCCGCGAAGTTACACCAAATCATTATATGTACAACGTCCGAGAACCAACTTCACCACTGCGCAAGGCTAGGGAGAGTGAGAGACAGAGCGATAAATGCTTCTAGGTCGAAGTAAACGAAGCATCATTTGTGGCTGCGTGGTTCCGAGAAGACTTCCGGAGTCGTGCCGGCGGCACGCAAGGCACACGAATGCCAACCGTCAGGAATGTGGCGTCGTTAGAACCATCCCTTGGAGGCTCGAAAACCACAGGCAGAAACGAATAGCATTCACACCAGAAAATGCGTTTTCTGAAACTATTAATCAATGCTTCTTTCCCCTGCATGCACGTGTTAACCCCCCAAGAAGAGTATTAAGAGGTAAAGATATGAAACCTTATGCTGTGAACAACATGGACAGTACTAAACTTTGCAACCATGTAAGAAGCAAAAGTTAGTATAAATAGGAACATAAAAAACTGCCGACCAAGCCCATGGTCAAAGTACATGCAAGCTTGTGCTCATGTGCTGTGTACGATCGATATTGAAAAGCACAATGGGAAATAAACCTGAAGCTCGGCAAGAGTGACTTCACAAGTTTTCTTGTTCTCAGAGACTGCCCACAGGTGTTCGTGAAAAGAGTTGAAAAACCTGAATGCAGCAACAGGAGTCGCAAAATTCACAAATGCGTAGCCCAGATTCGATGTCTTCCTTTGAGACCAAAACTTCCTGCGAGATAAGTACCCGTAAGTTTAAAGAGACAACCAGACCAGGTAACAGCCGACAACCACACTAACAAAAATGGATGGCAACTGGCGAGTAAAGACTCAAAGGGTGCTACATACATGAAGTCCATTGGCAAGTAGACAAAATCGTACGCAGACTTGCACGAAAACGACTCTGACTTCATGTTCTCGTCCCGACAGTGCTTGTCAAGTATAGCCAGAAGATCATTCCTTCTGAGAATTGACACACAATAGGATGCAAATTGGCCCACAGAAGAATAGCATGACAGACGTATAACTAGAAAGCAGCAATAAGCCATGGTCATTATGTACATGCGTACAGAAAATTCATGTAGATACCCGTACAAAGATATACATACATATATTATATATCTATATACACACTACGTGCAGCCACAAACATGCGTATAACAGCATCATAAAGATTAAGGAGCCCAGATAAATTATAATTATTCATTTATAAATGTTCATGCCCATTTATGACACTGACTGAATTAAGTATCGACAGAAAAAGGGGGAGACATCAAAAACTTTGAGAGACAGATATCGTTCACGGATATTTGTTACCATTTAGCGAATAGGACAGAAGCTAGAGAAGGTGCGACCAAACAAAGAACCGTTTTCGTTCTTCGCCAGTCGCTTGAGGGTTGAGACCAAACGTCGCAGAATCCTCGGGCAGAAAAGCATAGAATTTTTCTCCTGGTGAAGACTAAGTGTACATCTTAACAATTCATGAACGATAAAACGGATTAGGTGTGGGGACATGAAAGACGACATAAACTAAACCAGTCGAATAACTGAGGCATAGCATACGCCTGATGCCGAACAATATGATATCGAGATAAAAACATAGTTAAAGAACCCACCTAAACTGGTTAGGGATGTTCTTGATCATGACAGTGGTCTTCTCGGAGCTGATGAGTTCATCAACAGTAGCGGGAAAAGGAATAATACGGCCAAGGCCACCACTTTTCTGATCACAAGACTTGCTCCTATTAAAATGGTGGTGGATATTCATTGTCTGGCAATTGGCGGATCCAGAGCGCACGTCTTTGCGAACAACAGGAGGAAAAGGTAGTACACCACCACTCTTCCCTTCAGACGCGCCATTCCTTTCTGATATTGCTGACCCGCCGTTCTTTGGCATCCATACTTTCTCCCTGCAATTCACAGTAGGCTTTCTACGTGAAAACCTAGGTCCCAAAATCCGGCCCTTCAGTTCCCTACCCACCTTTTTTCCACAGACAGAAGTCTCATACACATCCAGATCACCCCTAACCTTTTCCTGCACCTTTTCAACCCCGGAATTCTCCCCGCAAAGCCCAACAGAAATTGAAAACCCATATACTGGTTGAGGCTGTGAGCAAATATCGTAGAATACGGGTCCGTACGATCCATATGGGGCGGCCAAGGGATACGAAAAATTTGGGCCGTCGTGGTAGCCGGGCAACACAGACCACGCCGGTAACGGAGGTGGGAGCGAAAGAGGCGGTTGCGTGCGACAAAGGCTAACAGTTGTGGGGAGTGCTTTCTGTTCAGGCCTGAAGGATTGAGCATCCGGATTCAAGGGCTTCGACATTTGGTACATAATTCCAGGGTTTCGGGTTGACGAGGGAAAGTTCAAGTGTGGAGGGTTCTGGCACATATTTGGGAGAGAGAAAAAGTACAAAATGCAGGAAACAAAAGAAGCTTGGAATAATTGGAGTGTGATTCTGTCGTCTCCTACTCATGTATCAGATAGACCGGGAGAAAGTGACGGTTAAGGACATGAAGAAATGAGGGTTACTGCAGTAGGGTTTCGCATGCGGAACAGACGGTGGGGGGGGCTCGCCGATGGGGAGTAAGGGTAAAAGCCAAGGCTGTAATGGGAAGCGGGGCTTCTGCAGGTGTGTCTTTCACTTTTCCGGGGGGAGAAAAAATCTCTGAGATAGTGATGATGGCACTTCATTTAATGCCTGCCTTCCTTGCACGACATCCCCGAGTTGGCGGCGTAACATAGTGAGAGAGCAGCTCTTCGACTACTGGCGTTTGTCTGCGATCTAAAATTTTTAATTATAAAAAAATTCATTAAATCATATTTTTTTACTTTTTTTCACGTATTCTTGAATCATTAAATAAATTAACGTGTGATAAGTGAATACTCGAATTTTGTCAATATTTTTTATTATAAATTTCTAATTGTTGTGATTGGCTCTTAATTCGTTATTCTTTTCTTATAAATTCTCAAATTTTTTGTTTACTATAATACTGATGACTAAAATTGTGTGAGATATATATATATATATATATTTTTTTTTTTTTTCTTTTTCAATGTTTGAGAAAGTGACGAGGCCTCTAAAAAAACGATTGGAAAGAAATGGTAGAGATTGTGAAAAGTTTATTAGTATGTTTGGAAAAACAAGTTGTCGTGGGGGACATTGTCCGTAGCCTTTTGTCAATTTTTAAAATTGAGTGATTGTTTGGGAAGTTAAAATTTTATTTTTATTAATATATTTTAAAATTTTATCTTTATTTTTATCATTTATTCATTAATTTTAATACATTTTCTTTTTAATACTAATATAAAATTTTAACAAAATTTTACTAAAACTTTTATTAGAAATGGAAGGTATTTTTGTGATAAAATAATGTTAGCCACAACTTATTTTGATATTAAGAAACGTGTTCAAACATCCAAACAAGCAAAGCGTTAATCCCAAAAAAAAACAAAGAAACAACCAGAGGATTTGCTGAAATTGGTCCTCGACTGTTTGCTTTTCGACCGAGTGACCGGAAATGCTGAAATTGGCAGGGCATGTTCAAGCTTTATTCATAGTTAAGGTGTAAGTGATTTGCTATGTTGTTTCAGTTCTAGGTGTTATTAGCTTCTTTTTTTTCGGTCATCTTTCGAGTTTTTACGTCTTTTAATCTGGCAATTATTCAATTTATATAAATTAGAAGTATTGCACAAATTTTAAAATTAGTCAAAATGTGCATAAATAGATTGGACATCTTATTAGAAAAAAAAAAAAAAAAAAGTACTTTTTATAAGCACCCGTGTTGTTCATTCATTAAAAGCGACAGCCACACGCAGTCTAGAACGCAATGCAACAGAAGTCTTTGGCTATTCACCTTTGAAAATTTTGTTTGTACGAAAATTTGCAACTAAAATTTTAGTTGATGAGAATTAATTGAAAAAGAAAGATAATTATTTGAATTAATTTTTTATATTTATTGTAATAAATAAATAATTAATAAATAAATATTATTATATAATTATTTTATTAAGTAATCGCCGAAATTTTGATAACATGGATCGCCTAATTGATTGACCCTGGCACTGTATTTGAGGAAGGATTTTCAATCAATGGAAACGTTTAAGTCTTAAAATTTTCATTTTTAAAATTTATACTCTAATAAAATAATTTTTTAAATTTATTTTCTTTATTAAATTATTATTATTTATTTTAAATTATAAAAATTAATTTTTTTTTTCTCTTTTTTTATTTTTTTACTAATTTTAATAATTCTAAATTTTTATTATTCAAAATTTTTACAACCACAAATATGTAATGGTATATTTTGCTTTTGCTCTTTGGATGTTTGGAAGTGAAAATTTTAAAGATTAAAAATTTTAGAAGATTTAAAATTTGTAAAAAATAAAGATATTTTATGAGATTAATAAAAAGTAAAGAAATAAAATATTTAAATAAATATATAATAAAAAATTAAAAGTAAAAGAAAAAATATTTTATAATTTTATAATATGAATAAAAATTTAGATGGTAAAATTTTACACCTGAACGCCACCATTGTTTCTCTCAGTTATCCTTCTGGCGGGGTTTTATTTTTTTTCAATTCTATTATTGACAGTTATCTCTGTTTTTGCTTGCTTGTTTACAGGCGTAAGCCGCGTCACCATCTCAACCCTATCCAACGATACACATGTGAAACCACAAGTTCGCGAAAGCTTTGCTGCAGCGAGATTCAGAAGCGACAGGACATCTCATCAATGAAGGTGTCTGTTGAACTTCGACGTCGCTATCACAACCCTTAAGCAATAGCAACAAAGTACGATTCCATTTTCTTTCCATTTCTTAACACACAAAGGCAGTACTGTGACTCGTCAGGATCAGAACTTGTGCATGTTTCTATGCTTCAAGGCCGTTTCCTTGAGCCATGCGAACCAGCCCGAGTCTCTCAGAGAACTAACCCATTTCTCTTTGTCTTTTCCCGAGCTCTACCGTCGCAGACAGTCCGGTTTGCCGAATTCATACAAGCAGGGCTATTGCAGGGCTCAGATGTGAAGCTATGAACTTTGCATGGTAATGTGGGGTTGACCATTTCTCTTTTAGCTCAAGCCATCTGCTCTGCCATTCCATGCCATCTTGAAATATTTGTCTGCAACGGAAACGCATGTCCTGCTGGAACGGAAAAGCTCTAAACACAGGGGGCAAGAGAAACGATAGATATGTAGTACTGTAGGTCGAAAAGCTATAAACATGTTTGGAGGAGCTTAATTAGAAAATTACCACATTTTAAAGGAAAAAGGAGACGCTTTGCCACAACGATGTCTCTAATTTGATTCAGTTTTGGACAAATTTTTTTTTTATCTAAATTGTAGTAGAGATAGATTGAACGGTTGACCGCCTTGCATGTTTATTTAAGAATAATAATACTCTCTAATTTCCTACCATAATTACATAATACAATTTAAGAAAAAATAAATAGAATAAAAAAGTTCATAAGTTATAAAATTTTACTGTTATATCTATTTCTTTTAAAATTAAAATAGGATAAAAATAATAACTGAAACTACTAATTTAATTTTGAGTTATTCATGTAAGTTTTTTTTTTTTTTTTTTCCATCTGTTCAATTGAATTTTGAAGTTCTTGCTTTGAGCTTGCACACTGTGATAGGTGGGAAAACCCTCGGCTCATGAAGAAATCGGATGGTTTCAAACCCGACGCCGTGCTCGCGAATTCAAGGACGCCAGAAGAGAAGATTGTCCAGCAACAGAACCAACATGAAAAGACCTAGACACAGAGAGAGTAATAGCTTGAAGGAAGAAGATCGAAGATCATTCATGCATCCGATTACTACAGAAGACTTGATAGATAACAAACACTGATGCCTGATGGGTATGTCATAAGGAAGATTGCTTGATATGGTCGAATCTAAACGGATCTTATTGCTCTGCCTCCATAATTTCCTCTATTTTGACCCCTCTACGCTGTTGATCATCATTGCGGAGAGACAACACTGTCTTTCCCTAGCCGAGGGACTGAGGCTATGCTTCCTTAGGCAGCCTTTCATGTCTGGCCTATTTTAATATTATAATTATAAAATAATCTTTCGTCAAATCATTATTTTTTATGATAAAAAATATAAAAATTTATTTAAATCCTTTTTTTTTTCACCGTAAACTATCTTACTCTAAATTTTAAAAACATACACGGCTCACGAGGTCTGTGATTATGCTGTCCCAAAATTTTGTAGGTTTATAATTAAATAACGTAAGTTTTATATATTATATTTTATTCCTCCTCAAATTATGAGGTGTTTGTTTGTTAAAATTTTAGAGAATATTTCGAAATTTTGAAAATTTTTACTTTATTGAGATTTATTGGAGTTTATGAAAGGTGAAATATATATGTGTAAAAGTTAAAAATTTAGAGTATATTTATTTTGTTAGAAATGCTCCAAAATATTAAAGAAACAAACGGGACCTATATGTACAGTATATTCAAGAACTTATACAATATAAGATTATAAAACAGCGTCTGTGTATTAAAAATTTTAATAAATTTTATTAAAATTTTATCTCTCGTTTATTAATTTTAATATTATTATTTTTTTAATATCAACATAAAATTTTATTTACATCCAAACATATTTAATTGGCATCAATTTAAAAAACAAATTTTACTTTTTGTCACAAACTCTCGTGTCCGCTTCACAAATCCAAATATAATTTTTTTCGCTCAGCAAAACAACACTGAAAAAGTAAATTTTTTTTTTTTTTTGAAATACATTGTCTTGGATACTACAAAAAATAATTTGGAAGATTAATTTGCAATTTTTATGAAAATTGATTTCATTTTATATTATTTCGCAACAGAAAATAGTCTAAGGCCATGCATGTTAAGAAAACAAACGAGAGTTTTACTGATAACAATTCCGCTCTTTGAACAACATTAGCTTCTGTACAAAACATTGTTACTCTTCAGTCGAAGACAAAAGGATGCAACAAGCTATATTTGGTAAGTGTTTCCGAAAGCACTTTTTTTTTTCATCTCAAAACAAATGTTTCATTAAAATATTTTTCAGTCTATTATAAATATTTTTTTATTTCCCTATTGGATAATACATTATTTATTGCAATTAAGAATAGAACGACAAAAGGATGATTCAACACTGGTCTCTCTTCTTTTCTGATTTTATATCTTTTTAGCTGATTCCATAACTCTACTTTCCTAACAGATATACCTTGACCCTTGCGAAGCGTGGTCTGGGCCTGTTTACCTTGATGTCCGGTGTCCCCTAGGAATTTGGGCCTTGAACCATGGATGGGCCTATGTTGAGAGTTGATCTCCCCAGGGCCTTGGGCCTCGAACCATGGATGGGCCTATTTTGAGAGTTTGAGTTATCCACTATCAGTTTTGGGCCTCTGTAGACCTAAACGCAAAAAGGCCCCCCGATCAAGGCTATAGGTTGGATGTGGGCTCGAAAAACCAAACTCTTTATGACCTCCTTCTTTACTTTAAGACTGTTGACCAGAACAATATATGGAAAATTGAAGGAAATAAAAGAGAAGGAGAGGACAAAATAGTAATTTACTTTTCAAAAAGGAGCTGATTCAAAATATATATATATATATATATATGTGAATTATATGAGCATTCATCATTCACACTGCACACTATCCAAATTTGCTTTTATCGTAAAAAAAATTAAAAAAAAATAGTTCTTCAAGGTGTTATCCATGAAGGATTTTTAAAATTCATCTTCTTTGTAGTTTTTTTAAGATAATGAGAGAAATCATGTACAGTGAGCTCAATTAAAAGTGGTACTTACCTAAACAAAGCCCGAAGATGCTAGCATAGAAACTTATTAGCATGGGCGATAATTAAGAGAGAAAACTTAAATTTAAGCTCTTTTTTTTTTCTTTTTTTACATTGGCCATCCTAAAAACTATTATGTTATAGTTTGGTTCTCCTAAAATTAAGGGATGACATAGCCCATGTCCATTACTCTCGACTCTCCACTTAAGTCACCGGTTTGATTCAAGGAAGGAATCAAATTCAAAACCGTGCACCCAAATTATACAGTTCTAAATGTCGCACTTACCACCGGACTAAACAAGGTGGGTCTATGTGTATGCTAAGTGAAACTTATAAACACATTTACCCCACGGTTGGCTGATTGAGTGGTGTTGCTTCAGCTGTAGTGTTGTACTCTCAGACATGACAAGATGTATCGGTTCTAATGGAAACATTTCACGAAGAACAAACGAGTCAATGACACACAGGGTGGCAATATTGAAAGCTCGGGAGCAAACCATATGGAGTTGCCTCCCTCAATAGTTGTCGTCCTTTTCATGTCCCAAACATGTTACAAGAAAGACTGCAACAAACACCTGCTGCCACATGCAAATTTCAACCAACTCATGATAATGTTAAAGACCCCACAATATTCTCTTCAACCACCCAGACGGCAAAACCCCACGAGCAAAGGCATTGACAAATGCTGGCCTCAAATCAACACTCGATCGCCAAAACTACCGCGTCCTGAATCCGTGCTTTTCCTTATGTTAGGTGTGTTGAGGTGGGGCTTCTTTGCGTTCCAGATGGGAGACCTGAGACGTGACAAGGGTTTTCAATCTCATTTCGGGTCCGTTTTCACACCAAAGTACTGTTTGGTCACCAGTTTCCATGCTTTCTTGGCCGGAGTTGTCTGATGTGATTTAAGCTAGTTGAACCCAGTTCCTGTCGGATTTTGATGATGACAACTAAACCCCGCCTCATTTTTCTGCCTACACATTGAACCGACGTCTGATACAGAAAAGTTTTCCTATAACTTGTGAAAATATGAAATGCATGGGTTTCGCTTGTGATGGGCGTATAGGAAATCAAATCTGCTATTTCGACCCAACAACCCCAGCAAACAGGAAGGGCACCATAGGTCACTTTCACCTTGCTCACTTCAATTGCTTTACATGTGCCACTGCTGATCTAAGTGATGTTTGGCCAGCAAAAAACTGAAAATTTTGAGTTTAAATAAATAAATAAAATCTAAGTGATTTTTGGCCAGCAAAAAATTGAAATTTTTGATTTTTTGTTTTTTGAAAGTTTGACTTTGATTGTAGTTTGTAAAAAATTGATTAAAAAAGTTTAAAAATGTTTGATTGTAGAATGATTTTTATTAGAGTTTATTGTAAAGTAAGGAGAAAAGAGATTTGATGGGATTTTTTAAATAAAAATGTAGCATAGTTTGTTAAAAAGTAAGATGAGAGAAGATTTAATATAGTTTTTTTAATGAAAAAATATTGAAGTTCTTGTGAAAATTTGTTGGAAATTATATGAAATTTTTTTGTTTGGTTTGTAAATATTTTAACGTTTAAAAATTTTCCTAAAAAGGTAAAAAATTTCACTAAACAAACATCACCTTAAGGTTAAAGAAATGATAAGAGATTTCTTGTCAAGGCACTAGCTAGCACATTTCGGTTCATACTGCAATTAGTCCAATTTTTTTAATCCGTGTGTTATTTTTCATATTAACATAAAAATAATGGAGCCGTATGAGATGAATACAATTTTTTTTTTTTTTGGATCAAATGGCGAACTTCAAGGATGTCGGCTGAATTTGAAAAAAAAAATTATAACAAAGTTTTATATAATTATTATGAAGGTATACGGCTAGAAATTGATCCTTAGGACAAAAATTAATTACTATATTCTTATAACATAGCCTTTATCCACCCCAAAAGCCAAGAACATAGGGAAGCTTTGGAACATGTAACTTGTCCTAGACAAAGAAAAAGGACATAAAAAAGGAAAGAGGTCGAGAATTTGGGGATCAAACGTTGCTTGACGTTACTCAATACAACCTTTAGAAAATTGGGTTGAGTTAGGCAGCTAATTTGTCACATTCCCAACCAAAAAAAAAAAAAGACATAGTCAACATTATTACCTTCCTGGAACCTCAGACAGAATAATTACGGCTAAGTTGCGATGTCTGAAGTTGATTATGTTCTAAAAGAAAAGTAAAAGACATAAAAAGGGCTTTTAATAGAGAATGGCTTAAACAAATTGACCAATAATTTGAAAGAAAGAAATAGTTTGGTAAGTGTCCCCTTCTCGTGGAACCTTATGTTGGGACTGATATGGACCCGACCCTTGCCAGACTGATGGCCGCGACTTCTCTTTTCAAACTTGGACAGCTTGCCCGAGAAGGCATTCATGCCACTTTTTCATTTTTCAAGTGCAAGCTAATTGGAAGCATGTAAAATAAAAATAAAAGTGGTAGCTTCGAAGTTTCCTAATATTCCAAAAAAATCGTCTCTGTATCGAACGTGTGAAGTCCTCTTAAAAGAAAAAGAAAAGTCGGTGAATTTCATGGACAATGAAGTTCAAATTTCAGTGGGTTCAGCTGCAATGTTTGTTGGCTGGTCCAGGCCTATAAACCTCAATTTTCTGCTGAACAATTGACTTCTCATTATCATAGTGTGCGCCCCACGTCTTCTTTTCTCATGATTTTCTCCTCTTTTTTTGGTTCTAGGGTTATTGCGAGGTGCAAATCACGTTGTGCTCAGATATTATTATCATTCACCTTCCTTTCTAGTAGTTCACTCAGTAATCATGAACCTCCTTATACACACCAGCTGTAATAAGTAATAATCTTCCCACGAAATGTAAGAACTTCAGCTCTCTCTCTCTCTCTCTCTACTCTTCAATATAATTTTCTACCCCAAAACATCATTAATAAGCCCAGCTGCATAAGCTCAAAGATCAGGTTACTTGCCTGGAGATTTAGCCAATATATTCACTTGGCCGCATCTGAAGTACAACAGATCTACCTTTAGGAAGTGATAAAATGTTTCTTTCTCTCAAATTCCCATCAAATCATCATGCAGACATACAATCTCCACTGGTTTCATGGCGCCTATGGGGCACCATTTTTTTTTGTAGCAGGAGATCATCCATTGTCTCGGCAAAAGCAATCTACCTCATGATAGAAGTACATCGGTATAACAATTCTGTCGTTGGGAGCCTTAAAAAAGAAACCATAATTAGTATCTCTACTAACTTTTCTTTGCACGATCTTCACTGGGGTAAATGAATGATAGTGTATATCAGTCTTAAAGTCTTCCATTATGGAGAAGTACTTGTCAGTTGTCCCCCTCCAAACAAGCGTTATGTTGGGGCATGATTATGGCTTTTCCCCGACATGTGGCCGCCCCCTATTTAAGAATTCAGAGGCGAGGAACTGATGAGGGCTCATCGTTGTCGTTTGGTGAACATAACTTATCAGAGGCGCGTTAAAATTTCTAAGGGTCTCTGCTCTCATTGTCCCAGACTTTGCAGAACTGGATCATAAGGGACATGGACTTGCCCAACTATCCAAGTTTATTTTTCTGTTCTCATTTATTTCTACAACAATGGGTAGATGAAAACTTTGATTAAATGGTAAATAGGAGGTCAAAGCGTCTCTTCTGAATCAAGTACATTGATCTCAGTACTAAACGTGATGAATCCTGTGAAGTTAAACCTAATTTGGCCGTACAGTTTAACTTCTTTTACTATTCTGGACATATTTCGATGTCAAAAGAGGTTGTTTCTTTTGTATTCTCCCAAAGTTTTGGCAACCAAGAACAGCAAATACCACAGAGTTTTCGGTAGATGTTTTTGAAAGATGTTGTATACTGATCCATTATGTCAAACAATCACACTATTCTCTGTTGTTTTGCCCGAATACACTGGAAGACAGGAGATATATACAGTGAAAAGCAAGCTTGTATTTAAAGGAGAACACATCTCTTCAAAAGTGACAACTTTAGAGGCATTGGAAATTACGTTGATTAAATTATTACTAGGATGGTAGGTTATCTGCTGAACATCCTTAATTCTCATTCTAAAAACATCAGCAGGGAAAAAAGAATTTAAAAGCGTTTCCTTAAGTTTACACTTTACCCACCCTAATGCTGCCACCACAAGTCAATTAATGGAGCCCAAAGAGTAAAGGTTATTAATGACCAAAAGATGAGTTCGGTTGGATGTTTATTTTAGTTTGAAAACTACGCACGTACCTGTAGGAAACGTACCATCTGGTTATGTATTGTCTCAATCGGTCTTTAACTTCTATCATCAATATATAGAACTAAAGGATATATAGATCGCCCAAAAAGGGAGACATATATATATGTACTTGGTTAGATATACCACTCAAAGTCTCTAATTTAGTAACAACGGTAAGTCAACGTGGGCAAATTTTTAGTAACAAAAAAAGGGGATAGATATTGAGAAAAAAGAAAGTACAAAATCTCTAATCATGGTTGCAAAAGGTGTGCTAATTGAGGAAAATCGTGCAGGCACGTATATATATATAGGAGAAGAAAGAACGGAATCATAGAGCGAGCGAGGCATGAGCGTACAGCATGGGAGGTCAAGATCCAAATAAGATCGTTTTTACCAAGAGAGATTCATGCATGCATACTCTCTTTTCATGTATATGCATGTGGATCAAGAACTCGTGGCGTACGTACGTGAGGATATTACCGAAACTCGATATGGTCGGCCACACGCATGCACATCAAAATCCAGTACTTAATTAAAAGAATAAATTACAGGATCTTAGTTGAAAGAGTGAGGGAGGAAAAAGCAAATCCTTGTGTAGATGAAGAGTACGGAGTCGAGATTTGATCCACACGCTGAAATCATGCAATATTGGTCAAACTGTAATCAATTAGTTGATCGATTTCCATGTGACAAAATGATCACCCAATGGGTTCCTCGTGGCCATGATCTTGGCAAGAATTAATAAACCAATCGGATTATCCTTCAGCTAAAAGCTTGCAAGGAAGAATAAATGAATCTTGAACCTGGAAAGCCCAAGGAAAATGAACTATAGATACGAAAATCATGACCCTTTTATGGATGGATCATGGATGCATCTCCGTGTATAAAGTGCTGGTTATTACAAGTTCCAGCCACAATGTTCAAGGAAAGTTGGAATTTCCCTCAACTATATGGACACTGGCGATGGCTATAGACGAAGGATGGTGGCAAATAAGGCTAAGTAGAACTAGTTCCGTGTGATGACAATTTTTGTCTTCCTTGAGGGGCTTGTAAATACAACTAGTTGGACTAATCAGAAGCTGAAGACACATTCTCTAAGGCACCAAATTTGCAAAACCAACAAATTTGGCTGAAAATTTCGACATAAATGCAAACAAATTATTCTGTCTGGCTTCACGGAAAGGCACAAAAGAGGACAGAGAATATAGAGCAATTTTGCAGCCTTCTCATCAGCTTGCATTATTAGTCTGCTCGTGACCGTTGAGCTGCTTTCGAAGCTAGCGAGGACGCGATTAGGGCATGACATGGGACAGACAACACATGAGAATTGCAGTAAATGAGGTAGTTCTGTGTTAAATTTGAGAGCTTTTCTGGTGCCCCAACTCAGAATCGCATTCAGTGGGGATATTAACAGTTCAACACGTTTCGATGCTATTCCCTGGCCTCTTTCCACCTAGTATTTCATTATTCAATGTCTTTGGCGAAGGTTTACAGCTTTTAAAACATTGACTTAAAGGCAATGTCTACAAAGAAGAATTGCTTCAGCCTCAGGTACAGATGGGTATGGTTGCTGACTTAATAGCATGCAATTTCCCATTTAGCTCTGATGAAATGCAGACACGAAGATAAAAAAAACAAAGCGAGCGAAAAGCTTGTGAGGTCTTGAGGACGTGCAAGCAAGCAATGCATGTACGGGAAAGGCGGCGAGTTTGTCCGACTCAACCACCACGACAGAGTTCACAAATGGGAATTAATAAATTTTCTTCTCTCTCATGGTCCCAGAAAAAGCCCACGAAGACGGATCAAAGCGTACTGGATCTCTCTACAAAGATGACATCTCCGTATTAAGAGTTTGTTCTTTTCGATCTTTTTTCTTCTTTGCTTTTCAGGCATGCATGCCCTTCCCAGTGCCCACCTAGCAACTAGCAATACAAACCTTCTGTGATATGTGGCCCTCCGCACTGTCAGGCCTACTCCTACGCCCCCGCCACTCTTAACTCCTTGCTCGGTACCAACTCCGCGTCAGTTTTTTGAGAACTGTGCTACCACGCCCTCTGTCTCTCTCTCTCTCTCCCCTCTCCCCCGAAGGATTTTTGATCACTTAACCCACCCCGTGTTTGTCTCTCTTTTGATATCTACTTCCATGTGCATGTTAGAAGGGATTTCCAGTATAATTAGAGACAACTTGAATACTAGTAAAATAACCTACAGAAGTAGCTCGGAAACCAAAAATAAATCACCTACGTTACAGAAGCAATTTAAATTCAAAACATCGAGGTTGGTACAATTCCTTTGTCTTTTGGGTAGTAGATTGGTACATCTCGAAGCTGTTGCTGTCCTTGATGTCCCCAACGATTCTGCAAGATGTGGCATGTGCTTTCCATCAAAAAGAGTAAATTCTTATACAGTTGATACTCCTAATAGACCCAAGTGTCATTCCAAAAACAGAGCATTAAATTATCCTTCATAGCATTAATCCCATGGCAATACTTAAGCAGATTGGGTGCGATAGCCTCAAGATTAAAGCTGTTTCTCTCAGCAGTTTGAGAGTAGAGTACCAGTACGCGAGCTGAGCTATGTCATTTGGTGGATACGAATAGCAGGCAATAACTTCTGGTACTCTCTGCAGCAAATATGGATGATAATTCATGATCTTTCTAATGCAGAGACTTATAAAACCACCTGTCAGCCTCCATTTTCTAGACTCCAATGCTATATCCCTATTTTAATGAAAATCAAAGAGTCTATGTTGAAATCCACCAGCAAAAGTACTCAAACAGAAGAATACGAAAAAGCTTTGGCATTCTATAGCTCGTGTTACAGGAACCTCACTAAAGAGGGATGGAGAAACTTTTTGTGGGATTAAGTGCTAGACTTAAGACCAAAATTATTGTAAAAAGATCCCCGAGTGCGCTTAGAAAAAATAAATAAATAAATCCCAGTGAAACTCGTGAATCACTCACCGATGGTTTGCTACCTGCCTCCAATATCACTCACGCGTTGGTAGAGCTACTGTTACATTCATTTTTTCAAGAATAAGTAGTCATGGCGCAATTTGAACATGTTATAGTAGGTGAGACTTCCTATAGTCACCTCCCAAAAAGAATTAGTTAACATGTGATGCTTTGCTAAGTACTGGTCTTCAGTATTTGTGATAAGCTTTCCTTTTTAGGTAGGCCACTGTATTAGTGTTAAGTGCACTCTGCTTAATGCCCACTCAAGCTTAATCCCTCCACTTCCAATTTTTTTTAAGATTTATTGAGCGACTTTGACTCCCTACTAAATTAGGTTCCAAATACCGAGTCATCTTAATTTACACTTATCCCCACATTTTTCTTCTCCCTGATTGTGATCATGGCCACGTTGTGCTTTGAACTTAACCAGAGGATTAAAAATAACAATTTGAACCCTACTATTATATTCACTAAATCACCTTAAACTGCCTGAAGTCTAATATACAAATTAAAAAAAAAAAAAAAAGGAAAAGTTTTCCCAAACCAATTTGTCACACAAGATGAAGACAAGCCCTCAAGGATATGATTTTTTCTAATAGGAATCTTCCCTAGCGGAGTGGTTTGTTAGAATTGTTTTTATAGTATTTGTCACCCCAAAGATAGAATGGTACACAATCCGAATAAAAGTGCAGTGATTATGTCGGAATTAAATAAGTTCCCCCAAATCTGAATGGGGTTTTAAATAGGAAGAAAATATAGCCCATTAGGCATTACCTAGGTACCATCCTTCTCCCTCCTCTAGCTCTTTTCTTTTTTGTATTTTGGGTCAACCCTCTACTACTTTTGACGAAATACGCAGGTGTCACTGTTACATATGCTACACTCACCAACAAGAGAGAGAGGGAGATGCATTTGCTTCACTGTGTTCAAGTGCCAATACAGCTTGGGAACTGTGTAGTGATGTAAATTCACCACCGGTCCACCACCTTAGGCAACTGTATCTTCCTCAAGGAATGTGTGAACTTTGTTAACGAAAGAAACCCGTCTTGATCTCTGCGCCCTTGAGGGGTCTCAAACTGAAAGAGAGAGGGGAGAGGGTGGGGGGAGTTCATTGGGGGCAAAAGAAATGAGTTAAAATCTCTAATCCCAGATTTCAACCTTTTGGGTTCATCCCAACTGAAAAATTATGAAATTGAGCAGCCGTGTTAGTCATGTCCAAAATGGTTGAAATTCCCAAAGTTAATCAAGAAAGGATTAAAAAAAGGGAAGGCAGGAAAACACACGTGCTACTTGCACAAATGGTAGAAGAGCCGTGGCGCCATCACTCAAGAGCGCCAAAGACCCGTGCTTTGGGTCTGAGCAAGCAGACATTAGAAGCTCCCAAAAAGAAAACAAGGTCAAAAAGAGAAGCAAAGCGTACTGGGAATAGCGTTTCGACCCCAAGCTGGGGCAGGACTACCCGCTCTCTGTCTTTGACCTCTGCAGTAGAAAGTAAAACCTATTGCTCCAGTCCCAATGAACTAACGCAAATGACATCATTACCCTCCAAAATTAGGAGGAATAACACTTTGGGGTACCACGAACTGGGTGTGCCTGGCACGTCTGTGAGAGATTCCTCAGATGCGTTTAGGAAGATGAGGGGGGTTGGGGGGACCATGGGTTGGCAAACCCTCCTTGTTTTACAGCAGAATTCGGGTCTTCCATTCGGATTATTTAATCTTTCTTTGGGAAATAAGTTTTTCAAACAAACATCAAAAGAAGAGTAAACAAAGTGACAAGAAACAAGAAACAACAGCGCATCTCTCTCTTGCTTTCTCTCCTTTTCATTCTTTACTCTTTGTTAAAATGCCTTCTTTACTGCAAAAAGCGAACCAATGACCCCATTTCCATAGGAGATCATTTATATAAAACGGTAGACAAAAGAGGAAAGAGATGGAAATCCCATGGGCTTTCGAGGACATGATTCACAACTTTTTTTTTTTTGTTCCTGGGGAAAATTTACAAAAAATAATTCTGGAAAATGGAATTCCATTAAATATCCATCTTTGCTATGAAGCCTGTACACTTTACTTATTCCACGACTCCACTCACTGGACAACATTTTTCCTCGGTTCCCTATACCTATTTTTCAAATCTTCACATTCCTTGGTCACCACCAAAATTTAATTTAACCAAAAAGGAAAAAAGCCAAAAAATCCCATCTCCCCCCGTGCATGTACAACTGCTTGCCCCCTTCAAAGTAACAACTCCATGGCTGCATCCTAAAAAATCAGCCACTACCACATCCCATGACCCGCCAGCGAGAGGTTCTGCGGATCGTCGCCACATTAGTTGCGGCGGCCTGGCCTCTTGACTCATCAGGAAGCACTTGCTGCAGTGACTGATGGTATCTCCCCATGATTCCCAGCCTCTTCTGTAGAAGGGTTCAGATTCGAATGGGAATTCTTCTCAATCCAATAGTAGTGGTTTTCCTTTAACATTATATCGGCAGTGTGCTACCTCTCCTCCACAAAGATTCTCCCTATGAAATCCCGAAACCTCTTTGAATAGAGCTTTGGATCAACGGCTGAAATAGAAGTGGGGTCAGCTTGTAAGGATTTGTAGGCATGCTCTAACTTCTTGCTGATATCATAGTCCTGTAAAATGTCTATGATCCCAAAATACAGGACTACTTCGAAGGTTTCGCCACTGCGTGAAGGGGTCAAACGGCTTAAACCACCAGGAGTATATTGATCAAAATCACTCCTTCTGGCCATCCGCTCTGCCCTTGCAGGCATATTCGCCCCTAACCTGATCAATGGTTTCCTGATAGAGAATGATTACATTTCCAGTCAGATCCGATAGGACACAGCATGAAAATTTCATTTCTTAACAAAACTAGATACATCAAGGTTCTGCAAATGAAATTAATGACGAAACCAAGCATTGCATATCAAAGGAACCATAAATGTTCTATGTCCTCATCCATAGCTTTCTCCTGTGGAATCATTTCTTCTCGGAAAGGAAATACATGGGGAGATAATAAATTATCCATAAAAGGCAATGTTACGTAATAGAAGAAACTTATAATAATAATTAGAACAATTTCTATACACGATGGATGTTTCACACCTGGCAATTAAGAGAGGGAATGGCTCCTACGGGTCATCATGACAAACAAAGTTGTTCATCAACTATTAAATAACAGAAGTATCCAACAACATCAAAATAAAGGAAACTAGAACCTTATCTGTTAAAGAAAGCACCATACCCTCCCTATGCCCCACATACAACTGTCATCTCCGGAACTATTCTAAACAGATTCACACAGAGAATCTAAGTCAATTTCAATAATTCCAACCACCATGTTCTAATTCAATGTAAGCCATTATTGGCCCCCATTTATGGCAGAAAAATTGGAAGACAAAGCTCAAAACATAATGGGCTGTTATAATTCTTTAAGTCAAAATGTTTTCAAGTGTTAAAAACGATTAAGCCATAACTTTTTCATAGGAACTAATAAATGGGCGAGCAATATTACTCACAGGATAATTCAACTCATTCCACAGCAACATGCGATGTTTAGTCCAAATTAGGAAAGAACAGATGGAAAAAACACATACCGGCCATCTAATACTCTGTCCATGTTTTGTAGCTCTGCTTCAAGGAAGCGACAACCACGCATAAACTTTTCTTTCTGATATGAATCCTGCTTGCCTGAAAAAGGCACAAAATCCAGGTCAACATCATGTGTCCCACAAATACATCGACTCATGAAAGACGAATGAAATAATTATTACCAGTGCGCAAAACAAATGGTGATAACCCCATTTTGTCACATGTGTTGTCGTCACGGAAGTGAAGACCAACCAAAAGACTATAGTCCATGATTCCCTCGGCTTCCAAGAACTCGCAGTCTCGATTGATTTGCCTGAGCAATGTTAGAAGATATTAACACAGATGCAAGCACCAAATAGAGAAAGCTGTGAAGCAAATTCCAATAAGGGGTACCACTTGAACTGGGTGTGCCTTCGTTGTTTTGCCCGAATACACTGGAAGACAGGAGATATATACAGTGAAAAGCAAGCTTGTATTTAAAGGAGAACACATCTCTTCAAAAGTGACAACTTTAGAGGCATTGGAAATTACGTTGATTAAATTATTACTAGGATGGTAGGTTATCTGCTGAACATCCTTAATTCTCATTCTAAAAACATCAGCAGGGAAAAAAGAATTTAAAAGCGTTTCCTTAAGTTTACACTTTACCCACCCTAATGCTGCCACCACAAGTCAATTAATGGAGCCCAAAGAGTAAAGGTTATTAATGACCAAAAGATGAGTTCGGTTGGATGTTTATTTTAGTTTGAAAACTACGCACGTACCTGTAGGAAACGTACCATCTGGTTATGTATTGTCTCAATCGGTCTTTAACTTCTATCATCAATATATAGAACTAAAGGATATATAGATCGCCCAAAAAGGGAGACATATATATATGTACTTGGTTAGATATACCACTCAAAGTCTCTAATTTAGTAACAACGGTAAGTCAACGTGGGCAAATTTTTAGTAACAAAAAAAGGGGATAGATATTGAGAAAAAAGAAAGTACAAAATCTCTAATCATGGTTGCAAAAGGTGTGCTAATTGAGGAAAATCGTGCAGGCACGTATATATATATAGGAGAAGAAAGAACGGAATCATAGAGCGAGCGAGGCATGAGCGTACAGCATGGGAGGTCAAGATCCAAATAAGATCGTTTTTACCAAGAGAGATTCATGCATGCATACTCTCTTTTCATGTATATGCATGTGGATCAAGAACTCGTGGCGTACGTACGTGAGGATATTACCGAAACTCGATATGGTCGGCCACACGCATGCACATCAAAATCCAGTACTTAATTAAAAGAATAAATTACAGGATCTTAGTTGAAAGAGTGAGGGAGGAAAAAGCAAATCCTTGTGTAGATGAAGAGTACGGAGTCGAGATTTGATCCACACGCTGAAATCATGCAATATTGGTCAAACTGTAATCAATTAGTTGATCGATTTCCATGTGACAAAATGATCACCCAATGGGTTCCTCGTGGCCATGATCTTGGCAAGAATTAATAAACCAATCGGATTATCCTTCAGCTAAAAGCTTGCAAGGAAGAATAAATGAATCTTGAACCTGGAAAGCCCAAGGAAAATGAACTATAGATACGAAAATCATGACCCTTTTATGGATGGATCATGGATGCATCTCCGTGTATAAAGTGCTGGTTATTACAAGTTCCAGCCACAATGTTCAAGGAAAGTTGGAATTTCCCTCAACTATATGGACACTGGCGATGGCTATAGACGAAGGATGGTGGCAAATAAGGCTAAGTAGAACTAGTTCCGTGTGATGACAATTTTTGTCTTCCTTGAGGGGCTTGTAAATACAACTAGTTGGACTAATCAGAAGCTGAAGACACATTCTCTAAGGCACCAAATTTGCAAAACCAACAAATTTGGCTGAAAATTTCGACATAAATGCAAACAAATTATTCTGTCTGGCTTCACGGAAAGGCACAAAAGAGGACAGAGAATATAGAGCAATTTTGCAGCCTTCTCATCAGCTTGCATTATTAGTCTGCTCGTGACCGTTGAGCTGCTTTCGAAGCTAGCGAGGACGCGATTAGGGCATGACATGGGACAGACAACACATGAGAATTGCAGTAAATGAGGTAGTTCTGTGTTAAATTTGAGAGCTTTTCTGGTGCCCCAACTCAGAATCGCATTCAGTGGGGATATTAACAGTTCAACACGTTTCGATGCTATTCCCTGGCCTCTTTCCACCTAGTATTTCATTATTCAATGTCTTTGGCGAAGGTTTACAGCTTTTAAAACATTGACTTAAAGGCAATGTCTACAAAGAAGAATTGCTTCAGCCTCAGGTACAGATGGGTATGGTTGCTGACTTAATAGCATGCAATTTCCCATTTAGCTCTGATGAAATGCAGACACGAAGATAAAAAAAACAAAGCGAGCGAAAAGCTTGTGAGGTCTTGAGGACGTGCAAGCAAGCAATGCATGTACGGGAAAGGCGGCGAGTTTGTCCGACTCAACCACCACGACAGAGTTCACAAATGGGAATTAATAAATTTTCTTCTCTCTCATGGTCCCAGAAAAAGCCCACGAAGACGGATCAAAGCGTACTGGATCTCTCTACAAAGATGACATCTCCGTATTAAGAGTTTGTTCTTTTCGATCTTTTTTCTTCTTTGCTTTTCAGGCATGCATGCCCTTCCCAGTGCCCACCTAGCAACTAGCAATACAAACCTTCTGTGATATGTGGCCCTCCGCACTGTCAGGCCTACTCCTACGCCCCCGCCACTCTTAACTCCTTGCTCGGTACCAACTCCGCGTCAGTTTTTTGAGAACTGTGCTACCACGCCCTCTGTCTCTCTCTCTCTCTCCCCCCTTCCCCCGAAGGATTTTTGATCACTTAACCCACCCCGTGTTTGTCTCTCTTTTGATATCTACTTCCATGTGCATGTTAGAAGGGATTTCCAGTATAATTAGAGACAACTTGAATACTAGTAAAATAACCTACAGAAGTAGCTCGGAAACCAAAAATAAATCACCTACGTTACAGAAGCAATTTAAATTCAAAACATCGAGGTTGGTACAATTCCTTTGTCTTTTGGGTAGTAGATTGGTACATCTCGAAGCTGTTGCTGTCCTTGATGTCCCCAACGATTCTGCAAGATGTGGCATGTGCTTTCCATCAAAAAGAGTAAATTCTTATACAGTTGATACTCCTAATAGACCCAAGTGTCATTCCAAAAACAGAGCATTAAATTATCCTTCATAGCATTAATCCCATGGCAATACTTAAGCAGATTGGGTGCGATAGCCTCAAGATTAAAGCTGTTTCTCTCAGCAGTTTGAGAGTAGAGTACCAGTACGCGAGCTGAGCTATGTCATTTGGTGGATACGAATAGCAGGCAATAACTTCTGGTACTCTCTGCAGCAAATATGGATGATAATTCATGATCTTTCTAATGCAGAGACTTATAAAACCACCTGTCAGCCTCCATTTTCTAGACTCCAATGCTATATCCCTATTTTAATGAAAATCAAAGAGTCTATGTTGAAATCCACCAGCAAAAGTACTCAAACAGAAGAATACGAAAAAGCTTTGGCATTCTATAGCTCGTGTTACAGGAACCTCACTAAAGAGGGATGGAGAAACTTTTTGTGGGATTAAGTGCTAGACTTAAGACCAAAATTATTGTAAAAAGATCCCCGAGTGCGCTTAGAAAAAATAAATAAATAAATCCCAGTGAAACTCGTGAATCACCACCGATGGTTTGCTACCTGCCTCCAATATCACTCACGCGTTGGTAGAGCTACTGTTACATTCATTTTTTCAAGAATAAGTAGTCATGGCGCAATTTGAACATGTTATAGTAGGTGAGACTTCCTATAGTCACCTCCCAAAAAGAATTAGTTAACATGTGATGCTTTGCTAAGTACTGGTCTTCAGTATTTGTGATAAGCTTTCCTTTTTAGGTAGGCCACTGTATTAGTGTTAAGTGCACTCTGCTTAATGCCCACTCAAGCTTAATCCCTCCACTTCCAATTTTTTTTAAGATTTATTGAGCGACTTTGACTCCCTACTAAATTAGGTTCCAAATACCGAGTCATCTTAATTTACACTTATCCCCACATTTTTCTTCTCCCTGATTGTGATCATGGCCACGTTGTGCTTTGAACTTAACCAGAGGATTAAAAATAACAATTTTGAACCTACTATTATATTCACTAAATCACCTTAAACTGCCTGAAGTCTAATATACAGAAAAAAAAAAAAAAAAAAAAAAAGGAAAAGTTTTCCCAAACCAATTTGTCACACAATGAACAAGCCCTCAAGGATATGATTTTTCTAATAGGATCTTCCCTAGCGGAGTGGTTTGTTAGAATTGTTTTTATAGATTTGTCACCCAAAGATAGAATGGTACACAATCCGAATAAAAGTGCAGTGATTATGTCGGAATTAAATAAGTTCCCCCAAATCTGAATGGGGTTTTAAATAGGAAGAAAATATAGCCCATTAGGCATTACCTAGGTACCATCCTTCTCCCTCCTCTAGCTCTTTTCTTTTTTGTATTTTGGGTCAACCCTCTACTACTTTTGACGAAATACGCAGGTGTCACTGTTACATATGCTACACTCACCAACAAGAGAGAGAGGGAGATGCATTTGCTTCACTGTGTTCAAGTGCCAATACAGCTTGGGAACTGTGTAGTGATGTAAATTCACCACCGGTCCACCACCTTAGGCAACTGTATCTTCCTCAAGGAATGTGTGAACTTTGTTAACGAAAGAAACCCGTCTTGATCTCTGCGCCCTTGAGGGGTCTCAAACTGAAAGAGAGAGGGGAGAGGGTGGGGGGAGTTCATTGGGGGCAAAAGAAATGAGTTAAAATCTCTAATCCCAGATTTCAACCTTTTGGGTTCATCCCAACTGAAAAATTATGAAATTGAGCAGCCGTGTTAGTCATGTCCAAAATGGTTGAAATTCCCAAAGTTAATCAAGAAAGGATTAAAAAAAGGGAAGGCAGGAAAACACACGTGCTACTTGCACAAATGGTAGAAGAGCCGTGGCGCCATCACTCAAGAGCGCCAAAGACCCGTGCTTTGGGTCTGAGCAAGCAGACATTAGAAGCTCCCAAAAAGAAAACAAGGTCAAAAAGAGAAGCAAAGCGTACTGGGAATAGCGTTTCGACCCCAAGCTGGGGCAGGACTACCCGCTCTCTGTCTTTGACCTCTGCAGTAGAAAGTAAAACCTATTGCTCCAGTCCCAATGAACTAACGCAAATGACATCATTACCCTCCAAAATTAGGAGGAATAACACTTTGGGGTACCACGAACTGGGTGTGCCTGGCACGTCTGTGAGAGATTCCTCAGATGCGTTTAGGAAGATGAGGGGGGTTGGGGGGACCATGGGTTGGCAAACCCTCCTTGTTTTACAGCAGAATTCGGGTCTTCCATTCGGATTATTTAATCTTTCTTTGGGAAATAAGTTTTTCAAACAAACATCAAAAGAAGAGTAAACAAAGTGACAAGAAACAAGAAACAACAGCGCATCTCTCTCTTGCTTTCTCTCCTTTTCATCTCTTTACTCTTTGTTAAAATGCCTTCCTTTACTGCAAAAAGCGAACCAATGACCCCATTTCCATAGGAGACTCATTTATATAAAACGGTAGACAAAAGAGCGAAAGAGATGGAAATCCCATGGGCCCTTTCGAGGACATGATTCACAACCTTTTTTTTTTTGTTCCTGGGGAAATATCTTACAAAAAATAATTCTGGAAAATGGAATTCCATTAAATATCCATCTTTGCTATGAAGCCTGTACACTTTACTTATTCCACGACTCCACTCACTGGACAACATTTTTCCTCGGTTCCCTATACCTATTTTTCAAATCTTCACATTCCTTGGTCACCACCAAAATTTAATTTAACCAAAAAGGAAAAAAGCCAACCAAAATCCCATCCCTCCCCCCGTGCATGTACAACTGCTTGCCCCCTTCCAAAAGTAACAACTCCATGGCTGCATCCTAAAAAATCAGCCACTACCACATCCCATGACCCGCCAGCGAGAGGTTCTGCGGATCGTCGCCACATTAGTTGCGGCGGCCTGGCCTCTTGACTCATCAGGAAGCACTTGCTGCAGTGACTGATGGTATCTCCCCATGATTCCCAGCCTCTTCTGTAGAAGGGTTCAGATTCGAATGGGAATTCTTCTCAATCCAATAGTAGTGGTTTTCCTTTAACATTATATCGGCAGTGTGCTACCTCTCCTCCACAAAGATTCTCCCTATGAAATCCCGAAACCTCTTTGAATAGAGCTTTGGATCAACGGCTGAAATAGAAGTGGGGTCAGCTTGTAAGGATTTGTAGGCATGCTCTAACTTCTTGCTGATATCATAGTCCTGTAAAATGTCTATGATCCCAAAATACAGGACTACTTCGAAGGTTTCGCCACTGCGTGAAGGGGTCAAACGGCTTAAACCACCAGGAGTATATTGATCAAAATCACTCCTTCTGGCCATCCGCTCTGCCCTTGCAGGCATATTCGCCCCTAACCTGATCAATGGTTTCCTGATAGAGAATGATTACATTTCCAGTCAGATCCGATAGGACACAGCATGAAAATTTCATTTCTTAACAAAACTAGATACATCAAGGTTCTGCAAATGAAATTAATGACGAAACCAAGCATTGCATATCAAAGGAACCATAAATGTTCTATGTCCTCATCCATAGCTTTCTCCTGTGGAATCATTTCTTCTCGGAAAGGAAATACATGGGGAGATAATAAATTATCCATAAAAGGCAATGTTACGTAATAGAAGAAACTTATAATAATAATTAGAACAATTTCTATACACGATGGATGTTTCACACCTGGCAATTAAGAGAGGGAATGGCTCCTACGGGTCATCATGACAAACAAAGTTGTTCATCAACTATTAAATAACAGAAGTATCCAACAACATCAAAATAAAGGAAACTAGAACCTTATCTGTTAAAGAAAGCACCATACCCTCCCTATGCCCCACATACAACTGTCATCTCCGGAACTATTCTAAACAGATTCACACAGAGAATCTAAGTCAATTTCAATAATTCCAACCACCATGTTCTAATTCAATGTAAGCCATTATTGGCCCCCATTTATGGCAGAAAAATTGGAAGACAAAGCTCAAAACATAATGGGCTGTTATAATTCTTTAAGTCAAAATGTTTTCAAGTGTTAAAAACGATTAAGCCATAACTTTTTCATAGGAACTAATAAATGGGCGAGCAATATTACTCACAGGATAATTCAACTCATTCCACAGCAACATGCGATGTTTAGTCCAAATTAGGAAAGAACAGATGGAAAAAACACATACCGGCCATCTAATACTCTGTCCATGTTTTGTAGCTCTGCTTCAAGGAAGCGACAACCACGCATAAACTTTTCTTTCTGATATGAATCCTGCTTGCCTGAAAAAGGCACAAAATCCAGGTCAACATCATGTGTCCCACAAATACATCGACTCATGAAAGACGAATGAAATAATTATTACCAGTGCGCAAAACAAATGGTGATAACCCCATTTTGTCACATGTGTTGTCGTCACGGAAGTGAAGACCAACCAAAAGACTATAGTCCATGATTCCCTCGGCTTCCAAGAACTCGCAGTCTCGATTGATTTGCCTGAGCAATGTTAGAAGATATTAACACAGATGCAAGCACCAAATAGAGAAAGCTGTGAAGCAAATTCCAATAAGAGATACAATGTGCTCTCTTTGAACATACTTGATGAGCTCTTGGAACCAAGTCCGCTGGAGGCGAAACACAAAATTAAGATCAAGGTCCTTGAGGGTTGTGGTTTCATCAATCTCACCCACCGGCATATCTGTAGTGCGACCATGAGAGGATCCTTTAAGGTCAAATCGCCTATGGATCCGATACTCTGAGCAGAATAGGTTGCCCATCACAATGAACCGGGTCTGCATTCCAATCACATGACATGATCAGATAAACATTTAAACCGAAACAACTCAAATTTGCCTCACAACACATACCTTAAGGCCACCAATCGGTTTGACACAATGCACTCCAAAGAATTTCGTCACCAGGGAATTTTCATACTGAGAAACATGTTGGTAGTAACTTGGAAGCATCCGAATAAGCACCTACAAAGGATTACCAAACATTGAGACATCTCTAATTGTCCCACCTCTCAAATCTTTATTAAGAACCGGAATGGGCAGTATGAAAAAAATAATTCCCCGTTTCAGCTTACAAATCAACTGAAATGCTTTTATATCATGGGCAAGTTCTAAATTTAGCAAGACAAAGAAAAGTCAGAAGAAGGGGGCAACTAACCTTGACTTCTGACTTCTTCACGGTTTTTATCATGAACCTATCATCCTGAGTGAGGTAAAAGAAGCTTCCACTCTTCCCCGGCGAAGAAAGCTCTCGAAGGGCATCATTTCCACAAATGGCCAGCATGTAATCAGCAGGATCTACCTGGAACAGCTCCCGCAGACGTCTGAAATACCGCCCAACAATAGAAAAGACCAAAAAAAAAATCCCTCACTACCATAGCAGAAGAAAATTGCACTACCAAGCACTCAAAGAAATGAATGAAGCATAAGCATAGAATGTGCTCGTATCATATCAACCGTAAAGGCTTCCAACAAGAAGAACCACAAAATGAGGAGATAGGAATCGGAATTGAAAAACGTAATCAAGTACTTTAGTAAACAAATAAGTAATACCTAAACACCATGGAGCAGTAATCTTTCCACCGGAACTCCGTTGACTGATGGGGCGGTGTAATCTTCGATCCCTCGGGTGGAAACCTCGTCCAGAACTTCTCCTTGGGATCAAAATCGCTCGGCTTAAGTTCACGCAATATAGAAGCATGTTTTCCGACAGAATACCTACGACACACGATAAAATCAATACCCAAATTTATAACCCTGCTTATAAACACAACTACAGAAAACAAATCAAACCCGTAACCAGGCCTAACTAATTACCTGATTCCCAATTGAAGATTAAGCATCAACTCGTAATTTTTATGCCCCTTCGATATCGTCTGCCCGGGCTTTTTGGCCTCGCCAGAGAGCCAACACGGACTTCGCCGAAACTGCCGAATCCCGCCGCGATCCAACCCCATCCCGGTCCGATAGAACATGGAAGCCTCAACATTGTCGACTATATCGCAGGTGATATCTCCGGCTTCTCCGTCGGATTCCCATATACAAATCCTCGGAAAACTCCGCTCCGTCAAGCTTCCTCTGGCGCTGTCCACCGAAAACCTCTTCCGCATCGTTATCATCAAATTATCACCACCCAGAAAAGCGCCATTGTTGTTTTTGGCGCATTGCTCTTTGCCATTTCCGGGATAGAATGTCCCATTCGGTAGCTGAATCTTAAGGTCCTTGTTCCAGCTACCCACATAGCAGCTACCGTCTGGCCAAGTGAAAACCCCACTCCCTTTCGGAACACCGTTGTCCCATTCCCCGTCGTAGCGGTTCCCGTTGGCCCAAATCAGGACACCCCCGCCCGAAATCACGCCGTTCTTCCATTCGCCGACGTACTCGTTCCCATTCTTCCACACGTACCGGCCCTGCCCATCCTGGAGGTTGCGCTTCCAGTAACCCTCGTAATAGTCCCCGTTAGCGTAGCGCTTCTGGCCATACCCGTGCTTACGATCGGCGCTCCAGGACCCGCGGTAGGTGTCACCGTCAGATCCGATGAAGGTCCCGAAGCCCTCCATCCGACCGGCCTTGAAGTCTCCCTCATAGGTGGCCCCAGAGGGCCACGAGAATTTGCCTTTCCCCGAGGCCTTTCCTCTCCGCCAGTCCCCCTCGTACATGCAACCGTCGGTCCACAGGTACTTCCCCGATCCGTGCGGCGCGCTCCCCGCAAAGGTCCCCATGTAGAGATCGCCGTTCGGGAGGGCTTTCTCGACGGTGGCGACGGACGCTACGCCAGCGGTCAAGACAGGTGAGGTCGTTAAGGTGGTGGGCGTCACTCTCCGTGTACAGGCTTGGGATCGGCTACGGCCAACTCCGACCAGCTGAGGTGCTTTCTGGGTCTCTTTATCTAACTTATCTTCCTCCGATTTCTTCTTCTTGCCATTGGAAATGACGTCTTTGATCTCAACAGAGAGCAGTGCGGCTTCACGCATTCTTGGGTCATTCATACAAGCTAGCTCTATCGCTCCCCTCCTGAACCCCTGTACTAACTATTTACAAGTACTCACTGTATTCCCGGATATCTCTCCCTAAGTTCCACTACCGCGGAGAGCGAGAGACACTCGCCGGAGAATGTCGAGCCCGGGAGGTGAGCATTTCGCAGATGTTTCTCTCTCTAAAACTTTCCTTTTTCTTTTGTCTCGGGTGGGAGTATTTCTCTCTCCAAAACTTTCTCTTTTGTGCTTTGTGTTTGGGAAGAATAGGTGGGAATCCTACAAACACACACAACAGTCACAGAATACAAACGGATAGAGAAAGAGAAGGGGGAGAGAAACTAAAGAAGAGAGAGAGAATCCATATGTGCTTGTTAAAAAACCCCAACAAAAACAAAGAAAAGGTAATAAAGAGAAGAGAGAGACATGAACCATCAGCCGGCTTTGCCTTGGGAGATTGCGACTGTGCAGGGAGAGTGTTTAATATACCCATTAGCTCAGCCCTTTTAGAATTATTTGACGTATATACCCTCGTGCCCTTTCATTTGTTCGACTCCCCCAACAATAGTCGGTACTGTCCGTGCTCCTCCTGCTCTCCTCCAACACCCTCCGGTTCATCGTGACGTGAGGAGTACCCTAGTGTATTACTATGCACTTTTACTTCTTTACCCCTGTCTACATACCTCAAATTTGGTTAAATTGTACTTTTGAATCACCTTTTTGTTCCCACTGATTTTGAGGCCTAACTTGTATCGTACCAAATAGTTCCATTCTTTGACACAAATTTTTGCTGCTTTTTTTTTATTTTATAAATTCTAAAGAAAGTTCACCCTCTCAATTTTTCACAGAAAGACCAAATTTTATTTTTCTGAAAGTCCCCAAGTGGCATCAACTAATAATTGTAAAAAAAAAAACTAGAGAGCTGTTTGCAACCAAGGAACCTGAAGAATCTGTACGTTTATATGCCAATTTGAATTATTGTTGGAAGGTAGATAATATATTCTGTGATTTGAGTTGGCTGTTTTAAATAATAAGTACAATATCCCCAATTATATTTGAAAATTATAAATCTTCGATAATTTTGTTGTTCAATTGTATAGTATAATTTGTTTAGTCATATCTAGCCCTCTCAACTCCAACAACTAATTCAGGAGGAAAGATTTTCTTCGCACTTATAAACTAATCATCAGTCCCTTTCATAATCGATATGTACTAATCCCAGTAGAATTCAAATAGAAATAATAATAATAATATATTGGGACAAACAATTCTCACTGTTGGTGTGAATCTCTTAATAATACGAGGGTCAATAGTTTGAAGGACAAACTTTTGTTTCTACTTCTAAACAATTCATTAAGGAGAATCCTGAGTTTAAATTGTAATAATACACAAATAAAATTTTTGACTCAAATAATACTTAAATTTATGGGATTTCTTCAAATCTTCAGAGTTTGTTGTTGCGTTCTTGAGTTTTTTCAGTTTGATAAGGATAGACAACTTACATATGCTGCTGGGGGGGGGGGGGGGGGGGGGGAATGTGTGAGATGAGGGTGTGGTGGAAGATGAATCATAAGAGGCATGGATTTTAGTTAGCTTTGTGTGGCCCACTTTGTGGCCCAATTGGCAAGTAGTGCGTCGTCCAATAAGACCTCGTGACTCTGTGAGGTCGTGACCTAACGGGGAGTCGGCAATTCTAGGTGGGATCATTTTCCATCCCCTAATGAGCAACATAGGGGCATTCGTAGTGCCTTTTCCATTGTGAGTGTCAGTTACTGATAATGTAGGTTAGTGACGTAAACTTATGTGCAGGCTGATTTTGTCCAACTTTGGCTTGGAACTATGTCTTTGTGTCTCTAATTAATTTCCTTTTCTTTTTTCTAGTATAACGTCCTTATATGTGTTGATTGATTCCTTCTTCTTCTTTATATATATACATTTTTCCTTCAGTTTTTTGTTGTTCATGGGACAGCTAGATTTAGGTGTGGTTGTTTGGTTCCTGTTTTGTACAAACAAGGTGAATGATGCGAAGGGAGATCAGATAAGAACGTTTAAAGTGTGTCGTTTTGAGCGTGAGAAACTTATTGTAAAAAGATGTTAGGTATTACAAAACGCAAAGCAAAACGTGTAAGTTATCATGCAATTTGTTAGGGAAACCAATGTCTTGGCACTTTCTTCATTTTTATTTTTTTATTTTAGGAAAATCACAGTTTTTGCCTTCAAATTATAGATTAAATATTATTTTAAACCCTTAAAAATAGTTGCTTTGTTATTGAATACAACTGTTAGTATTAATGAATTTTGATAGTTTGTTTTGGATGGACATTTCGATCATTTTACATCTTTTTACGTCTAACTTAATGCTTGATTTAGATGAAAAATTTACATTGAAGACTTTAAAAAGTTAAATAACGTAAATCACCATTTTAATAATCAAGAGTCGAGATTGATATTATCATATAGTTATGGGACGAGCTATGAATTTTTCTCTTATATTAATCTTTTTTCTAGCGTGGGACTAATAGTTTTACAGTCTCACATTGTACTTATTCAATATTAATTTAATATTTAAACCTTCAAAATTTTTTTACTTTTGTCAGCTGCACCAATTGGTCCCACATTTATGCACCATATGAATATACTAGAATAGGTAAATAGGTCACAGAGTTTTTGGTCAAGTTTTTGTACTTTTACACCCTTGCCGACCCACTTAAATTACCACCGTCTTTTATTATTCCACCCCCCGGCCTTGCCCACTTGTGTCATAAATTCAAAATCAATTACTTTTCGTGAGCTGCCCAATTAATAAGAGCCTTAATGGCCATGAAGGAAACCAATGAAGTTATGATGTTTACTGTCAACCACCCAAATGATGAAGATATGCCAACTCATCCTGTTTCTTTACTTAGAAATCTCGTTCGTTTTTGTTTGTTATATCATTTTCCGACATATTTTCATTGACAACGTCCTTTGCTTTCTTTTAAGTGTTTGTTTTTTTTGTTGTAAAAATTACGGGTGATTAATGAATGAGGTAGGAAAGAAATTAGGGGGACAACTTTTTTAAAACACAATTTAGAAGAGCCAAATTGTGATAATTACAAAAGTTTAAAAATGTTATTTTGTTCGATTTTGGGACCTTTGGGCGTGGCCTTCTACCTCTGTCCCGTTAATCATGCATTTTATTGTACGTGTTCAAAGAGCAAAAAATAAATAAAATATAACTGTGAAAAAACTAGTCAATTCAGATTCTTAATCTCTCTAAGTTTTTCTCTATCAAATGTATCTAGGCTCTAGGAATTTAAGAACAATCTTTTTAGAATTTTGAGGCGACCTTCAAAAAAACAATACAGAGATACTTTGAGTTTTTTTTTATACCTAGGGCTCTAAAATGTAGGTTTTTTCTTTTTCTTTTCTTTTTTTACAATTGTCAACGTCGCTTAGCAAGTAGAGGTTTTTTTAAACCGTTGAATATCGCTTGACAAGTAGGTTGTGACTTGAGAAACTTCTTTAATTTCTTGAACACTTCCACTAAATAAACTTAACAAATTACAACTTAATTAAAACATATTTTTATATTTATCAATAACAAAAGACACTAACAAAACCATCAAAAGTTACTAAAATTCTTCATGTCATAAAATTTAACTGTTAATATTGTGTCATGCAACCTATTTTATGAATATTTCAATCTTAAGATTTTATTGGAGGGAAAATAATGATGCACTTTGATAATTTAAAAGGTTAAATATGATAAAATTAGTCGGTCAGACGTACTTTGACGATATTTATAGAAGAACTTTTTTTGTAAAAAAAAAAAAAATTAAATAAGGAGAAGAATATTATAAGAGGACAGGAAGAAAACACGAAACTTCATGGGATTAAGCCTACCATATTAATTATCGTGACGACTCGGTCTACTTGGTGGTCCAATTCCAGATATACAAACCCATAAAACTACAAAAGCAATATTATTGGATGGTGAAGTCAATCTTTTTGGTATTTTAAAGACAAAAAAAAATAAAAATAAAAATAGGAGAGAACATTTCGGCGCTACCGCGCGAATCTGAATTAGCCGGTTTCTCATCCCCGCGATGCCACCGCGGATGCAATAATTCGTTATCTATTTGCACCGTTACTTCCCACGTACACGTTTATAAGATAAAGTTTAGGTTATGCATTAATATAAAAATATTTTTAAAATAAAGTTTAGGTTGTGCATTAATATAAATTTTTTTTAAATAAAGTTTAGTTTATGCATTAATATAATCACCATGCTATATCTTACGATCGTCATTCATGAAACAAAAGAAGCATACACTTGAGTGAAATTGCTCTTCATTAAATTGGCTTTTTTCTATTTGGTGTGTTTGGAGTTGAGCCGACATAGATTTTGGGCATAATTTGTGCAATATATTTATTTAAAAGTGTATTTTAAAAGACCAAATGAAATTATTTTTTAAGAGAATGCCAAAGCAATTTGATTTTGAAAATTCCGACAAAATATAGAAATATTAAAACCTAAATTTTTTTTAAACAATATTAGTTTTCTTATTTAAAATCAACTCATATGAAAGTACGTAAGAAGCAGATGCCGTGGGGAGACTGATTGCTGATTTAATTCATTTTAAACGAAATAAATGTTTGATCAGCAAAATTTAAAATAATTTTTTTTAAACCAATCAATTTATCATCTACTATGACTATTAGTAGCGCGACGCAATATATATATATATATATAGTTGATCGCCCCACCAATCTTGAACTCTATTTTTTAAAAAAATATATATATAAATAAACAGAGGGTAGGAACACAAGCCAAACAGTGGCTTTTACAATTGGACCGCTCTCGCCTGAGCTGGCGTTCAAAAGGGTCCCACGTGACCTGGCGTTTTCTCTGCCTAATATGGGGCCTCATTTCGATGTCGCTTTCGAATTGTCAGACAGATGTGCGACGCTGTCCTCTCCTCGACCATACCGGTTTCAGCAGACATCGTCGTTCACGATTTCTACGTGTCCCTTAAAGAAGCTGTCCATTTGTACTGCCACGTCAGCTTGTTTTTGTTCTCCTCGGCATAAAATATAAATGCTGTTTTTTGTTTTGGGCAAGTCAGCATAAATATATATATATATTTTTTTCTCTGTGAGACACTGAGACCAGACCTCAGCATAAATGCTCAATTTCAAAATCCCAGGTTCTTCCTTGCCCACGCTTCCACACGCACTAATTAACGGGCACATATGATGAATGTGATGATTTCATGTACCCATCTTTATCCCTTAAAAAAAAAAAAAAAACAAAATATCTTCTTTTTTTTTTAATCATCTCTATCTCTTGATAAGATTCAAATTCTAGCAAGGTTGTATATCTCCACGATAGGAAGGACGCACATCAGTAGATAGACTTTGAATCTGAATTTTAAAAGCAAGTATTAATTTAAATATTATTGTGATCCCAATTTAATCACTGCACTTTCTACACTTTCTAGCTATACGATGTTTGTTCATGTCACAAAGATTAAGAGCGACGATTTTTTTAATTATTTATTAAAAAAAGTCCTTTTTTCGCATAGGATTGAGTGGTAAAATGAGTATTTCAAGCACTTTTATCCTTTTTGTGAAGAAAAATGATAAGTACCTTACATATATATATATATTTGGATAAATAAGGTACTTTTTGTCCTACGCAAGTAAACAAGGTACTTGAAATACTTATCACTATCCGTATATTTTGTAGGAAAACAGCGATTTTATGCTTATAGTTATAGAGAGAGTTATTAACATTTTAATAATAGTAAGTCCATACGTATTTATACAAATGATTTATTTATATAAAAAGTCTAAAGTAACCCCATATATGTTAGAAACGTGGACCGGAAGACCACGTAAAGAGTGACGAGTACACGGATAAAAAAAAAAAGCAGATGTGACTGAGAATGAAGAGGTTTTTTTTTGTTGTTGTTTGGATAATACGGATGCTGTTGACGTCGGCTTAGTAGTATCAAATAGAAAAATAAATTTACCCATAAAAAATAGAAAAAGAATTACGTAAAGGGAAGACAACGTCATCCAGCGTTTCGTGGTCGAGGAAAGCTCGTTGGTCGTTCACGCGCTCATTAATTCCCACGGTCTACAACCACGTGAACATCCCCTCCCTCGATAAGTTCGTGCAAATGTAGGGGTCCCTTTTTTTTTCAGTAATTAAGTAGGCCCAAAATTTAAGTTGTTTTTTTCAAGAAAATACCAGCTTGAATGCTGGTCATCGATTTGTGCACTGAATTTGGATGTATCTAGTTTAATTTAAAAGTACTAACAAGCTTAATGAAACAAAAAAAAATTTGAAGAGACAAGTCACCAATTTTATTTTTAAGGGAAATTGAATATAAGATTTTGTACCTCACTCATACGGTTTTGTGTGGTTATTGTTTCTCTAATATTTTTGAAATATGAAAATTATAAAATAAACATATTTTAAAATTTTTAACATTTAAAATAATATATTTTATAACTTTTCACCGATTTCAATAAATCTTAAATTTTAAAAAAATTTCAAAATTTTAATAATATCTTCTAAAATTTTTGCAAACAAACGCCACCATGATTTGTCTTAAATTGTAAGCTCGAGTTTAGTTAGTTCGTGAGGCATATAGTTTAGGTTCAATTCTCTTTCTTTTTTTTCCCAAGAAAATTCTAGTCTAAATGCTGGCAACTGATTTATCAACGGTTGGTATTTTTCCAGTAATCAATCAATAATAATCTTTTGAAGCCGTGCCATATAGTCATTCGATATTTGGATTAACATAAATGTGTTAGACAGATTAAAACTTTATCGTCCCAGCACCTCCAAAGACTCGTAGGAGTAATGTGAAAGAGGAAATACTGAAATCACATAGCTTTCGTGTCTGTGCTCAGAGGTCACAAACTCCTTGCTCACGTAGTTACGTTTAATAATTAAGTTTCAGATCACTACGTCATTCTTTTCGATAGTCTAATAAATAGAGGTGCAGATGCTTTTGTCTTCGAAGAGATTCCTTATAGATCCGATCGACTTGGTCATCCTTGAAGATTCTCGCACCGCCATTGTCGATCTTCTTTGTACATGTTTCTAATATTTGAAATTTATTAATGGCATCGTACTTACGAAAGAACTTTTGACGTAAAGCTTGCATAACCACCACCTTCTAAAGCGCCCCCAACCAACAAATCCTACTTGGAGTATTTTGTCTTTTATCTTTTGGCTTTGTAATGAATTTGCAGGACCCTTTAATTTAGCATTAGAACTCCCGTGGACAGCTCGATCAACCTGGAAAGTCTCTCTTAACTGAAAACTCACTGGTATGGAAAGTCAATCAAGAAACGGCAATTTGATATTGGGTTGCTAAAGATGAAGAATATTCTCTACCACCATGGTTTCCATTGTCCACGGGTCGCCTGCAAACCTCACAGAAGATCCATTGGAGGGTTATGCCCAGCAGAGGAGGCTTCTCGTGAGACCAGAGGTGCCAGTTTAATGGATTTCGTAACAGCGGGGGCGATAATTCTAAAGCATAAATAGGGCAATTTAGCAACCTGGTTATTATTTTTGTGAAGGAGATTAACAGCTTTGCATTGATTGGATAGGAAGGATTTAATGAAAACAGAGAGAAAATAATATCGAATTTGATAACCAAGAGCAGAGAGACGTCAGCAACGAAGCTGAAAGAACAGGGGGTGGCCACTGACGGGTTAACTCAATCAAGAAAAAGCCGACTAGTGAGTCACATAGCCGCCCTAATCTATAAGAAACCGTCCCTTCGTTCTAAAATTCTATCCGATACTTCTCGGAGATCTTTCAATAAAAAATACCTTTTGGAGGTCAAATGGAAAGAGCAGCTTGAGATGACGGCACACTAGAGAATTCTGTCATCGATTGCCTCATTTGCGTCACTCGCCGGCGGCTGAAGGACTTTTTTTTTTTTTGGAAAATATGAGTAAAAGAATAGTGCTGTTATTTCCCCTCCCAATTTTGATGCTTCCGCCTTCCAAAATCTCGCTGCGGTTACGTTTTGAATTTTTTAATGGGAACATTTAACTCCACAAACTTTCAAAATTGATGAATTTTGCGCTCTTGAAAAAGATTTAACTATTAAAATCATCATAAATTAATTATAAATAATTTATGTGTCACACGTACTGTCAAATTTTATTTTATAATGTAAATTAATTAATTTTAAAAATTTTAAAACTTAATGTGTCAAAAATTGTAAAACAAATTTATGTTTAAGATTATTTTAATAATTTGTAAAACAAATTTCTCCGTTCTCTTTTTTTTTAAGGTAACTAAACATGTCAGGTAGCCCAAAAAAATTATTTACACGTAGAATAATTCGAATCTCAAACCTCAAGAGAACACACTACCCAATCCTATGTTTTGACAACCCAAACCAACCCTTTGGTTATTTCTCCATTCTATCAATATCTCCCAAGTGCTTTCAAATGGATTATTGTGGGTAATATTGTCCTTGAGCAAGCGGTAAACAATTTGGGGTAATAATATCCTGTATGTTTTACTCTACATAGTTATATCATTGCCAATGTGGGGGCGGAAATACCGGCAATCTATGATTGTTTCTGATAGATGCGGTTGGGTGGGGCGACAACAGGTGGGCTGGATCAGGATCGGGTCCTACTCTGGATGTTCTACTTTGAACAGTCAAGAATGATTGGACGGTTAGATCAATCATAAATGTCTTTGGTCACCAATCCAGCCATGCATCCATCTACCAGGAAACTTGCAGAAAAGAGAGGAAACAGAGAGTCCGATAGAGCACTGACTGAGGAGGGTATCTTCTTATGTCAGAACACAAATCCGTCCTCTGCCCCGTCCTATTTACCCCTAAAGCGTGACACAGAGAGAGAGAGAGAGGAGAGGACACTGGACAGAGCTTTATAATTATGCCATATCCATCCAATTCCAGTATATCTTTTTTGTTGCATAAATGGGCTGGAGACTCGGCCTTTATCTACCACGGCCCAATCTCACCGGCCCAGAATTGACTGCTGAAAGAAAGGTTAAGGTATGTAGTCCGTATTTTCGTCCTTCGTTTGGCTTACCCTGGAAAAGAGGAAGATATTTTTCACAGGCATTGCATCAGATCCAGCGAGGTTCACGCGGCTGCGCCATGCGGTGGAAAGAGAAGAAAGAGACTTCTATGAAAGAACAAAGAAACTAAAAACGTGAACAACGAAGAAGCTGAGAAGCAAACAACTTGAATTTTTTTGCACACCGGCCACGCACTGACGAGTAATCAATAGATAGAAGCCAAAATATCCCACCGCCCAAAACGACTTTTATCCTTCCTTACTCCCTCGAGAAAGCTCACGTCTAATCTCTGCTGTCTCCAACAAAAAAGGGTCAGAAAAATATATCCAAAAATTCCGGACAGATAAAAGGGGAGAGCAAACTGAATGGTAACTCAAACGGGCAGAGCAGAGCAGCTTGAGATGACGTAACACAAACCAAACTGCTTCCTTTGCGTCATTGTCGCTGCCCAGGCAGATCATGAATGTTTGTCTGGAAGAGTACTGGCGTTAAGAGCTTAAGGCTGCAATTATTCCCACAACCCAATTCTGATGCTTCCACCATATTAGTTTAGGTTTAAAATTCCTTGAACATACCCCAATCCCAGGATGCTTAGAAAGAAAGAAAGAAAAAGAAAAAAAAAAAAAACCCCACTCCGACTCTCAGAAGAGGATCAGCAGGATCAAAGCCCAAGAAGCGAAAGCAAAAAAATGATATTCTGACGTGCCCCGAAAACTCTGACAATATCTATGAGATAGGGGTGCGGTGGGTAACGTCATGCGAATACAGATCAGGATCGTTTTATAGCCTTACTTGAATCATCCAGATTGATTGGACGGTTAGCTCTATTTGTTTTTCTGCAGTGGGGAGTGTGCGGCCTTGTTTGGTCACCCACCCACCCATCTATCCATCCATCCATCTATCAACAAAAATGCAGCGAACTTGAAGACAGCAAGCAGAGAAATTAGGGGCTTGGCAAAAGGGGATGAGAATATCTCGTAATGTCAGAGCAGAGAGATCTATCGTCTGCATCAAACCTATGACCTCTAATGAGAGAGCCAGAGAGGAGAAGGGGCAGAGTTCAGAGTTGGTATCCATGATAAATTTCGTATTGCAGGATGTGAAGGGAGCACGTGGGTCAAAAGAATTATACGGCTATTCCTGGTGTTGCTGGAATAACGAGGGTGTGGCAGAATTGAAGCAACGGATCCTTTACAAATATTACTGCTACATCAAAAAATGAAGCCTGATTAATTTACATTACTCCTTGACTTTGAGTAATTAATCAAGAGCAATGCGTCCAAGTAGTTCAAGTAATGTGTATCAAAGTCCACGACACCTTATAAGCACCAAGTCAACTTCTCTATATTAGTTAGGTTAAGTAGGATGTAATCCTATACACAGCATTGCAATTCTAGCCATAGGAGAGCTTTAGGGGATGCTGGTTTTATGAAAAATTGAAAGATTTTTAAAATTTTTGATAAAATTGTGAACATTTATATATATTAGAATTTTATAAGTTTTTGTATACAAATTATGAAAATTAAAAAAAATATTTAATTTTTATCGAGTTTGTAAAATGATGTAATGAGAAATTATTTGATGTAATTTTTTAATAAAAAATTATTGAAGTTTGATGAAAAATTATAGAGAGAAAATGTGTTATATTTTTTCTTTTTAAAAAAGTATTAAAATGAACATGTACCTAACTAATAATCAACCTTATTAAAGAGAAATATTTTATAAATTTAATCTACAATTGGAGTTCTAGAACATTTGCCTGGTATTCACTGATAGAGATTATTTTCAATTTCCTTTTCAGATCACCAGTTCATATCACTGAAGGAAAAAAATATAACATGCATTAAATATTATAAGATCTACACTGTCTAGTAATTACCACGAACAATATTGAATTATGTAAGACCGCATGCTGTATTTATCTCAACAAATTGAATAGCCAATTCCGGACAATAAATTAAAAAAGATCCGTATATGATGTAGTTCATCCCTGGCAATAGTTAATGCTTTTCTTTAGAGGCCGGATTCAAGAAGAATTGTCCAAACTGCTTGGTAGGTTATCCAACCACTATTTCGAATTTTAACTGCCGGTTAGAATTAAAGAAAATAAAAATTCCGCAGAAGTCAATCATCTTCGCAATAGTCTTAAGAGAATCTTTGGATTTTCCTTCAGGCTGAATTAAAAGACGGAAATAAATGTTAAGAGCAGTTTATCTAACCTAACCAAGAAATATAAATTACATCTTCGTGGGAAAACATCTTCCCTTCTATTATTTTGATTCTAACAGTGGGGTATCAACTTTCAAGCGATGAGACAGGACATTTTTTTATTCGTTATGAAGTACTCTTCAGTACTGGAGGCAACGGACATCTTTGACAGAAGAGTATAGACAAATTTTTCTGCTGCTTGCCCGTTGTTAGGAGATTCAGGAACAAGACAATTGCAGTCTAGACTAGAAAAGATATTTATATCAGAAAATAGTTTCCTTCCCTGGGGAGTGTGGACTGGATATTTAAAGTCTTCCAAGATGGGCACGACCATCTTGCACAATTTAGCAAAGTGAAAGCAAAATATTATGCATGGGCTCATGGATATCCAACTTCGGTCTTTGCAAATGTATGAGAACCTTAAACAAGGGATGACTTTAAATTGCTACTGCCAGGCATTATCCTTTCTTGAGTAACATATGATCTCAACAAGCATAATTTCTATACAAGGAGTTTGGCAACACAGTGAAAATGCAGCATAAATTTTACCTGTCAGGTGTTAATCTTCTCTGCATTAGCCGTTTCATACTCTGCCTTTTCCAAATTCCTTTGGTCAGGTTTTAACCTTGAATCTGTACATGGACATTTCTGCTGAATTTATATAGCTATGTAAGCAGGTAAGGTTGGAATAATGATCTCAACAAGTTATGAAAAACTTCAGAGGGTATCTGCATGGCACACTGAGGTAAAAATATATCATTTCCATTTCATTCCTCTTCACAACTTTAGGATCTCAGGCAGTCACAGTTACCTCAAGTTGTTATAAGGCATTTACTGGTAGGTATACACAAAAATGTGCAGGTTGGCATAAAATTTAATCAACTCATAAACGGTTGTCTTCAGTTCAGGGGTGAGCTCATTCAATGTGGTGGCAATGGCCAATGGGTTTCAAGTTATAACCAACGAGGAAATTTTGGGAGTCTCGCTTTGCTTCCAGAGCACACACGAGGGGGTAACAAAGACCAATATCCCTTTCCCTTCCCTCGAGAGTCTCACTCGCATCATACATGCTTTCATCCCATTTCTAAAAGAGTTGCCACTGGTTTTTCCATTTTGTCTCGAACGTTACCATGTACCTGAAAGAACATCGATGTCAGAATTAGCCAATAGTGCTCCTGGCAACAGCTCTATTAGGTAGGAGCACCTAAACAACACAAAGAACTTGAAATTTACATCATCCACCAACATCCTAAAATCCACCAATTCTATGATGCTGCCATCTCTTGCTTGAAAAAATATGTCTGTGAAGAAAACTGAGTTGGAGTCTGCTTATTCGACTCAATGGTCAATGCTACAGAAAGAATACGAGGAACAGCCACAAAATGCAACACTAGTTACTTCACAGCAGTGATAAAAATTACCCTGGCAAAATTTTTTCTGTCCTCATTGTTGTTACCAATCCAGAAAACATATGTAGTGTGGTGTATACTCCCAACTTAGACAAACTACTCTCTAGAAGGAAGAAGACATGTAGAATTCACAAAACTGAGCCTTTAGCCATGGTATATTCAAGCTGCTAGCATCTAGAGGGCTGAAATAGCTTTTGTGAGATTAAAAACACGGGATAAAAGTTCTAGATATTACTAGTGGATCCCATCACAACCTTGGCAATTTGAAGCACTTATCAGATAAGTGTTTGAGGTTGTTTTGAAGTGATCAGATATTTAGTAGGATATTGACAGGGTAAATATTTCAAACAACTTCAGTTTACCTTTTAGCTGATCTATGTAGTCTCTTAGCATGAATTACTGCATGCTGCAACCAAAAATGGCCTATCTCTTCATTTTATTTCCTGCTATCAACACTTGAGTTCTAAGTTTCATGGCACATGAAACACAATCATCTAGAAGAATGTGGCACTTTGAGGGTCTTTCCTCTCAAAGTCACAAATAAATCTAAATAACGCAGAAACAAACAAAGAATCTGGTGAAACTTACAAAAGTTCTATCCAGCACGTGAAAGTCCTTCCTGTTATAAACTTCTGTTGTATCTTCCAACAGGGACAGAACATAAATGACAGATGAACCAGGACTAAACATATTAAGGTGAAACTTTTCTTTCTTTAACTATGAGCAAAAGATAAACCAGGTTTGTTCTACTTGAATGATAACTGAGCTTTCAGCCAGGTTGTTCCTGTAACAAGGGAAATTAATTGCTCAAAGCAACAGGTTCCTCTGATACGGGCATTTGATGTAATGAAATCAAGTCGAAGGGCATTCAGTGCAGTTTCCACTAACTTGGTTTCATTTGCCATCCCTTCAGTACCCTTTACATGAACATGTTTGCTCCTACACAATATTTCTTAACAGGAACATTCAGCTTCCTCTGCTCTAACTAAGGAGACAACATTGATGTTAGAAGCTATACATCACTTCCATCTTTCGATATCCATAATGTTCAGCAGCATTTGCAATCATGGCAACCAAATGCAGGAAATCATTGTACATTTTCACATAAGAGATCTACATCTTCCCATCATCTGAACGAACAACTTATATGCAGTTGTTTGGAAAATTTGGGGCCACATCAATCCAAATATGCTAGGAATGGTAGTGTCCCATAAGGAGAGACCAAAAAAAAAGGACCGGTGAAATATTGTAAACCGAACATCAGAAGGATGGTGCAATCTACGAGTGACAAAAATATTCCATTAAACAAAGTAGATTCCATGCTTCTGAGTAACGAAACACGCCGAAAAGAACTATAACATTAACTGCGATTCCGACACAAATGAAAAACACAATCTTCTCACTTGTGGAATTAGTGCTTCCGCCGATACTGCAAGAAAAGATATGATAGTCTAGAAGAAATTCGATTCAGTTGATTTGAAAGAAAAAAACAAACAAACAAAAATTGCAATCAATCCACAGGCCTCAAACTCACCCGTTATGAACATCTACTTGTAATAAGAACCACTGCGAAAATCAAACACAAAGTTTCATATATCATTAAAGAGAAATTACCACACAGATTGCACCAAATTGCTGATTATCCAAACAAAACATGCGTGCAGCTTCATTTCGACAGAGCAACAATGGTACCCCAAGACGCCAAATTACAGGAACGAAAACGTGGAAAATTTACAAAGCAAATAAAAACCCTGGACGGAGGACGGGAAGCTGATGGGTAGTGAATTGATACGGAATCGGGCCGGAAGTTAATGGGAGACGGAAGCGACGGCGTTCGTCTCGGGCATGGCCTCGGGTTGCGGTTCGGGTTCGTGGAGGGAGATGGGCTCGGAGTGCACCAGAGGGCGGTCGTCGTTTTCGTCTTCGTCGTCGAGGTCGGTGGTGCTGAGGTTAATACAGGAGCAGCGCTCCAGGGAGGCGAAGAAGGCGGAGGCGACGTTGGAGCCCACCCAGTTGGCCACCATATCCAGCTTCTCGCATGAGATCAAGCTCCAGTTGTTCCCCATCGTCGGATCAACCTTTTTTGATGAATCCATCCCACAGGGCGAGGGCGAGAGCGAAAGCGAGAGAGGGATTGAAAGGGAACCTGATAATAGCGGTTTTCAAACCGATGCTGGCTCGGCACTTCTTTATCCAGCACACAGAAGGAGAGCCAGAGCTCCACGCCTCTGTATCACGCAGGCTGTAATTTTAGCCCACGGCAAGCCTAGTGAGAACCTGCTCTCGGGGAGTAATGGTTTTGTTTTTTGGCAAGCTCTTGGCGGAGGGAGTTATCCAAATCGTCACGGGTCGATTTTGATTTACTGTTTTTGTTGTTTAAGAAGTTTTGCTCCCCAAAGTCCAAACAATATTTCAAGTCTACGTCCTAATCCAAACAAGAGGAAATTTTGGCTTCCTTACAGAGGAAGGAGGGAAAATATAATAATTACATATTAATCCATTCTTTCAATCCAAAATTTTAATTTAATGAATTTAGACCTAATAGTCATACCAACCATTCATACTTATGATAAATTTCTTAAATTTGATAAGTAGGACTCGATTCTCTTTCTGTGGATTATTTATGGATAATCTTTACATGCCAAATATATGGCCATCAGAATTTTAAACTCACAAAATTTAAAATACCACCTTAGTACAGGAATATTGTCATCCCAAATATTTTTCAATCCAAAATTTTGACACGCAAACAAATATTGTGATCCCAAACATGGATTTTACAATACTTATTATCAAAAAATTATCTTTTTCACATGAAAAATTGTGGGAAAGATTGGGCTTTTTACCAATATACGTGAAGGCATCAAAACCCATTCCGATATGAATCAAAACTATACTGCTATGAATAAAAACTTGCCGGGCTTGAGCTCTAAAACAAAATTTGCAGACTTAACTAAGGGGGTAACTCCAAACAAATTGAAAGAAATCATTTATCCAAAAGAATGAAAATGTGAGATCATATACCGACGGGTTATAGCAAGTAATCGACAAAACTGTTTCGGTTCGAAAATTTTGAACAGTTTAAACTGCCATCAAGAGAAAAATTGGACAGATTTACAGGATACCTGCTATGGCAATTGAACCTGATCTACTTGGTCTCCATATGGGTGCCTCTTAAAATGAAACAGAGCGGGTCAGCCTCGGCTTCGCTATCCTCTTGTCCTCCTCGAGTGAGATCAAAAGGAGATTGGAAGGATTCTCAATCATCATCTTAGCCACCAGGTACTCCGATATGCTCCATGTCCGGTTCTTCCTGGCTTGCTTTCCAATGTAGCGCCCCGTTTTACCATCATAATACTCGGTGCCTGAAGGAGGATAATAGTGTTCTTCTTCCTTTTGGTGCCCACTAGAGTTTGCATCTCCAGTCAAGGCCTGGTCATAAGGGAATAATGAGATTTATGGCCAACTGGTTGTTTCGTTTCTGTTGAGTAAAATGTTCAGCAGTAACGGGCGCCAACAGCCGAGGTTTCAATAAATATGTTCTTGTCCTTGGCGCTAGCCTGTATGGTAACACTTTTGCTTGCTTTTTGAAGCAGGGAATATATGGGTATCTTTCTGATCCAGGCCCTCTTTCATTTTGCATTAAGGTGCGCAAAGCAGATATGCTGAAACCAGAGCGTGATGGTAAGGAATTGATTGAGCGAATTTACAGGCAAATCACAGCTCTCAGCTTTCACATACAGCACATAGAAGTGTTGGGAAAGAGTCAAAGACATCTGATAGGCATAGATTGAGGCAGTAATTTCATTCCCTTCTGAACCTCCGGAGGTTCCGCCAGTGCATAATCGGCCGTGCTCTTTGTATATGATCTCAGAAGTATAATCCACCAGAACCCAGAAAGTGTCAAAGCCACCTGATAGGCATAGATTGGCTGGGCCGAGTATTATGATGGTAAAACGGGGCTCTACATTGCACCACTCTCTGCGTTCACCTGATGGCCATTGCCACCGGCACCGTTCAATGTGACCGGCGGGTCATCTCTCTGGTCATAGTTTTCAAGACTCGTGCCAACATTCGGACACGTACGACCTCAGCGTCGTGATTTTCAGCAAGTTGGATTCCCGGACTCAAGACTGTTTCTCATTGCCTCGCATTCTTACAGTCTTCTTCGGCTTCGATTTGGAAGCCTTTCCCTTGTCCGAAAAATCTTGACATATCAAAGCCGATCATGAGCTTTCTTTCTCCACAGAACCTGTTGGTTTCTCTTTGACTGCCCAGCGTCCTTTCTCCTAATCGGAAGTCTCAGATTTCTTATCGGGTTTTGAAGTTTCTTTCTCCATCGGACCCAAAGACTGACCAATCACCATGTAATCTGATGATTTTCTATGTCGAACTTGAACCTTTCTTTTCAGAGAATCTGTAACAAACCTGAATTTAAAAGGTGTTTGGATTACAAGAAAATGAAAGGAAAATACAATAACCAAATTCTAGATGGCTAATCTCCAAAGATAAAACTAAATGTTAGACAATCCTGTTCTCCATGCTTCCTATTAGACTTGTCCAATATTTATAGCGGGTATGTACGCAATTGATTGTAAAGGGACTAAATGTTCAGCAGGAATGGAGAGGTCAATTGAAAGAAAATGTTAGATGTTAAGACTAGATGCTGTACTTGTTCGGTTCATCGCAATCTTTTCTCTTTCTTGATTTATTAGGAACATTATCTTTCGATTCTTCATGCTTGATCGTGAGATATTTAATAGGAATGATTTGACTTTGATCTGCATAGAACACGTTGTTATTCTAATTGAACAATATTATATGTTAGCAGAGAACTTTAGAGGATGAGACCATAAGTTGTTACTTTCGAGGACTATGCGAAGTTCCATGTAATTAGTTATGTGTTAATGTCAACTATTTATTGCGTGAAATTTATTTCATTGCCACACTCAAATATCCAAATTCAGATCATCTCAACATTCCTTTATCTTTAGAAGATCGACGTTCTTGTCGTCTATATCTCCCACATGGCCTCTATAAGGGGCGTTCATTGGATTTGAGTCTATTAGCCCATATCGAATCTATAGGATTAAAGAAAAAGGTTCATGTAAGCCACCGGATAGTCCAAAAAAGACTTGCATGAGCCACCAATTGATGAGGTCTTGAGCCCTAGACCAAAATACGCTCCTTGAAGTAAGAGTTATCAAAACTCTCTTATTAATTTTTCTACTTAGATTCTCTTAAGCAATGTGTGATCTCAACACTTAAATTGTCCAAGTAGTGATTGTTCCTTGTCGTCGCTCAGCCCTGTAAGGGAATAAAAAATGTTGGACAATATAAAATAAGTATACATTTTAAAAATTGAGAAATGAATCGATGCGTATGTATAAATTTGAAAAATAAATGTTGGTCTAATTCATTAAATAAGAATTAGACAAACAAATTTACTTGAATAAAAAGCAAGCTTTCATTTTGTTGCTATGAAAGTTACACCAATTGAACTCACCTTATAAAAACCCTTTCAAACTCACTCTTTAAACAATCTCATTCTACCCATCGTAACCGCATAGAACATACCAATACAAACAAAAAGTATTGACTAACCATGTGCTGAAGAATAAGACTCTCTCTCTCTCGGATGGAAAAAATTAACTAAGAAGTTAAAAACAAGGGAAATTTACAAATATCACACTAAGTTTTAACGTCTTTTTAAAAAACTCACTGGGTTTTAAAAAATTTCAAAACGCTCACTAAATTTATCATTTTGGTATCAAAACTCACTGACTCCAACGCCGTTAGACTTGTTTAACGGAAAATTCATCCTGTCTAATTACAATGTGACACGTGTTATTACATAAATAAAAAATTTAAAACTAAATCTAAAATTAATAAAAAAACATAATTAATTTTAAAACAAAAAAAAAAAAAAAACGAAAGGATCGGAATCCCCCCTCCACCTCTGTTCTGGGCGGCCAGAGGGAGGGCGCCTCCACCCCGGGCGGTGGTCTGGGTGGGGGTTGGGCGACCTCCCCCAACTCGATCCGATCTGGGGGCACCTCTGACGGGTGGAGGGGTCCACCCATGGCCGCCCAAAACTGGGTGGCCAGCGGAGGGAGGAGGAATCCCTCCTCCACCCCGGCTATGAGTGGTCGGGGGACCTCCTCCACCCCGACTACGTGCGGTGGGGGGAGGTCCCCCAGACCACCGCCTAGGGTGGATCCCCCCTCCCTCTGGGCAGAGGTGGAGGGGGGAGTTCCCCTCCCCCGGCGGCCAAAGGTGGAGGGGGAATTCCCCCTCCACCGTGAAAGTTTTGTTTTTTTTTTAAAAAATTAATTATGTTTTTTTATTTTTTAAAAATATTTTTTATTTATGTAATGACACGTGTCACAGTATGATTGGATGAGATGAATTTTCCGTTAAACCGGTCTAACGGCGTTGGGTTCAGTGAGTTTTGATACCAAAATGATAAACCTAGTAAGCGTGTTTGAAATTTTTAAAACCCAATGAATTTTTTAAAAAGGCGTTAAAACTTAGTGTGGTATTTGTAAATTTTTCTAAAAATAATGTGCTGAATAGAGAAATAACGTTTAAAACTCACCAAAGAGAATAACGAAGAAGAGACGAATGAGAGCCTTTTTTAAAGTCTTTTTAGGTTCATCGAGTCTAGGGATTGGGAGAGTGGGCCCTGAATTTGGGGAGTTTGAAAGGGGGGATTTGGGAAGAAATTGAAAAAAACAAGGAACGTTCCAGTCGTATCGATCAGCGACGTGTGACGTGCATGTTGGATAAAAGAACATGTCATGCTTCTACTGAGTGTAACGTAGTTAGCGTTGGTCACGTCAGCAAATTCGTTTAGAAATAGATGACAGGTAGACGGAAAAATCAACATGAAAAATGAGTCATATCTTAGGGACAGCAGGAAAACAAAAATTCTCTAAGACTAAACTGGACTAGTGGATGATTTTAGCCTAATTCTAATTGCTCGGCAAATTTCCCTTTGTTTTAATGAAACTAAGATTGATCTATCGAGCTAATTTGATTCACCGTGCATTATTTTTCATAATTCTCATCCTAATCAATGTTGCACAGTTTAACATATTTTGTACTCAAACAATAGATTCTGAAATTGATGGCTATTCCTATAGAAGATCCATACATAGTAACTCAACCAAGCTATATCTCCTTGCCCACTCGGGTTGGCCATATGCCATTTTCTTTTCTCTTTGTTTATTTTTCTTAAGAATTTTCTCTTCACACAATCCATGCGAAAAAATTATTCAGACTCCATTTATGTGATTTGAAAAACAAACTATTAGGCAGCACTTGGAAGATATTATGCCTAAGAGAAAGCTGCTAAGTTACACCAAAAGAGTAAGAAATTGATTCCACTGAATCCACAAAGAAATCAGGTCCTCAATCAAGGCACTGTAACTCAATTTTCCAAATTTCAGATTGGTGAACTTATAAAAAGACAACCTAACAACAGACACACAATGTGTGCCACATGAATGCTAAGACCAACTCTTAAGCAGTAGAGCCATTTTCAGCTTCGTTTCCAGTCTTGTTACCAGCCTCGATGTCTCTAATTAACCTCCAAAAAGAGAGGGAGAAATTGAAGAAAAAAGCAGGGTCTAGAGGGGACTCCTGTCTCCTGCAATGCTATCCAAACTCTACTTGTCGAACTCCCATATGATCCCTCCATCCTCTACAAGAGGAAAGTAAAGGAATGTTGCCATCAGATCCACCAAAAAGCACAAATGTAGAATCGGGTAATGATAAGACTTCCAGCAATGGAAACTATATAGACCACATTAGTACAACAGATGATTAAACCGTCATGGTTATCAAACATATAAGTGGTTTTGAAAAATTTTGAAATTTTTTTCATGTACATCCAAACATGGCAAGTTTTCTCAAATCCCAATATCTTCGTACAAAATCAAACAACTTTTTACAAACTCTAACAACTTTTTCATAAATCTCAATAGAATTTACACTATCTTCTATATATAAAAAAAAAAATTAACAAAAATTGTTTTTGCTCCTCCAAACATGGGCTAAAAGAAGAGAAAATTTGAGAAACAAAGGAAAGAAAACAAAAAGAAAGATAACGGGTGGAGAAGGAGGTTCCGCTTTGCCAGCAATGTCCCTGGTGCAGTAGGGCTGCCATCCACCCCTTGCAGCGTGGCTCAGCTGTAAACCCCCCTGGGCCTGGGTGTGTGATTCACCCCTAGGGGACAGATGCTTTTTTTAGTCCTTGTATTTTTAATTTCTCTTTTGGTTTTCAGTTTCAATTTTCTAAATTTTTTAAATTTTTTAAATTTTTATTTATTTGAGTTTTCATCTATTTTGTAACTTGAAGAAGCTTGGGGAGAGCATGTTGAAAACGCGCAGTGGGAAAATTTTGTTAACTTTTTTCATTTTTTCCTCCTCTCAGGAAACAATGCCAAAAACCTTTTCACTTTTATTCTGATTTTGCAAAGTAATGACCTAACGGTTTTTGGGTGAGAAACCTGTTTTGATACTTGAAAACTGAAAAAAATAAAATATTTGGAAAAAAGCCCTCAACTTCCATTCATCTTTCTTTTCTACTTTCTTTACGTCTGAATATTTCAAGTTAGCAATGATGAGCTAACAAGTGCATTGAGGACAAGAAACCACTACTCAGAGGACAAGAAACCGAAAGAATTAACAATCTAAAGCCAGGGGGATACCTTTGACCTTCTTGTTTATCCAGATCTCCGCCAGCATCCCAGCACTGACTCCACCTGCAATACATGCCCCATAGAAGGCAATGGCAGATGGCAGGGATCTTCGAGGAAGGAAATAGCATTCTGGAATCTGTCTTATCTTTTTTGGAAGCCGCTTCCTTATAACTGGTTTTGCACCGGGATCCTTCTGCAAGTCATTGCCAACAGCTTTCCAGTCAACCCCTTTGAAGGGGTCTTTTGTCTCTTCAGTTCCCATGACTATCTTGAGAGCTCAAGTCTGCAAAATCAAAGCCACAGTTATAGACAAAGCCATGAAATTTCAGTGGTGCAGAAACGCAATAGAATGAGAACAGGAGATTATAGTAATAAAGAAAACACAAAATGAATACTTGAACACAAATGGTTAGATGCCCATAACATGCACTCCAATGACAGCTATATTATAAGCCGACATTAGTTCGAGCTTTTTTCCTTTTGATACGTAATAAACAGTGTTAGAAAATGCAAAAGACGTATGCCACCCTAGGACTTGGGTAGTATATAAAAGAACAACATAAAAAGTAATTCAAATTGACATGAGAAGATCAGCAATCAAATAGTATAGCATTCCAAGAAAAAAAGCTCCAAATCAGAAAGATCAAAATTTTATGTCCAAATAATGTACAAATGGCTTGTTCTCTCCAAAGGTACCACATAAAAGCCAAGGGTACATGATTCCAAATTATGGTAACAGCTGAAGGAATTGACGATCTAATATGCAATTTTCCTTAAACCCCAAATGCCAATTTGACAGAAAGATCAAAATTTATGTCCAAAATATGTTCAAATGGTTTGTTCTCTCCAAAGGTACCACATAAAAGCCAAGGGTACATGATTCCAAATTATGGTAACAGCTGCAGGAATTGATGATCTAATATGCAATTTTTCTTAAACCCCAAATGCCAATTACAGAATGTTATCGATACTTGAACTTTTACTATAAGAACCTATCCTGAAAAAAATAGTCTTCCAAAGTCTTGAACCAAAATAATGATGTAGCACGCCAACTGATTCATCAGTTGGGCTAAAAAGCAAACCAAATAGAGATGGTATACGATCTTTCTCATTCAAAGCAAATATAAGAATCCTTACTTGAAATGTTGGAAAGGCACATGCTTGAGCACATAAAGAGAACAACCCTCAATAACAGACGAGGACAAGGAAGGCAGTTTACATGAGCATCCGATAATAAGCATATGTCTAGATAAATCTATGTAGAAGACCTAACGAATATGGTACCCATCATAAAGTTTCATCCATGGTTACCTGAACCTAGTGTAACTAAACAGACAAATGAAAGAATTACAAAGTCAATACCAATTCGTTGGATGCTTTATAAGCAGTTTCCTAATTAGGACACCCCTGGGTCCAGTACACTTCACTTATAACCAGGGCTGAAATCAAGCAGAGCACTGCCGGTTTGAACTCGGCTCAACTACTGAATATATTAACTCGAGCTAGAATCGAGCTTCAGAAATGGTGACTAGCTTGGCTCGACCAAAATCAAACTTGGCTTGAGCTTCAGTCTAACAATCCAAACAACTCGAGCCAAGACAAGTTCGAGCTCGACTCATATCAGCTTAAAAAACAGAGAAAACGATAAGGGGAAAAACAAATATTCACGTTTTCTTCAAAAATCAAGAAATCATCACCTTTCACCTATTTCCCCAGCAATCAATCACTCCTGGATGACTACAAACGGAAATAGAATAGCCAAAGACGTAGGATCAAATATAATGAGAACCCTGGCCCCTTTTCGATCAAGATGATGTTCAAATAGCTTTACAGGTCAAAATTCCAACTTCACAGTGAGAGAGAGAGAGAGAGAGAGAGAGGGCTTCTATGAGAGATGAGAGAAGGGAGGGGAGGCAGCCAAAACGAACGAACAAGGAGATACGGTATCGTTAGAGTAGCGTGAGTAGGGCAAAAACGAGTGAAAGAACATAACATTCGTGAGCACAAGGGTACTGGAGCACAGAGATGAAATCGACAAACGAAAAGACAAAGGCTACAAATAAGAATCGAGCAGCAGTTACTTGCCATAGGATGGAGGTTGCTACCTTCGCCTTCGACGACATGTCCAGGCGTATCCCTTCCTAAAATAATGTGAAATACTAACTTCACAGATTCAAATGGTTGATTGAAACCACGATTAACCCTTCCCAAGACAATTTCAAAACTCCGAATACGAAAAGTCAAAACCTCTATGACTCTATCTTCAGTTTCATTTTTCAGCAATCAACGGAGCGATGAACTTGAAATTTCCAAACACTAACGGGCAATGTTGGGTAGAATGAAAATTTGAGTACTCTACTGATTCCCACGAAGTACAGAGAAGAATCAAACTCAAAAAATCAAGAGGATATAATTTACCCAAGGTCGCCGGAGAGAGGTTATAATGGCCGAAGCGGCGGTTGGTGGTGGTCTTGTGGTCTGCCAGAGACTATCACAAGATACAGGAAATTATTACCCAAGGTTATTAGTCTAGACTATTTTTTCAACTTTGAGACAATTATCTCCATCAGTATGTTTTATTTTTCTGAAAAAAAAAATGGATTTTTTTTGGCCCTAACAGCTAGCTCGTTAGAGACTAATAAAATCTTCTAAGACGGTTTTGTATAAAATATTGATACAAAATATCCTCAGAAGTTTGTATATTTAAAAAATAATAAAATTTAGATCAACGAAAGATATTTCTCAAGCTTAAAAAGTAGTAACATTTTTTTTAAAATAAATCATTTTCAATCTATATTCTTTAAATAGTAGTTTAATTTAAATAAATTTTAAGAAAAAAATATAAATCAAATCAAACAACAAAAAGATTGCTCAGATCATTTTTAAATCATGAACCAAGCATAAATAATTTTAAAAAATATTTACATCTAAAGATACTCTCTTTTATCTTGCCATGTTATGGTAGTACAATACGTAACAATCATTGCTCTAAAGATATGAATTAATATCCATTGCTATTTTCCCACCAAATTATTAACTCCAAACAAACTGAAAGAAATCATTTATCCAAAAGACTGGAACTGTGAGATCATGTACCGACGGGTTATAGCAAGTAATCGACAAAACTGTTTCTATTTGCAATTGAACCTGTTCTACTTGGTCTCCATATGGGTGCCTCTTAACATGAAACAGAGCGGGTGAGCCTTGGGTTCACTGTTCTCTTGTCCTCCTCAAGTGAGATCAAAAGGAGATTGGCAGGATTCTCAATCATCATCTTAGCCACCAGGTACCCCGATATGCTCCATGTCTGGTTCTTCCTGGCTTGCTTTCCAATGTAGCGCCCCGTTTTACCATCATAATACTCAGCCCAGCCATCCTTTGCAAGGCGTTGCTCAACCAGCTCGATCGCCCGCTTCGCAGTCTGAGGCCTCCCAGTCTTAATGCACGCTGCTGTAAGTAGCCACAGCAGAACTACGAAACATTGGACACCAACATCAATGCATAAACATCACCTAATAAATGAGCATGCACTATGCAAGATGAGTCAGATGACTAGATGAGTGTCTACACAACCCGGTGGGCCAGTGACTAGATGATGGGCACGCATAAAAATTGTGTATAAACAATCGAGACATTAGAAAGCACGACAAACTATTTAAGACTAGCACAGTTTAGGATTTTATAATGGGGCGAACATATCCATTCATATAGGGTCCATACGTTGAGATTAACTTTCAACAAAGATGATACCTGCAAGATATTATATGCTTGGGCCTTATATCATCTGAGGTCAATCTAGATTCAGTGAAAAGGGAAGAAATATGTAAACGATGAAATGGGGGTTTTTGGAGCAAATAATTCACGATGGATTAACTAAACCCATTCTTTTCCCTTTTCTGACAGAACAGTTAAAACAGAAGCATGACGCCAGGATCTCATAGAAAGCTTCCAGAAAGTCGGCAAGTCTGACAGTGTTTTTTCATTGACAGAAGTTTAAGTAGCTGCATTGTTATTAACATTCTATATTGGTTTTCATGAAGTTCACCTGGCCAAGAGCCACCGTTATGGTAACTCCACCGTGTGTTCTTTGGATCAAAACCAGTGACAGTCCTCCACTCATGTCCTTCCAGGGCTGGGTAAACAATCTTCAATGGCATCTCCCCTACCAAATCCTCCCAACGCTCCTCAACAAGATCCATTATTGCCGTAGCCTGTGCACGTGTGGCTAGACAGCTCAATATGGCAATGCAGTTCCCAACTAAAAACCACCGGAAGTCCATGCGAGCTGGGCTGACATTGCCAATCAAATACCCTCCTCGCAAGGGCATAAAATCAAACACCCAATCTGGGATAGACTCCGGAATGACGTTAAATTTATTGACGGCAGTGTGCGAGTACTCCTCGGTTTTGTAGCGGTAGATGTTATTTAACTGTGTGTAGTCAAGCCAGTAGTAGTGCTGTATGTGAAAGCTGAGAGCTGTGATTCGCTTGTCAATCCGCTCAATCAATTCCTTACCATCACGCTCTGGTTTCAGCATCTGCCTTGCGCACCTTAATGCAAAATGAAAGAGGGCCTGGATCTCAATAGGATACCCATAAATTCCCTGCTTCAAAAAGCAACCGAAAGTGTTACCATACGGCATACAGGCTAGAGCCAAGCACAAGAACATTTAGTCACAGAAACGAAATAAACAGTTGGCCATTAATCTCATTATTCCCTTATGACCAGGCCTTGACTGGAGATCGTGCAGACTCTATTGGCCCCGAAAGGAAGAATAAACACTATCATCGTCCTACAGGCACCGAGGAGCAATTTCAAATCTAGCCCTTTGGATGCGATCCGCGTTTTTAATTAACTCCAAACCAGAAAGGCAGTCCTTTTACAGTTACCTAATGCCTGGAACTTTTACGGCGTTGTCTAAAATACGTACCTATGAACAGAGTATCTAGATACTACCCTCAACTTTCAGAACACAAGAAAAAGACGAGACTCACCATCCTCCTGTCAATCATGCTACAGCCATCTGCGCATAGGAGTGTCGGGAAAGTGTCGAAGCCATCTGATAGGCATAGATTGAGGACTAATTTCATTCCCCTCTGCACCTCCGGAAGTTCCGCCAGTGCATAATCACCCGTGCTCTTGGTATATGATCTCAGAAGTATAATCCACCAGAACCCAGAGTCAACTGGTGCGACTCTTCCAATGGCACTGCCACCGAAATCTGCAACCAACCTTTCCTTCGGACTTTCCAAGAGAACCTTGAAACTTGCAGGCATCACCCCTTCTGCAAGAGTGAAGTTGTCAATCCTCTTCTCCCTACCTTGAAGGTGGAGGGTCTTCAAAAGGAAATTTTTTACAATCTCAGGTTCATCTCTCATCAGAAAGGCTAAACCACTAGGAACAAAATCTCTCACAAAAACCTGCAAGTTCCCACGATGTAGTTGGAACAATTGGAATTAGAAAAATCTGGGTTAGAAAAATCTCAGGTTCGTACTTCAAATTTTTGTACATAATACAGTCATGACAAATGTGATATAACCGGGAAAATAAGGTAGTACAACTGCGGGGCATTGTTAGTTGATTTGTGTCATGGAGTGTAAAGTGACAAACTAGCACGTGCTACATCATGGAGAAGAAGTCCACACATATTTTGTACATCCAAAAATGGGTCTTCGCACTTGTTCACTTCCACTCCATTAGTCCATTATTAATAATACCAACATCATGGAAAACTTCAGAACGTTGGTCTCAATGGTGAATCAAGTGCTTGAAACTTAAAAAACCTGAATTATATGTTCTCCAAAGAGTTTTCCGAAGTTCAATCACCAGTCATCTTCAAGAAATCGATGGATTTTTTTCTCTATCAACCAACCAATATTCGCTAAAGCAAAAACAAAGAAAGTGCCCTAATGTCACAAGAAATGAGCAAGAAAAACGATGACACCTGATAAAAAGGCAATCGAGTAAACATTTCAGTGGCGCCAAAATCATGATTTAAAGAACATTACACCTTATTAGTGTATCTAACAACAGGGAAGCTATTGCAATGCTCCATGTTACTTAAATTCCAGATTATGCTTCAAATTCCTCAAGAAAACCCAAGAAATTAATGAGCGTGTATTTGTACCTGATTGTAGTTCAATGCCTCAGTGCTTGGATCAAGAGCTGCAAGCGTTCCCACAAGCTTTTTTTTGAAGTACACGCAAGAATCCTTGAGCCTCTCCCAGGCCTCTTTCATCATCGCACCACTCTCTGCGTTCACCTGATGTCCATTGCCACCGGCACTGTTCAATGTGGCCGGCGAGTCATCTCTCAGGTCATAGTTTTCAAGACTCGTGCCAACACTCGGACACGACCTCAGCGTCGTGATTTTCAGCAAGTTCGGATTCTCGGACTCAGACTGTTTCTCATTGCCAGCTTGCATTCTTACAGTCTTCTTTGGCTTCGATTTCGAAGCCTTTCCCTTGTCCGAAAAATCTTGACATATCAAAGCCGAACTTGAGCTTTCTTTCTCCAGAGAACCTGTTTGTCTCTCTTTGACTGCCCAGCTTCCTTTCTCCCAATCGGAAGTCTCAGATTTCTCATCTGTTTTTGAAGTTTCTTTCTCCATCGGACACAAGGACGGATCGATCACGATATAATCCGATGATTTCTCCGTCGAACTTAAACCTTTCTTATCCAGATAATCTGATTCTTTCCCAGCGGATATTAATTTGTTTTCAGTCGCCGAAGATGGGGACTTTGTTGGCTGACCTTCAGAGATAGAACTGACTGGATGATCGGGCAGAGGTAGCTCCAGGTTAGCTTCTCCGGCCAGCGCCTTTGCTTGCGGCACTTCCTTCTCTGGCCAGTAATGCAACTTCCCCGACAAATGTGAGGACTGACTTTCAGAGAGTGAACTGTCAGTAAAATCGAGCAACGACTCCGGGAGTTCATCGACTGCTGTGGCCGGGGAGGAATGCAACTTCTCCGACGTGGTATTCAAACTTTCCAGAACATCTTGGTGTTCCGTTGGATTTCCGGTGTCTGAGGTACCGCTCGTCGTTACCTGCTCCTCAGAACTGGCATTTGAACTTTCCGATAAATCTTGATGATACTTGAAAGTACCGGTGATCTTCCAACCAAGAAGTTCTTCGAGGGATGGAACCATTCTATAGAGCAAAAACAGCAAAGTACGTCTTGGATAGATAAAATTACAATAGAGTGAGTGAAATACGATGCATTCTAGCGAGAGAAAGACGTAACATAGAGAGCAGAAAGTGATACCTTGAGATTTCGTCGGCGTTCAAGGCGAGAGCGTCTCCGCACAGATTACAGAGAGAGAGAGAGAGAGAGAGAAATCTCGACCAGAGTGTCCGTACAGTTCACAGGGAGTGCAATTCGCAGCGGGGGGAGAGAGAGAGAGAGGGAGAGAGAAGGGTATCAATAGGCGCGTAGATAGGTAGGCCTGCTAGGATTTTCAGTGAGTCGGAGAGAATGGTGGTTTGTTGGAGTTCCGATGTGGCGGTTAGGAGGGAGAATTCGAAAGAAGTATGTGCGTCAATGCATCAAGCCTGTGTGGTGAATTAGACCGGTTTATTTGATATTTACGGAGATGCCATTGAGGTGTGGGGACTGGGAGGGAGCTGCTAAGATACGTTAATGGGGGTGTTTTGGGGATTTGAGATTAGGCGATCGTTTGCCAATCTTTTCAGTTTTCATGGCGGGAGTAACAGCTAGCTTGGCTAGAGGGGACTCCTGCAATGCCATCCAAACTCTACTTGTCGACTCCCATATAACACCCCCATCCTCTACAAGAGGAAAGAAAATAAATATAAACCAAATCTAGGGCTATGTTAAAATTCCGATACCCATCGAAAATTTCGTGTCCGGTTTCAGTATTGGACAAATGGTTCCAATTCCGGTATATTTTGATACCGAAACTGGATACCATATTTACTATTTTTTGAAATCGAAAATGCCGGAATTTTTTGGTTTTTTAGATATATTTTATTTTTAAAAAAAAGTTTAGGATTGTGTTTTGAACCTTATTTTTTTAAAAAAAATAAAAATAAAAAACATAGACCTGGGTCGGTCAAAACGACGCAAGTCACTTACTCGATTGATGATGGATCAAAGCGTCCTATCCCCAGTAGCGGAACCAAGATTGAAATCTATGAGTGTCGAACTTTAAAGGCGAAATGATAAGAAATTTTTTTTCTTTCATAATGCAAAAATTGTCTTAGAGTTACAATGTTGAAAAATAAGGACTAAAAGCATTATAAATATTAGAATACATGTACCGTACTATGTACTGTAACTGAAAGGTGACAATTGTATCTTACGATTTTACAAAATAGCAGTTGTTCTTTAACACCATTCTACCAACAAATTATGAAATGACAAAACTGAAAGCATGAAACTATCGTTGTGCACATTGTTACAGTATTGCATTATCTACAAATTTGGACTTTCAGTGTACTAGTAATTGACATTTCCAGTTTTTTGGGTGATTCCTTTTCCCTGTAATGAATGGCCGTTGTTGATTTTATGGTTTGGATTTTGAGTGACATTTACAGGCTGTCAAAAAGACATTAGCAGATTGGTGTCTTGTCTGCAACCCTCAAAGAAAAAAACTCATCGTTAGTCTCTACTGGATCTTGATTCTTGGTTGGGATGGTCCTGTTCTAGCTGTGACTAAGCCTGTGTTTGCACTATAAATCTGACATGCCTCAGATGGGAGAGGTAACCAACCAACCTGATATTCTACAAGCCTCATGCTATAGTGAAAGTGAAATTATTTTCCTGTCGAGATATCTTTTGGGTCGTCAAACTATTTGAGAAGCCTGGGCTTGGATCCAAAGCAACAACCAAAACAAATTTGGTTGGGGTCTGTTTGCCTGTTTGTGGGTTTCATTGGATTCTCTTATACAACACCCACAATCTTACGCACAAGCCCACGTATAGACGCCTATAAAAGCCAAGCCCATGTACAACACAGACAAACGGATGGAAACAAGCAAAGGCCACTGCATCTGTCCCCAAGAGTAAAACTCTAGTTGGCCTGAGCTGATGGGTATCAGGCCCAGGCCAGCTAATGAAAAAAAGAAAAAAACAAAACAAATTACATGTAGAATTTTCTATTGGGCAGGGGAATGGGTATCGATCGCCCTGGGTCGATATCCTCTCGTTCCGCCACTGCCTATCCCCCTAGCCCCCTCCTTCCTCCTGAAACACTCACACCCTCACCCTGTTAGCTGACTCCATCAACCTCTCTCTTACAAATACAACTCTCTCTCTCTCTCTCTTTCTATCTCGCTGTCGTTGCCATCTCTTCTCGACTCTCTTTGGTCGGAATCACTCTTTAGGCGTTAAATCTCTCTCTCTCTCTCTCTCTCACCCACCAAGGTATGCTTAGTTTTGTAAATGTTGTCTAACCTAAGCATGATGGATGGCTGAACTGAGATCTTTTTGAAATGGTTTAGGGTTTGATTTGGGGATTTGAATCATTTGATTTTGATTGGCAGATTCGGCCATTAGGGATTTAAGGTTGATCTATTTGGCCCGAAATTCCATTTTCATTTTTTGGAATGGAACTAGAATAAAAAATAGTGATTTCGGTGGGTACCAAAACTGGGATCTGAATAGGTCATTTCAATTCCATACACAATGAAATCAAACAACAAGGATTGCTCAGATAATTTTTAAATCATGAAACAAGCCAAATTAATTTTAAAAAATATTTACATCTAAAGATATTCTTTTATTTTGTCATGTTACGTAGAAACAAGCACATAGAACTCTTACCATAATATTATCTTATTTATACTTAAATTTTAAAGTTTTAAATATTTTGTAATCTATCCTTGGATCTATTTCACTAAATGATGATATATTACTTGTATGGTATCTCATTCATGTAGTCAACAGAATTCCATTTTACTTATTGTAAATATGTTTGAGTTGTACACAAACTTGACATATGTTATACTCTGGTGAAGGATTATGCAGTCGCCACAACAGACATGGTTATTAGTTTATGGTAAAAATTAGGGGTGAAATCTGACCCTTTTAGCCCTTGATTTTGTTTAGGTACCTTGGTAACCACCGAATTGAGGAGGTAAGTTTTTTGAAATGGAGTACAACTAACTTTCATCATTGGGATCATTTCATTCTCCATGAAGCAATAACAATAAATATTTATTTGAGCTAATACCTTTTTTTTTCCCATCTCAATATATTTTGTAACAAAAAAACAATTTCCAATTTAAAGTAAAATTTTCACCTCATCACACATTTTTAACATTAAATTCATTATCAATCTGTTAAAGAATAATTTTATTCCATCATATCTCTGATTTTTAGGACAAAAAAAACAAACAAACAAAATCTAACAAATACCCCCATGAAAATTTTTGTTAACAAAAATTGTTTCTACTGGATGACACCCCTAAGACCCCTTTCAGAGTGCAATGTCTTGAGAACAATTTCCTTATAATTATTTTTTTTTTGGCAGAAATCATCACTTCCATTAACACAAAAATCTCATAACTTATTTTTCATAATATATAGAAATTAATATATTTTTTTCATTTAAAAGACCTATTTATTCCCTAATAAATAAATTTAGGGGAAATTACACTTTACACCCCTGAACTATGGGGTACCTGACACTTTGCACCCCCTTGTTTTGATTTCGTGACATTGAGCCCACGATCTTCTGATTTTCGTCGATTAGCACCCCAAAGCCAATTTAGCCATTAATTTAGACGGTAATTAGCTCACGTGCCATCCATGTGCATCACTTGCATTTTTTTTCTTCGTTTTACCCTCCTGTCATTTCTATGCTTCTCGCCTGTACGTCTCCGCTCATCGAGAACAGAGTGCTCTCAAGTATTCTTCCCTCTGATCTTGGCTCTCTTAGCCAACTCACCTTTCTCTCTCTCCAACAGAACTCCTTCTCTGGACCCTACCTTCGCTTGCCAACCTCTCCTCCCTCCAACAACTCTTCCTTGACAACAACAATTTCTCCTCCATCCCCGCTGGCTTCTTCCAAGGACTCACCAGCCTGCAAACCTTGAGCTTGAGCCAGAACTTGAATCTTGCACCCTGGACCATCCTCACCGAGTTGACTCAGGTGACTAGCCTCTTCAAACTGTATGCCAGCAATGCCAATGTTATCGGGTCCTTGCCGGATATCTTTGGCTCCTTCCCTAGTTTGCAGGATCCCCAAACTTTTTTGTAACGGTTTCTTCGTCACTTCGTCGTGGAGGATTAAATGTGGTGCATTCTCTAGAAATATGCTAGAAAATCTTTGGATTGTAGTAAACTAAACCAAAACGTATGGACAGATTTGTAGGGTGAATTCTACTAGATTTGTGGTCTGCAAAGGAAACAGCGATTTTCGAATTCACACGGGAAGTTCTCAACCTTGGCGCTTGGAGCGAGTCACAGTTGTGCGAGTAGGCAAAGGAATGAAGCGGTCGTGTGCTGGGGAGGGGGAGGAGAGTATTCGGCGAATGTGACACAAGGGGTTTCGTTTGCAACGATTGCGTCTGGGTCGAATTTTACATGTGGATTAACGATGGCGGACTTTTCGATTAGTTGTTGGGGACCTGGGTGGCCTGGGAAGGCTAATTCTACTTTGAAGGACTTGCCGAAAATCCTTCCAAGGCCTTGTACAAATTCTTCTTGTAGTGAGTGTGGTGTTTATCCGCAATATTCAAGTTTATGCTCTGGTTTTGGGAGTATTTGTATGCCTTGTTTGACTCAATTTTCGATTCTGGTACCACCATCACCAGCACCTGTGCCATTACCACCAGTACCAACAGGTTCAGCACCATCATCTCCATCCAAGGGTTTGAGAAGGGATTTGTCGGCATTTTGCATCATTGGATCGGTCGGGGCTTTCGCAGGTATTTGCAGAATAATTTACTTATGGACTGGAGTTTGTTTTGGGAAGAAGAAGGTGCACAATTCAGTGCAGCCCACAATCACTCGTGGACCCAGTTCTAACAATGGAGAACTAATCACTCGTGGTCCCAGTTCTAATAATGGAGAATTGTCGGGAGGAAAAAGAGATTTGAGCTAAGTGTGGAGGGAGAGAATCGAGTCTTCGAGAATAAATGAGGATAAAACGGGAAGAAAAAATGTAAGTACCTTAGGTGGACGACACATGAGCTTATTACTGTCAGTATTAACGGAGAAATTGGCTTCAGGATGATAATAGACGAAAATTAGAAATTCGTGAGCCAGTGTCACAAAATCAAGACAAGGGATGCAAAGTGTAATTTCCCCGTAAATTTAACAAAAAAAGGAAAACATTTGTAAACAATCGAACCGGAAGAGGGAAATTATTAGCAGCCGAAAGCAGCTCATGAACTAAATCCTACTACGTTGTGAAGTTGTTGGAGCGGTAGAGAGAGACTCGAAATTGATAATCAATGGCTGGGTCCACCGGCGTTTCCGGTTCGTCGAATCCCTCTCCGGCTCCACCTCCTCCAAAAATTCTGTTAGCGAAGCCCGGGCTGGTCTCTGGTGGACCGGTAGCTAGTAAGTACGGACGTGGCGGCGCTGCCGATGATGAAACGGTGTCCCTTCGGTCCCGCCTTCCTCCAATCGGCTCTCTTAACCTCCTCTCAGATTCCTGGGACTTCCATATCGATCGCTTCCTCCCTGTACTCTCTCTCTCTCTCCAAACTTGCATAGATTTCAATATAAACGGGATTCGGAATTTCGTACTCTTTAAAATCTCTCTCTAATACGCGGGACATTCTTTTGAAAAATGGAGTAATGAATGAAAGGTTAGCCTGTTATCCTTGGTAGCCAAGAAAGTCGAAGAACTTTAGGAGGGTAAAATGAAAGGAATTTAGTCTGAAAGCGTTATTGGTAATTTAGCGTATGGGAACTGTTCTGTGGTCTAGTTTAACTGAAGTAACAAGTATTTTGGAAAAGAAGCAGAAATTTGAAATTGGATTATTTCTCAGTAACCAAACATCGGCTACTTTTTACTTGTTTGTGTTCTGGTTTTTGGACTTTTAGAAGAAAAAAAACATCAAGTGAGTGAGCCAAATGAGTTGGTTGTGCTCGGGTGAGGTGGAGCAACTGTCAAAATCCTTGAAAATCTGATATATATTTGTTCTTCAGTTTCTCTGCGACCAAAACGACCAATTTGTCTTAATTTTGCAGTTTTTAACTGAGAATACGGATTTTACGGTGGTGGGAGTGATTGGTCCGACTGGGGTGGGAAAATCGACGATTATGAATGAGCTCTATGGATTTGATGCAAGCTCGCCTGGTGAGTGTTCGGTACTTTCTTTTTCAATGACTATAGAGAATGAAGATTACGGGTTGTACATTTTTCTGTGACTGTGCTTTTTCCCATTAAGAGTTGCTGATTGAAAGGCATTATTTCATCTGCAATCTTGTTTTCTTCATATGGTTATAAGCCGTAAATTTCATTCGATTATAGATGGAATTTTTTTGAAATATTGGCAGAACCACTGTGCTTGGTGGTGCTTATTGACTTCAATCACTCCCTTTCGTTTAAATTGAAGTACTTCAATGTGCTAACTTCAGTACACTAGCTTACAGGAATGCTTCCACCATTTGCAATTCAGTCAAATGATACTAGAGCAATGGCAAGACATTGTACTGTGGGCATTGAACCAAGGATATCTGCTGAACGTATTATCCTTCTTGATACACAGGTTTTATACTATTGTTGTTCAGTTGTCTTTTCTTTGATCATATACTTCTCTTTTTTCTAGAAATAATATGTTAAATTTTCTTTGTCTAATGCACTTTTAATGGCATAACATGTGCTACTCTTTTGTATATGTTGCATCTTACAAATGAAGTCACAATTATCAATGAATGACTGTGTCCTAAATATCTAACTTTTGGCATGCGTATATTCAACCTAATTAATCATGCATTTTGGATTTGCAAGCATTTTGCATTTTGGATGTTCCAAACTCTTAGAAAGATGTTTCTAATCGAATATCATGGATGAGTACTAGAATGTCGATTAGTAAGAAAAGAAGAAGAAGAAAAAGACCTGAAAGTGCAGCAAGATTTTGGCACAAAGCCAATACATAATGAAAGCTAGCTGAAGAAAGCCAGGCAACATTAAAAATTGCTGCAAGGATAGTGATGTAGGTTTTCTAATTGGCATACCATGTAGAGTCCCGGCTTAATGTTACGTGGAAATCCAAGTTTCCTTGAAAGCGTGCCCTTATTTCATACCTTTAAAGTGGCTTAGGCCCACACTTTACTCACAGAAATGAGCTTGCTAGTGCCTCATGTTTTACAATTTTGAGGGTGACACTTGAATCTGGTAGTGGAAATGATCTGCAGGAAAGAAAACAAGTAAAATGTATATGGTATTAGAGGTCTTTCCTTTGGGAAGAGAAGTCTGAGCCTCGGGGGGAGGGGGGAGGGGGGGGGGGGGGGGGGGGAGGTGTAGTCATTGGAAAAGGAATCATGGTATTACACCCCAAAGATTGGAAAGATGAAAAAGAGTAGGAAGATAAATGGATTGGAAATCCTCCTAGGTGCTGAGAATAGAAGGAGCCTACAAACTGAAAGATAACCTTAGACCTTAGGAAAAGAATTTGGAGCCCTAAGACTATTTAATAGTGTTGACTCCAATACACAGTATGATGATGCTACTGCTCATGATCTGAGAATTGAGGAACTGTTAAATACTAGTTAGCTTGGTTGTAAACTATTTAGTTATATTCTATATCTTTTGTAGGCATTGGAGTTTGTCAGGAAGAGTTGTGGTCTAGACTCCTGTGTTTTGTTCTTGAGAAGTTAGCTTTAAGAGGTTGCTTTATTTTGTGTTTGAAGAGGCATGAGTATCATCATGAATTTCTCTCCCTTTTTTCTCTCTCTGTGAAAAGGAAGTCAACGCTCATGGTATGAGGAATAAATGTTTAACATGCAACGAGAATTTTAAAGCTACATCTTGTTGCCTGTTGTTTTTAATGTTTTCAGGTGTTCTTAGCACTGTCATACATATTGTACTACTGTGTTGTCTCTTTATTCAATTGAGATGTATTCTTCTTGACTTGCAGCCCATATTTAGTCCTTCTGTTTTAGCTGAGATTATGAGACCTGATGGTTCATCCACAATCTCTGTGCTAAGTGGCGAGTCTGTGTCTGCTGAATTGGCTCATGAACTTATGAGTATTCAGGTAACTTTAGAAACTAAGACCAAAGAAATTTGTGAACAGTTTTTTTATTTCCTGGTTTTTGTTTTTTGTCATGAAACTGTTGAAGTTTAAAGATCTAATGAACTTGTCCTTTTCTGCCATGCGGCAAGGAATCCTTCTAGCTTGGCGTTCTACTAGCATCCATCTGTCACATAGTGCTTGTTGTATCAGAGGGAGTTCACGATCACAACATGTGGCAATTGATGTTGACAGTATGGCTCTCTTCTTTTTTACTGCTTTCTATATGTTCTATGTATCCGCAAAAAAGCCAATGTGGGAGCATGCTACTTGTGTTGCTAATTCTTGAGAGATTTTATGACACGGCAAACTTTTAAATGTGATATGCTCTATAATTCTGTTGAAATTTCTGTCACATATGGGTTTAAATGGGATTCCTAGAGTCATATGTGGTTCTCACATTATCTGATCTTTAGATTGTCAGTCAGAATAACTCCCCCCCGTGGGGACAAAAACAATCCCCTTTTTGTCCCCCAAGAAAGATGTTTGAAATTTTCTGTTCCTTTTTAGGTTTGGCTTATAGTTATTTCCATCCTCAGCTAATATTTTCCTGCTATTCCAATTGTTAGTATGGCTTCTTTCTCTGACAGTAGTGGACCGTGAATTACGCTTTAACAGCCAACCTACACAGTGCTTTGCTGTACTAGTAATTGGTGGTCAAGTGGTTTTTGTCACTATAAAATAACTACGTTTTCAACTGTTTAAATCGTATGCTGATTGTCAGAGATCAACAGATAATGTAATCTGGTTTTTTCCTTTCATCATTATCATTTCTATCTTGCCTACTCTATTTAAGGTCTGGAAAACTGGCGTTTCAACAGTTGAATAACAACTTGCAAAACTGATTACTTCTTTGGAAGTTGAAATTGGATGAAATAAAAGTACAGCTTATCATCAAATTATTTTTATAGAGGATGGAGGGTTCTGAGCGAGTAGCATGGGCAAAATCATAAACTCTGTGCTGGTAAATGGAACTTTTTTGTGAATGAAAAAGTGAAAATTTCTGTTAATAGGCTTTGGATCTGCATTAACTTCTTTTAATTGTTTTAGGGAATTCCTTTCTACATTTTGTTTTTTTTTTTCCTATATTTTTTACCCCATTATCTTTTGCATCATATCTATGCAGGTTGACTTGTTGAAGCATGGCATACCTGAGCCATCTTCAATCCTCCCTTCTCATTCCCAGAGCTCAAGTTGGGGGCCTGAAAAGGAAAACAAAGATAACATCCATAAAAATGAGGAGTATATGGCTGCTCCAGTTTTTGTCCACACAAAGTGAGTGAATTTTCCTCAGCAGAATTTTACGAGATTCAGCCTCATAAATGAATGAAATTGTCCCTTTTGAGTTTAAAGAATGCCACTACTTTGAGGAATGATTTAAAGATATGAGGAACAAAAAGAATCTTGTACAACCTTGTGGTTCTGTATCTTGTTCTGCACAGAAAGTTAGGGTAATAGAGGCAACTCATCTATTTGTCTGTGCTTTCATTGTTTGCAGATTGCATGACGAAGAAGTCAGTCCAAGGGTTTTTTCCCAACTTAGGAAGGCTATTTCACACTATTTCAGCATATCTTCGTTCATGAGAGACAAATATAGGGATATGACCAAAGATCTACCACTAGATTCTGTGGCTTCTGGTAGTCAGTGTGATAAATCTGATTCTGCATGGCCGGATTTTTTTGTTATCTCTCGTAAGAACAAAGATGACTCCCCCATATCTCAATATGAAAGTCACATTTCCGCACTATGGAAATTGCGGGATCAGGTTTCCCTCTCTACCTCTCTCTCTTTATCTTTCTCACACACACCTATAGGTAACACCAAAAGGCATTAAATAGACTCAAGCAATAAAACTAGCTTTGGAGCTATAACTGACAAGAAAAATAATCTACAATCTGCGGGTGACATTTCTGAAAATTCAAACTTTTCAAGGTCTCTAATTTCGAAAAAATGCTGGATCAGGCGTTTTTCATTTTCTTTCTTTTATGTGACTCATAAGTATTTTTCCACGCAGAGGGATGGTAGTGTATATACTCCATGACATTCATTAATTCCCCTTTTTCTGTTTAAGAAAATTCAAAAAATTTCCCAAACAAATCTGTGCCAGAACTAGATTTTCATTTGCATAGACATATCTAGTATGTATCTTCATAGCTAAAATTCGTATGAAGTCTGTTTTGAAGTGTCTGTGTTCCACTTCACGGGAGCATATGTACCGTTTTCAACCTTTGTCTTTGTCTTCTTTTTCTCCAAATATATGACAAGTGCATTTGAAGTACTTTTCTCTCGCAGGTTCTATCCATGCATGGCCCTTCATTTGCAAGAACTGTATCTGAACGTGATTGGTTGAAGAATTCTGCCAAGATTTGGGAACTTGTGAAGAACTCCCCAGTAATTGCAGAATACTGCAGGACACTTCAAAATTCGGGTTTGTTTAGGAGGTAGCTGGCCCCAAGTCTTTCCAAATTGCCTCTGCTAAATCAAACTCTTTGATTGACTGTCTTGGTCCCATTTAGCGTTTAGCTAGTTTTAATGTCTTATTTCATGTATATATCATGTTCGTGGTCTACTTTTTATGCTCTCCGCGGCTCACACCTGTTCCTCTTGAAGATGAACTTCATTTGTTTGCTTTCATTTTTGGAACTTCCAGGCTTAGGCAGTGGTTGTTTTCGCCTTTTTTTATGGTGGTACGAGGTCGAGTGACGATCCCCAAGTATGTCTCTGGACCTCAAATGGACTAATTGGGCTTTCTCTTTTCTGGGTTAACATTTTTTTGGACCTAGTTATTGGGCTTTCTTTTTTGGACAAAACAAAAGCTACGAAAAAAATGTCAGTGATTGTTCTTTTGCTTCTTTTGTCCCCTTGTTAACACATTAGTTTACTTTATAGTCACAGATTATTCAGAAATATATTTTAAAAACAAACAATGTACAGGCTTCTGAACTCCGGGCTCTAAAGAGTAACGAGTCCATCCCAGCTCAAACATGAATAATTTTGGACAGAAAAGGACCTTAACGTGATTTAGAAAGGAAAAAAAAAAGACCTTAACGTGGCATCACTTGAGTTTGACAAATATAGTCATCCAATATTACAGTTATATCCCCTTTTATATATATATATATAGATATTATTAATCTAAGTCCATCTTTGGATGCCACAATTTTTTTCACCATTACTTTTTTATTAACTTCAATGTTTTTATTTTTATACAAATTTCAACAACTTTTTCATAATTCAAGAGAATTTATACTCCCACCAACAAATGTTTTTGTACCACCATCCAAACCAAACAAGGTTCTACCACTTTACCAGAAAATTCTTTGAAAAATATTAGTGGCCAAGTTTTTCTAATGAATTAATATAGCGTTTGGATTGTAAAATTTTAAAAAAATTTTACTTTTATGTTGATGACTCATTCACTAATTCTAATTCACCTCTTTTTTAATACTAACATAAAATTTTATAACCAAACGTTACGTAAGTTGCTGTAGACTTTGCCTTTGCGAAGAGGAAAATAAGAGAGGGCTCTTACATAGGTCCACTGCAAAATGCTTAAAATTTATTCGAATTATTTAATCTGGGCTTTTTTAAAATCTCATTAATAATTAAAAATCCGAAATTGTCGTTGAATACTTGATAATGACGTAGGATTTTCTTTAGTGGCCAAATCTGTGACTTGTCAGCACGCTCTAGGCAAATAAATAATTATAAAAGAAGATAAAAACGTGTTAGCTTGAAGTTCCCAAGTGGGTCCTCTCTCTTGACGTTCGATCTCCCACCTTAGTACCACGTGTCAGATTAAGATCCAATCGTATCCATAAATAACACTATGAGTAAGATAGCACAATATTACTCAATTGTTTGAAAATGGCAAGGCGAACGAGGCGGAGTGCCAAACGACGCCGCTTCCTCTCTCTCACACCGTACTAAAAACCAGTGGAAACCGAGAATAGAAACTGTCGATAACTGAAGAGCGAAAAAAGGCAACGCCAAAGCAATTGCCTTCTCTGACATGCTTCATCTTTTCTTTTAGTCCTATTCTCTTCTGGATCTTCCTTCGCATATTGATGCTTACCCACTTTCTCATCTCCATCACAATTATCCAATTCATTCCAATCTCCCTCACACTCTCTCTTGGTTTGTCTCTGTTTTTTTCTATCTTATCTTAGTTTTTTTTTCAAAAATGTGAGTTCTCTGAAGTATAGATTTATTTCTTAGCTTTCGCGGATCGTTTTAGTTCATCAGGTTGTTGTATGAGTCGTTTCAACTACTCTGTGTGATTGTGTTGGTGGGGTGCATGAATTTTGGGTGATTTTCAAATTTATGCATCGGTCTTTCCATTGGGTTCTTCTGGGTCTCTGTTATTTTGGGTCCGTTTCTTTGTAGGTAGCAATATTACATTTATTGCCTCCTTAATTTTGTTCAGCTAACTCTTTTGATTTTAAGCCTTGTTTTCTTTTTCCTAGTGGTCATGCCTGGAAAGGTGATAAGGGGTGTGCTTGGTGGCAGCTGTGTGGAAATGGGTTCTGATCAAACATCTATTTCAGTCTTACATAACCTTATCGATCTTGTCCAAATTCAGTATAGTCTGAACCAATACCCGGTTCCTTAGAGAACAGAGTGTTATGCTTTCCGTTCAGAAGACTTCTAGTTTTGACCTGAACTAATTTGCTTTCATTCAAGTATTGGGTGGATTAATGAATTGCGTTGATGTTTCTTGTAAGGTGAGGGTCATGTGAATTGGATACTCTTTCTCAAGGGTGTTTACTTCCTTTTCTCGTTATCTGATGCCTGATGGGTTCGTCGACCTATTTTATGTCGTCATTTTTCTCTCAACCAAACAGTATTCCTTGGGCCGGCGACCTCGTTAATGACTTTCTTTCATTAAATCAGCAAAAAGTTGTTGATTCTATTGTGGGATCTTTACATTTCATAATTACTTCTCAACTGTTTAATCCTATTTCTGATACGGAGTTTTGTACCCGATAAAGGCTCTTGTATCCTCCAAGAGATGCTGGTTCTCAGCACATGCCATTCTTGTTATGAATTTTCATAGGTATTATCTTTTTATTGCTAAGTTCATGCACCTAAATTCCCGCCAGTGACCTTTCTCTGTAATTTCCTTGGGAGTTGATTTTCAGTTAAAAAAATCAGCTCTTGTGTTGTTCACTAAACCATAAGCGCGGCCATTTTGGGTCTGTTAATCCTGTTATATTTTTCTTTTTTCTATTTGATTTGGTAAACTGCAATGATATAGATAAGCTTGTCCGTTCTACTTATCATTCTCTTGGATCATTGGGAAGTTCCGATTGATGTTTACTTTAAATGGTACCTTGTCTTAATTTCTGGTCTATTTTGTGACAACAAAGATTGATATTACATAGACTGAGAAGACACTTTGAATGGTTGTTTATCTAATTTTAGCAAACTCTGGTTTTATAGAGTAAGATGTGTCTACGAATGGAAGACTGATGGCAGCAGCAGAAGTAAGAGCTGCATGGCAAAGAACAGCTAATCGTTGCTTTGTCCAAGAAGATGCCAAAAGGGCTCCCAAGTTAACTTGCTGCCAGTCATCATCTTCAACATCCAAACGGGTCGATGCTGGAGCTACTGATACAGTAGACAGGCCAGATAATCCTGCCTTAGGTTTTACACCTTTTAACAAGAATTCTGCATTTTCCAATCTATCCCCAGACACAATATGGGGGCTTCAATTGCGTTCTAACTATGGGTACCAAAAGGGTTTTACATATGAACAGTTAAATGAATTGGAGGCCAAAGTGGAAACGTTGAGAACAGACATAGAAAATGCAGCTACTACGTTTGGTGATGTCCACTCGCAGAAAGGAGACATTATTCATGTTGATGACAAGAACTCCGAGTCTTCTCTTGACATGCAGTATGGTCTCGCTTCTTTTCCTATGAGTAAAGCTCCTGAAGTCATACAGGAGTCGAAGGCTCTATATGGTAAGAATCTTGAGGAATATCTTGGACTAATTTACATGATGGGAATATATGAACTTGTGGATATGGATCCTGTTGGTTATCTAGTTTCCTGAAAAGCCAACGACTTTCTTTCAGTTCCAGAATTCCCATGGTTTGTGGGTGATGAGACTGAACCATGGTGGCGAACCACGGATAAAGAAAAATTGGTCTCTTTGGTCTGGAAGAAGTCACAAAACCATTTGCACAATTGTGATCTTCCACCACCACAAAAAATGCATGTCCGGAGATACCAATTTGCTCATATCGGGTGCCTTGACCATGATGAAGCATTGGGATCATCGTTCAATTGGGAGGCCCGAACTGGTGGTATATCTGATAGGATTCATACGCGGGGCTGTCCTGGTAGTGAGAAAACACTTGGAAACCAGGGGGCTTCATCTGAAGAAGGGCGTTCACAATATGGTGACCAGTCATTCAGGTATTGGTTTTTCTGAGTACCCTCTATTTACTGAGATGACAACATTTGGTTCTTCATCTGACTATACGCAGATTAGTAATAATATTATGTTAAATTTGTTACTCAAGCTCGTAGGACTATGATAGATGCATGTTTTATTATCGTATAAATGGCTTGGATTTGTGGTGGACTTGCATTTTAAAAGCAGTTGTAGTACCAACCAAGAGGATATTAGAGAGGGGCCACGAGTTTCTGAAGGTGCCTTTAGCAAAGCCGAGCTCATGGAAGCCCTCTGCCATTCTCAAACACGTGCAAGGGAAGCAGAGAAGTCAGCACAACAACTTTATGCTGAGAAGGAGCACATTCTTCAACTCTTCTTCAGACAAGCAGTCCAACTTTTGGCCTATAAACGGTGGTTCCAACTGTTGCAGCTAGAAATCTTTAATATCCCGATTAGGACTACTGAGATGTCTTACAAAGCTCGGAAACAACGGGCAAAGCGGCGGAAGAATAGCAGGCAAAGATCAGGCAAGCAGGGGGGACCAAGACATGATATCACGAAATATGCTTTTTCTTTTGCATTGGGGTTCAGTCTTGTTGGCGCTGGCTTGCTCGCGGGATGGACTGTAGGATGGATGTTACCTCCTTTATAGTTGAGTTTTGACCAAAACCTTGTTTCCACCCAAGGTTGGTTTACAAGGTGAAGTGGCTGTTCTAAATTTATCTCATATGCACTTGTGTTCTTATTTTCTTAGGTAGTCTAATGTAAATTCTTGCTATTACTTGTTGTTTAGTGTCTGCACAATTGTTTTCTGAATGATTTTTATTGCAGTTTGTTTAAAAGGTAAAGAGAGAAGATTTGATGAGATTTTTTTATGAAAAAATAATGAATTTTGTTAAAAATTAGAGAGAAGAGATTTGATTTTTTTTTTTTATTGAAAAAATATAGGAATTCGTGTAAAAGGAAATATGTGTGGAAATTTTGAGATTTTGGTAAGAAAATTTTAAGTGGAAATTTTGATTTTACCAAACATCAGTGAGGTGATTACACACTATAAAAATTCGTGACAGAGAATCAATCTAGTGTGTAAGATGGAAAACCTACCCGAAAACGGTTTTAAGAAAACGAGGAATCTGAATCTGAATGATTATTATGTTCTTGGTTTTTGTTACTTAGGGTGATCGTTACTTTTTGTGACGTACACGCCGTCGAGCCTGGCATCAGCGGCCCCCTCATCCTCGAAGAGTGTCCGGCCACTATCTTGCCGTCCAATTCCTCTCCTCTGACGACAGTTGGTGTCGTTTTGTTAGGGCTTCGCGTCCGTGTATATATTGCCGAGTTTTATTTACCAAGTTGTACTCAAGCCTTCACATTTCCTTTGAAATTAATGAACGTGTAGCTATTATGAAGAAACGAAAAAAAAAAAAAAAGGACGACTTCACTGAAGATTGCCTTGAAACCTACGGCAGTTTAACAGCTTCCTGTGGGTCTATGGGCGGGTTCCCTAAGCTAAGCATTAAATTAAGGTTTCATCTTACTGCCACGAGATTCATGGGTGACGTGCGGACCAGACAATCAAGCTGAAGACCTCCAACCCCAACACTGGACACAACAGGTCCCCTTCAACCACTCGTGTTGAAAAAGGAACAAAATTGATAGCTGCGCTTTATAATAGCTCAGAATGGTTTCAAATAAGATGCAGAATTAAGGACATTAGTCAAATGACACAAAGGCAAATCGAAATAACGAGAATCCTATAGAGTAAAAGCCCGCTCATACTTTTATAAGCTCTTCAAGACTCTCGCCGTTTAGACCACAGCATAATTTATCAGAAAACCAACCGCCGATGCCATCCATCCTTTCCGACCGAACGAATAATGCTTCATTTTTTCACAAATAGAACCGGTCGCCGTCGCCGTAAGAGTAGCAGTTATGATGCTCCATTATAAAAGATGGGTGTACTGCCCCATTCTACTTTCTTTCCAACAATCTCCAACCAGAGTTCCAGAAAAGGTTGCCCATAGTGCATCGTTCTCATTCTGAGTTGTGATTTGTGATTTGCTAAATCAAACCAACTGCTGTCACATTCTTCTTATAATGGGTTTTGCCCATATCCTCAATACACAATGGAAGGACACACATGGGAAAAAATTTATCTATTTATTACCTTCTACCATCTTTCATCTCAACCTACTTACATGCATGTCAAGGGGGGGGCACCTTTACTTGTCAGATGCTCCGTTGCCTCACATCAGAAACAAATGGCAAAGAATCAACAAACCAAGAGAACAACAATTGTTTACTCAGACAGCTGATCAGATGGGATCTGGCCAAAGATATCAGGACATAAATCCCAATTTCCCCGTTCCCTGGCTTCCCAATACCCACCAATATAGCGGTATGTATCACTTGTTTTATCTTTTGCAAACCATCGTGGTTTCCAACCCTGCTCTTGCATCTTTCGAGCCTGAATCCCAATTAAAACAATATCCAATCAAAACAAATTACTTACTCTTGAAGGATTCAAATAATGAACAGGACACACTACTCAAAAAACACTAGGGCAACCCAACATAAGGGACTTATAATTGCCTATGTACCAGGGTAGTGCCAAGTTTGTGAAACATAGGCCCATGCCAAGTCTGTCGCACATTATATGACACGGAGTTTTGCATTAGCATACACCTCAGAAACTTCTAGTGTATGACAGAAACATGAAATAGGACATTATGTAATGATTGACCGACCTCACGCAGAAGTAAAAACTTTCGAAGCGAACATTGCCCAACACTTGTCAAGGCAATCATGGTTTATATGTGTGATTCACTCTAAAAAGATTTTTTTTTTTTATGTATAACTTCATGCCAAGAAATACAGCATAACGTTTACCCGACGTTGCCGCTGCTCCAACCGCAACTTCTCTGCATTTGCCATTTCATACTCGCCATTTTCCAAATACCTTTGGTCAGGTCTTAGCCTTGAATCTGTGGGAGGCAACTTCTCCTGCATATATAATTACACCTATACATCAGATAGACCTAAATACACCAGAAAAATACCCAAAAAAACAAGGAGAGGATCCGGACAGCACGTCTAAGTGAAATTATAAAATTTCCCTTCCAGTTGTTTTAACAGCTTTATGACTTCTGGGAATCATCTATATTCTGTTATCACGGTGATTCTAGGAGTCTCATTATCATGCAACGTCAATGATGCAGTGCAAAAGAAATCACACAAAATCTCACTACCAGGTAACGTCACAAATGCAGTGTGCAAAATGTATCACATAACTTTCCTTCAGCACAGTGTTTCTATACCACCGTATGAAACAAAGAAGGTTGGCATCAAATTTGAAAGTTCATTTGAACTCATAAAAAAGTACCTTTAGTCCAGGGGTGATTTCATTCAATGTGGTGGCAAAGCGTGTGAAGTTATATCTAGTAACTAGGTTGGGAGGCTTGCTACGCTTCCAGAGAAGATGGGCATCTGAGGACTCATATCCTTTTCCCTTCCCGTGAGAGTCTCCATTCACATAATACATACTCTCATCCCATTTTCCACGGAGAGTTGCCACTGTTTTTCCATTCTGGTTTTGAACTACACCATGTACCTGAAAAAACAATCATGTTATTTTAGCCAATAATACTCCCGACAACAGTAGTAGGTGCAAACATGGAAAACTGCAAGGGACTCGAATTCACACAACACAATAACATTTGAGGAATGCCACCAATCATAGATTCTATCATCTACAACTTAAATAAGAATTCTGCTGCACAAGAGTTGGAATCAACTACATGCCCAGAAAGAACACAAGGAACAGCATCAAAGGCAACATTAGATCTTTCCCAGTAGCAAGAAAAATTAGCATCTTTAGAAAAAATTTATCTTTGTTGATAATACTTAACACAGATGAATGCATAAATGTACCTCATAAAATAACTACAGATAAGAAATACTCTCTTCACAAAGACTTTTTTGAGCCAAAAGCAACATAAACCAGCAAGCTAAGAAAATGAGTTCTGCTAAGAAAAGTGGTTAAGTAGGCAGCCCTTGTAAGATGCAGACGGTGTGTGTACCACACCGTAGACAACCTACTCCCTCAAATAAAGGGGCGAGTATATTTCAACTATGTATGCAACCTACTTTGTTGCAAAGGAACTTCTACTAAGGCTCTAATACATAGAGAAGATTCCAACGTGGGATAAGATGTACTACATCGATGCTTTTTAATTCCACCACGTCATTCGGTTATTCGGAGTTTAGAAGCGTTGTTATTTGACTCGGCATTTTAGATATTTATTAGTATTTGACTACAAGAATATTCCAAAATACATTTGTTCACCTTTTAGCTTATTTAAGCACTTCAAGAGAGTACATATTATGTGCCAGTCTAATGCAATAAAGCATATTCTGATCCAAGATCTGAAACTTAGATTCTATGGCATGAAATGAAGTAACTGAGCAGAATCTGAAATTTGGAGGATCCCCCCTCTCTACTTATTGATGACAGAAATAATGCAAGGAAGTGATGAAATTCACAACCGCAATATCCAGTGAATCTGATATAGCATTTGGTTATAAAATTTTATGTTGGTGTTAAAAAAGAGGTGTATTGGAATTGGTGAATGAGTGATAAAAGTAAAAGTAAAATTTTGAAGTGTGTTTAATAAAAGTAAATTTTTGTTAAAATTTTACAATCCAAACGCTACGTTAGTACTTATAATTAATTTTCCTGTATTTCTCAACAGGTTGGGAGATAAAATGATTACAAAATTTACGTTAATCCCCAATAACCCAGTATCAAAAACATTTGAGGTGGAACTCCATTTAAGAACAAGCCAACAATAGACCAGATAAAGTTTTTCTAGCAATTGTGATTTGAGTTTTCAGCCAGACAGTGCTCGTAACCATGGAAATTAAGGTCAGGCCACTGGTTCAGCAAATTAGGGGGATATGATCCAATTTCCCTAATTTGGAGGGGATTAATGATGGTCCCATATATCCACAAATTAACATCGTTGCCCCCACAGAACAGGTTATTTTCGTGTGTACCACTTGTGGTGTTATTATCGCGTATATATTTACGAAGCCATTAGATTGAAAGATGTAAAGAGAGGAAAAAGAGAAAGAAGCAAATGAGGAATATACACCACGGGGTTACTTTTCAATTTTAAGTCCAAAATATTCCAATATACACCACCAGTGGCACACCACAAGCTAACACTGATAATTGCAAACAGAAATAAGACAATGCAACAGGTTAGATAATGCAAAAATTGTGGAATGATATATTTTAAAAAAAGAAAGCAAAATTGTGTATCCTGCATCCTCTCTGCCAAACTAAAGGCAGTAGTCTTTTTTTTTTTCCAGCAAAGAAAGAAGAGTTTAGATGCTATACTTTTCTTCCATTTTTTTAGAAGCCATAATAATGTTGAGGAAAAATTTGGAATAATGGCAAAGGAACATTGAAAGATCACTGTACATCCTTAAATAACAGGCTAAATATCACATTGAAAACTCGATAATTAGAGAGAACCTGGTGAGGATTTCGGTCAATAATGGACTGTTCCTTGAATTTCAACTTGCATGAATACTCATGATTTCCCTGTACCCGCATTGTACCATAGTGATCGCAATACAGCTTTCCCAATATGAGATTGTATATAGATGTTGTGACCTGACAGAAGACAGCACATTTCAAACCGAACTGAGCATAGAAAGAATATCCCTTGAAGCATCATAGAAATACCTTATTCCATTGAAAAACTTCCCCGTCATCAAATTCTAGAGTCAAAATACCAACAGGATCAAGTTGAATTGACCGACCCCAAAATTTGCTCTTTAAATTGCTGTCTCCCCAGAATTTCCATCCCGTACCCTCACAGTGACATGCAACAATCATAGGGTGATGACTGACCTGACAACAAAAGTGAAAGCAACTTGGCAATTGTCACATCCGGATTTGAACAAAACTTTAAAGAAAAACTCAAAAGAACTACTGTATGTGTGGAAAGTTTTACCACGGAAAGGTCACCTCTCAGGGAACATGGGATTTTCATATGAAGAACAGCCACTCGAAGATCTGAGTAATTTTCCTCACCCATACAATGTAACATCGGTATTGGCAATTCCTCCAAAAGGAGAGCCTTTACTTGAAATTTGGGGATTTTTTTCCCAGCATGGTCTGTTTTTTGTCCAACTCATACATATTCTTTTATTTTACTTAGTATTTGTTCTTCTGCCGAAGAAGGATGATGTTTTTGTGGTACACCCTCTTTTCTACAACATCTTTGGAACAAGGAATTCATACCAGGATAAGGTTGTTCGATGGCATTCAATTGCAAGGATAGCCACTTCAATTATTATTATTTTCTTTTTCAAACAACCACATCTTCCCTCCCCTCATCCAAATTTAGAAGATCATTACACTTTACACTTTATGGGGGGAAAGTAATATCCGTACTACACTAAATCATTACTTGCATTTTCAAATTTAGATCTACAAAAGTAAATTAAAAGTTATTTATTAACTAAGCAGAAAACGCGTATGGTCAAGCACAAACTAATGGATATCATAATTTTTGTACTTACAGAGTCAAATTTTCAGAAATTTTGGAGGAAAAAATATTTCTTACAGGTTAAATATGTAAATCATCTTATGGGTTGAAAAGCAGGGATCACCAAATCAAACCAGCCCTTCTAAGTTGAGGTTTTGATTGGCTTTACTAGCATAACATTCTGAAATCAAACGCATATTATACAGGAATGGACAAATTATAACTTTAAACAAAAAGAACAAGTCATATTAGTAATTTATTTGAAACGTCAGGAGTGAAAATGAAACCTTCTCCGAGAAAAAGCGCAGGCCTTTATCTGGATAATCAGCCTCATAGGTCTCCCCTAACAATGGATTAAATGGTTTGCATATTCTTCCTTCAGTTGAAGAATATCCCGAAACAGCAAAAGCAGCCACATTAAGAATCCTCATGAGGCTATTACCCTGGAAAATATCAAGGGGGAAATTAAATTCAAGAAACAGATTACTAATACTACAAAATAAACTCATAGCAGAACTACACTCTCATATGTAGCGAAAAAAAAAATTACCGAGAAACAAACTGAGAAACATTCTCTAATGACAACACACTATTCAAAGACTTCACCACAAAATTTTCAACTAGATTGAAAAACAACTGTAGCATTGTACCTATGTATAAAAAGAGAGGGGAGTGGAGGCGTAGCAAAGTGCGCGGCAGACAAAGGTTCTAGAATCCTAAATCTATGATACTAAACCATTTTCTGAATAAAATTAACATTCTCCTCCTTCTAATGCTCTAAACATCTGATGCAAACTCACAAAGTTATTGATTAGATCTATGACATCATCATAAGCATCTCTCAGAAACATCACCAGATACACAAAAGGCACAAGGTGGGGTACTAATCTTTTTCACACATTATTGAAGAACCCACAACTACTAAGTGCCTGAAATACAATTTGACCAGGCAAATAATGTTCCCTCTGGAGAGATCAGGCAAAATCACCATGACCGCCGAGCTTATAAATTCCAGAATTCATCCAATTTCTCAAACTGGTTCAAGACAAAAGTTAAGAGAGAGAATCATATGATAGCATACACAACATACTGAATAGAATAAATTCCAAGAATAAAAATCCCATAGCCATTACCCAATAGATGTGTTCACTCTACCTCTATGTTGTTCTTTTCCGCTATTTATTTATATGTTTTTTGGCTGCCAACTATAAGCACGATTTACAGCAATAGTTTAGGAGCATGGAACCCAATAATCCAGAAGGACAGAGAAATATGAAAAGACGTATTGAAAACAATTATTTCTTGTTTCTTTAAATGAAAATAACATCATCAAGTTCTTTTTTGCATACGTACCCTTTTTCCCCACTCATATGCTCGATCAAGGAGATACGAATATTCCAAATCTTCAAAACATTTTTGTAGGGAAGATAGAGGCTCATTGAAGTAAACGGGAAGACATATTTTTGTGAGATCTTTTCCAATGTTATCTTTAATCATTGACCAAAGACTAACACCCTTCTCCTTTTCAATAGGATCAGGCAATTTTTTGCGCCGCTTAATGTGAGGATAGTTAGCTCCAACAGATCTAATGGACGGATCAGTATCATCTTCAGATTGAACTCCATAAAGATCGCCATCATCTGAAGAGAAAGATTGCACTCGGAAATCAGACCCGCTACTCTTGAAAGAGCTGGATGACAGAAAATCACGAGTGTCAAAGAATGTATTCTCTTCATCATCTGTTTCTTCCTCTGCAGCATCAACTCTTTCATTGTCATCTTCAGATTCACTAACACTTCCTTCTGGGAAAAAGAAAGTTATTTACAATTAAAGTACTATTACAATGCACAACAGAGAAAAAAAAAAATACACAAGACTGTAACAGGAGAACAGGAGAAAAACATCCAAAACCATCAGCATACTTACCATTATCAAGAAGTATACAATGAAAAGACAAAAACAGAGACAAATCAGTACAGATAAAAAACAGTCGCAACTCTCAAAAGATCCCATTACTTTTACTGCTAGCACTAGAAAGAGCTACTCACTTCCCTCCTCTCTTCCCCTTTCCCCCTTCCCCCAAAAAAACCAAAAAAAAAAAAAAAAGTAAAGCAGTAGAAGTACAAATCAACAGCAGAAACATGTTTCTGTAAACATATGTATACAATCATCAAGACAAGGTAATGCTAGAACAGCCAAAATAAAATTCGCAGTCATAGTGAATAACAAGATATTGGCAAATCATCATTAGTTCTGTCACCACGGTTACCACAGCAGATGCCTGAGTTTAGAGTCAAGTATTGTTCTCTTTAGTAAACTAAAAAATAAAAGTAAAGAATCATGGACTGTCCAACAAGAGTTAAGTAAATTGATGTGCTCTGACCTTCAATAAGAGAACAGAACACTACCAAGATTTTGACACACATCATTACCTTTTAAAATAATCCAGAACTCCCCAGCCCATTCCTGAAGGAAGGGAAGGAAATAAAGCTGGACTCAGACCAACCTCCAAGTGTCAATTAGAGTGTCAACCAAAAGGCACCACTATCTAATTGTGTAATTACCAGATGATCCAAGTCATATTGGCTTTAACGAAACCTTTCTAATAAACATATTTCAGCATATACAAAACTTACCACTGGATTTGTCCTGCCTTAATTGAGAAGAAGTCCCTTGATCATGGAATTGTCTTTGGCTTTCATCAACCACGGTATTCTCCAGATCAACCTTTTCTGTCTACATAATACATACAGTATAATAGCAGTTGCTTAGCAGGACATCAGATACCTTCTAACAGAAGGTCAAATTTCATTTTAATAAGAACACTCAAACCCCATACAGACCTTCAGATGAACACCAAAGAGCTGTTTAAAACAAAACATCAAGAAGTCATGAATAATGTACAGTATATGATTTCTAATTTTGTACTAGAACACTGCAGTTTATAAAACAATTTACAGATAGACAGAATGTTTTTGGATCGTTGAGTGATAATGTAATGCTCAACCTGGAACTAACCAAAACTTTCCTTTAATTGCATGTCATTACACCACCAAAAAACATTGATTTTCATAAACAAAAGAAGGTACTGTGTTTAAGATGTGGGTATAAGCCTGACATCTGAACCATAAGTGTTCAGCTCCCGATAAATAATCAGGATGTGAGGGAGAAAAATATTTAGAAGAAGGCAAAGTGGCGAAGATGAAAAAACAGAAAAGTGGTTGCCAAGACTTGCATAGTTACTCAAAGAATCAAATCACCTGCTTCCACCCTTGACTAAAAGTGTAACCCACAAAACTCATTCCTTGCAGAGTGGCATTCCACCCAAAAATGCCTAATGCTGGGAATTCTATGAAATGAAAAATGCCTCGAAAAACTCACTCCTTGCAGAGAGAAATTAAAAACACAAACAAATACAACCACCAGCATAATAATACTATCACCATACACCACCATTACAACTTTGAACTGCATCTGTTGCTACCAATGTCATTATGCTGCCATCAACCTTGCTTTTTTTTCCCTTGCAACACTGAGACACTAGAAAGCTACTATATCATTGATGGTTTCCATCCATATGCTTCAATGTTTCTGCTGGAGGTATGCCTAAGAAAATGCTACATAAAAGCATCCATATGAAAACATCTACCAGTTATGTTTTGTTCCCTGTTTCAGAAAAAGGGCTTGTAAACAAAAAAATTTGGGGAAAAAAACCAACTAATTCTGTTTTTGTTTCGGTTGAAAATATTTTCAACAGCGAGTGTTTGGTAAGGGCAAAAAATGGTCATTCAAGGAAAATAACATGTTGGTCACAGAAAATTTAGGCCTCTGGGGCGTAAAATGACTTTTGCTTCTCCAAGGCCAAAGTTACTTTCCAGCTTCTCTCTCCTCCCTCCCTTCTTAAAGAAATTTTTACTTTTTCCCCTCCACCCAAAATATTGTCAACCATCTCCTTTCTAGCAGGCACCAACCCCACCTCATTTCTGGATTACGTGTTTACCACCTCCTGTTTAGAATCTGCTCGCATTAAAAATATTCCTAATCGAATCATAAAAGTTAACCGTATTAGTCGTTGCAAACGATGAAAGGTTATACTATTTTTATTACTTTATTCGAAATTCAATAGAAAACTAACATAAAGATTATTATATTAAATTTTAAAACTTTTCTGCAACTATTTTCAATACAAAACAAACACCAAAATTGAAATATTCAGTGTCAGCCAAACACCAGAAAATCAATAACTCTCTCAGAAAATAGTTTCATCTTAGAACATTTTTCCATTTTCGTCATTTTACATCAAAACAAATGCAGGCTAAGATGAATCTCTTTAAAGCACATTCTGGGTATAAATACTGCTACCCATTTTAACAGCATTTCAGCAGTCTAGAATATGAGCACTGACCTGCTAATAAGCTCTCAAGAGAACACTGACAATCTACCAGAAACTCTCTAGCTGTAAAATTTCTAGCATAAACCTCGAAAGAAAAAATGGTCATATACAATAGTATATTACTATATCAGAGGAACTGAACAGAACCCCTGAACTCTAGTGTGGAGTCTATTTTGTAATCCTATTATCTGATAAGCTCGTGTTAAAGCCCCTGAATAAAAGAGGGGGCAGCACATTGGCCAACATAAAATCGTCGCAACTCATCAAATTAGAACAAATCTGATCGTAATTCATCCAGAATAGATATACCAAATGTTCAAAAAACCTGTCCCATCAGATTCTATATGCAGAAGATGGGAAGAATCACAGTAAATAACCAAGGAAAATTACAACTCTACCCACACATCGCAAAAGAACATAACAATCACAACATCCTAGCAATTTATTTGAGAGGCTACGAAGCACAGAATTTCATGCAGCAATAGTAGGCAAGACAAAAAAAATAGTTCATTACATGTACCTCTAGGTGCCGCAGCATGTCGATGAGGAGCCACTGCTTCTGCTTTAGCAGCACGAGTTGGTTCTGCAGTGCTGAAAACTCACTCCTCATGATCTGGTCGCTGTCCTGGATGGCTGCCTCACTGACACCCTCTTCCAAAAGCCGCTGCCTTAGCTTCTCAGTTGACACAGTGACGTCGTTGATGGGAGCCATTAGCTCGCTGTTGGACATCCGTGGGAACATATCCTTGACAGCTTGCAATGCCTCCATCCAAGCTACTCGATCTTCATGAGTTTCAGCCCTTAGATGGAGCCTCTTTGTGCCAGTGAAAATTGAGAATCTTTTGTCATCTGACTTGCTCTCCCGGATTGAGGAAACCTGTAATGTTTCACTCAGAACATAATTCAAATACGAAAAAATTCCTTCATACAGATACATAGCTTCGGTGGCAGTATTGCAAACAGAGAATATACTAAAATTACAACTACAATTGATTAGTAGCCAAAGATATGAAACTCTGACGACTAAATTACACGGAAGCTTATTGAATAAAATCAAGATAAACAGCAACAGAACGGAGAAAGTATAAGAGAAGTTAATAAGATTAAACTTACAATCGAATCGCATTAACTTAAATTAGCAACAAGAGAAAAAACAAAAAAAAGGGGAAACAGTGAGTTATAAGGGGAAAGAAATGTCTGTCAACTAGCATCAACCACTGAAGGGCTCCAAATGTGATATATGACAGATATACTTACATGTGCATATAAGTACGTGTGTGCGAGCGTCAAAAAGAAACTTTCTGAGACTATGACTAAAACTGTTCTATATCCACCTGCATATATCTGGCCGATTAAACCGAGAATGGAAACGAATCTTTGAACAAATAAAAAACAGATCACTCCGCGGGGTTACTGGTCCCTGAGGGTTACTTCTTGAAAATAAAAACACTACTGTGGTTGACTAACCTTGAGATGAACTTCGCCGAAGGGCTTGCGGGGAAGGAGTTGTTGCGGTTGCGAGGTCCCATGCCTCGAAATCCGTCGCATCGACTCCTCGCCGATGACCTTCGATCCTTTCTCAGTCTCTTGGTTCACCACGATCTTATCCGGTCCATGAATCTTATAGTACGACAAAACGCCGTCCTGCAGCACGAACCAACGTGGTCTCCATCCTTTCCCGTAATTCACCCACTTGTACAGTATCCCCGAGATCCCGTTCCCCACTATATCGTTGATCTTCACGTCTACGGGCTGCTCCCGCGCCGACTGACCCGCAACCGTCGCCGACGAAGTTCGCGGCTGGCTCAGCCGGTCGCAATCGCCGTTATTGTGGTTGAATGAGGCGTTGTGGATTTGCTTGCTGGCGGTCCGGGTCGTCGGATCGGATCTGGCTGGCGTGGCCGCGGGAGGAGACGGCATGTGTTGGAGCGAACGAGATTGCTCAGACACGGTGGATACGCAGCAGAAGGGATGCATGGGGAATTAATGGCAAAGACCGGTCACTTCAAATCGTAGACGCGAAGAATCCTGAAGTGGCGTCGGAGAACCGTTTTTCCAGCGGAGGTGAGGATTCGCATTATTTTTGTTTTGGGCTGCGAAATGAAATCGATGACAACGAAACGGGGAAAGAGAGGAGGTTCGCGTGGGAATAAAAGATAAAACCGTTATAACTATCGATAGGGTTAGAGGAAGAAATCTTTTGAAAATTTTGCGAGAAGTTCGGTGTAGGCACGGAAACGGGTGGATTGCTCGGAGAGGGAAGGAATCCGGTGAGACGGACACACGGAAGCTGGAGACGAGTGTCCGGAAAGATGAGGTGGCAGGGCGGTCAAGACGGAAAAGTTGATTTTGAATGAACTGCCAGTATATTTCGACAGAGGCTTAAATATGAAGCGGTTGGTTAGAGTTTATGATTGGGTGGGCTTATGACTCTGTTGTCCCGTCCTTGCGTATGTGTCTCTTTCTCTCTCTCTCTCTCTCTGCGCGTTTTTGGCTGCCTTTTTCCTGAGAGGGTTTGTTTTGGTGCTCAGAGTGCTTTCACTGGACACGTGGATAACAAAGGACGTGGAAGCGTAGGGTCGTGCGATTTGGCGCGTGCAGGGTGTGCTTGACCGGGAGGGAAGGGAACTGCTTTCATAATGGGTTCCACGTTTTGGACTTAGTAGTTGGTTTACGTTTCTTACATTACCGTGTTTAGTTGACAGGATCCTAGCATAATTGATTCTAATGGGATCACGCGGGCAGTTGAAAATCGTACGAAGCGTACCTCGCCAAAAACGCGTGGAGGTACGGCGGGCCAGCTCAATATTCAACAATAAGCTTAGTCATACCAAAAAGTTCTTATTCGGTTTACAAATGGGCCTCCAAAATGACATCAATTGATCAGAATCTAGCATAATTTTTTCACCGATTCTAATAATTTTTTTTTACAAAGTATAAGAGAAACATAAAAGAGGTAAAAAATTTTGACTCGCATTGTACGATCGGGAAACGTTAGTTAAGCACTAATTATAAGCAGTGGCGGAACCAGGATCAATATTCAAGGGTGTCGAACTTTAAAGGCGAAATGACCATCTTCATTGTAAGACCTCTAATATCTCGAAACTCAATAAGGGTCTCCCCAAGTTGGCCCGGACTTATGGGTATCGGCCCAGGCCATCTTCTATTTTTTATTTTTTATTTTTTTTAAAAAAACTACATGTAAATTTTTTTTTTTCTGGGAGAGCAATGGGTGTCGGTCGCCACCCTTCGCACCCCTCTGGTTCCGCCCCTGATTATAAGTGTGATGTTCTTCAATAATTTAGTTTTTTTAAAAAATTATTATTCCGTATTTTCTTCATTTTGATCAAAGCGTGTTCTAAATTGTTGGAACACACGTTTAAATACTCTTTGAGAACATAAATAAATTACACCAAAAAAAAAAAACTTATTCGGATTACAGTTCACATTGAAAATGTTGCTGAATATAAAAACATTTTCAAGTCAACGTCCACCTACCTATTGATATTAATTGAACCCAGCTCAATTGTGAGCAGCCCAGAGAAAACCATCTTAGAACAAACATAATCATCAATTATGAAAACTTACTATTTGATGATTTTTATATTATCGACCGCCCGCCCGCCCGCCATCTGTTTCTTTCCAAACCATAGTTTCCTTATTTTATTTTATTTTTGTCTTGCAAGTTTCTTCCGCTTGCGTCTGAACATTGATCTCAATACAAAGACCACTTTTGAGGTTTTTTAAGGTTCGAGCTGGTGAACCAAATCAAGAACAGTGCGAATAAGTTTGAAAAAGAAAAATCTTATGCGAACCCCACAAAAAAAAAAAAAACACATACGAGCGCAAATGTTATGAAATTTGATACTTCGCTCCAAGTGGGGATCCGACCCGGGCCTACCATTCTAGAAGACTAAAACACTGACGTGGCAGAACAAGAGATGGCAACCGTAAGTTGCGGGAGGAATTTTTACTGTAGGGAAGTAAACCGACGGGCAGCCTTGAGAACACGAGAAAACCCAAAGGACCGTGCTGCTGGATGACGTGTTAGTTATAAGGCTCATTGTCGTCGTCAGGCCTCCGGACAACTCAATCATGTTTGGGAATTGGCTTTAAGTACGTGGCGCGTCCTCATCCGTGCGATCGTGGATTTTTTCCCACGGGACATAACGCTTTTGATGGCAGTTGAAACGGGAAATAATGACGTTGGCTGTTCGATGTGTAAAGCGCTTGCTACGTGTAGTAACTCAATGTTAAGGTACGTTTGGCTTGGGGTTAGCGCGGGGCACGTATCTCCTCTGTCTCAGACACCTATTTGCGTATCTAATTATCTCTCTCTTTTTTTGGTTACATGTGAACAATCCAAACACGTCTCTCTTCAGAAAAGAAATAGATAAATATTATACATAATTTTTTTTTTTTAAAAAATGAAAATTCTAGAGAAATTTATGGCATATTATAGCCAAATTTTCTGGTTAACTTGGTCGGATCATATATTGTCTATTTTTGTTTTGGTCAGCGATAACTAACAAGGATAGCCTTCTTGTTTGTTTTTGTTCTGCTTTTTCTTTTTCTTTTTTCTTTTTAAGTGGGATAAATTATATTAGAGTATTTCTAGCAGGTTCTCTATTTTAATATTTTTGTTAGAATAGAAAACCAATTTAACAAAAAATACCATTTAACAACTTATCTATTATAACAAATTTTAACAAATGAATAGTGGTTCTTTATTTTTAGAGAACTACTATTCACTTCACTATCTTAAAATATTAATATCTATTTTTTTATTTTTTTTCTTTTCTCACACTCTCTCTCTTTTTTATTTTCTTTTTATTTTTTTTCTTTTCTTCTCTCACGCTCTCCCTCTCTTTTCTTTTTTTTCTTTTTTCTTTTTTTTTTCCTCCATACCCTTAAAAATAAATATTCAAAAATATAAAATGTTAGAGAAAGAATAAAGAAATTTTTAAAAAATAATATTTAAATAGAATAGTAAAAAATAGATAGTTAAAATAGAAAAGCTGCTTTGAGTGTTTTTAAAAAAATTGATAGTTAAAATAGAAAAGTATGCTTTTTCGGTTAAAGTAAAGAGTCAAATTTAAAGAAGCTACAAAAAAATGCTCTTAGGCAACCAAATTGTGGACTTGCTATTTTTGGGAATAGAAAATAGATAGATAATGTATTGGTAACGGTGCATAAGTATCAACTCACTTGGATAATTCTGAAGACATACGTCGTACTCAACTATCCGACTGCGTTCGTGCCACATTTCATCAATCATGCGCGCAAATATAACCCTACTAGAAAATTTCCATCAATATAGCTGAGTTTGGGTGCCTAAAAAAATTTTCTCACACTCATTTTTTTCACAAACTTTCATTTCTTTTTATAAATTTTATAACTTTTTCACCGATTTCAAGATAATTTATATTATCTATAGTAATTTTTTGCCTATCCAAACTCAGGCTATATAGTTGAGGATGTAAATTACATCGGGTCCAGAATTTGTTGTTCTTTTTTCCAAGCAGTCAAAAATTTGTTGTTATTAACCCGTTATTATACAGTTAGATTTGGCTGTTCTATAAAAGGATTTGGCTCTACTGAAATATTTATTATACTAGTGACTCTCTTTTCATAGAAATTCACTTTTTTAGACTACGTTAATATACATTTTTTTAATTAATATTGTAATTAAAATAATAGATGTAATAAATAGACTCTATATTTAATTTTACACATGTAAATTTTAAGATAACTTCACTTTATAATAAATCCATCTGTTACGTTTCTTCAATTATACCATAAAATTCTAACAAAAGAATTACAAATATTCTAATCCCACAGTTTTTTTTTTTTTTTAAGGCTAGAGCATGAATTAAATACATTATCCACGAGAACTCTTTTGTTCCCTGGGACTCAAAGCGAAGGAAAAAGGAAACTTCTAGAGGCGGCATTTTCACAAAGATGTCAAAAGTTTCGTTGGAAGTGACGGGGACAAAGAATTTCGAATCTCTCCCTTGGAATATCCGAATACTTCATTACCTCCTGATTGGATTAAGGTTTCTCGACAATCATTAAGGGAAAGTTACGTTTATATCCTAACTACCAGGCTACCAGGTCAAGCTAGGATCTGCTTTTACGGGAGACAAAGTTGTAAATGACAATTCTAGGAGGACTAATAAAAAAATAAAGCCTAAACTAAAAATATTTTCTTTAATTTTTCGGAAACTTCTAATTGCTTCATACTTAGGTTCATATCTCATTGTTCAAATTGAAAAAAAAAATGCCTGTTACAATTTTAATAGTAAAATTATAGCGCGAGTGTATAGTGTAAATTTAGAGGATGTTCATTTTTTTTATTTTTTTAATATTTTTTTGAATCTTATAATTTTAAAATCGAACACATTTTTTAACATCGACTAAAAACAACTGCAGCACGTATAATAATAAAATTAACATCATCAAAAAATTCTCAAAAAAAAATTTTAACTGAACATCCTTAAATGATAATTTAGAAGGAGGCAAATTAGTCACGCTAAAATGCTATTTAAAATTTAAAACATTTAAAAGGTGTTGTTCCTGTTTCCATTGTGGTGGGGGAACGGACCAGTGGAGGTCTCCGGAGCCCCACCACATGTTGGAGCCTGCGATGGAGCGCGAACGCGACGTTCTTTGAATACATAAATAAGAAGTGCCAGTTAAGGAAAAAAAAAAATAATAATAAGATGTGCCAAATTTCCCGGTCCACGCATGATTTTGAGAGGCTCACGTCGGCCCCCTTAAGGATGGTCCCGTCTACCGCGTATGGGTTTTATTCAATTATTTATCATTTCGAAAAAAATTGTCAGACCCGCCGCACAAGAAAGCAATGGCAGTCAAGAATTTAGAATCTTCCTTTGAGAAGATCCGCACACACTTCTACTTCGGCGTCCCCAATTTGACCCTATCTGACATCATCAGTCATCACGTTACCTGTTTTTTTTTTCTTTCCCTTTTCTCTTATCTCTATAGTAATTGGTATGTTTTTTTTCCTCCTTTTGCTTATATTATTTTGATAAGATAGATGAAAAAATTCATTGTAAACATGACAAAAAAAAAAAAAATCCTGCAGTATCAAAAAGAAAACCGAATTTGCATCAATTTAAAACAATAAGCTCGACTGAAACGAAAATTTTTTGAAGATCATCGTGGTACCAGAATTGGTATCCATAAATCACCCCATAGGCTTTTTTTTTTTTTTTTTTTATATATATATGATAAAAATATTTTCCACTCATCAACCACGAGGAGTTTGATACGTTAAATATTAAATTATATATTTTGACACATTCCACTCATCAATTATCAATCTTAAATATTTTGCAATCTTTATTAAATTTTTAAGACTAAAACTAACTAAGTACTCGTAACCCATTTCATGTTGAGGATTTTTTTATTAATTTATTAAGTCATATTAATGTATTATTGTTTGATAAAATGTGTAGCATTTGTAGTTGTCTTAAGAAGTATAATGTATCAAAGCAAATAATTTTAGGTGGAAAGTGTCTATATTAAAAATTGGACAGTACAATATATCAATGCAAGTAATTAATATTGTAATATATCAAGGGCATGTTCGTTTTCATGTTTTTTTTAGGATTCTGATGGTTTTGTGAATATTTAGGTGGTGTTAAAGTTGTATAAAAATGCGTGTAGAAGTTGTTGAAAGGGATTGGTGTGTGTAAAAAAGTAATAAAGTGTTGTATAAAAATGCGTGTATGTTATGATGTTTGGAATTGTAAAAATAAAAGTAGGATTCAAATCCTACGAAAATGATGAAAACGAACATGTCCCAAGCCTTTATAGTTGATATGTGAAATATATATTTAACAAATAATATAAAAAAATATGATGATTTTTAGAAAAAAAGTTTGATATTAACTCTGTTCAGGGCAAAATTCTTACAATTAGTAATATTATAATTTCGCTTAAAAAGAACAAGTTAAGAATAAAACTCACGTAAATATGTATTAGATCCGTCTAAATCTGATACACGCGAATGAATGAATATTTGAAATTTTATGTTACCTTAAAAAAAAAAATAGGAAGTGAAAAAATGTTTATAAATAAAATCCCATAAATAAAAAGAAAAATGTACAGATTTTTAAGGAAAGAGCAAAACAAAAACCTGATATTGCACTCTAGCCTTTATTCGTCAGTTTAATAGTGGATAACACGTGTCGAGATGTCACTTTCGGTGGGGTCAGGCAATAAAGAGATTAAAAAAAAAAAGAACTGGGGTCTGGCCTGGGTAGTGAAGACAGCACTCCGAGTTAAGGTGTACCGGGAGACAGAGGATCACGGATTAGCAGTTTCTTTCTGTACCAGTTTGACCAAGGACCGGTCAAGGTGGGCCGAGTCGACGTCGGTAACGAGCTGCGGTCCTTCGTCATACATTGCTCTGCACATCTACGTAGCTTTTGTGTCGGAAGAACAGGCAGAGATGCAGAGGACCAAAGAGGATTTTTGGGTTTCGGCACCCAAATTTTTTATTCTAATAAAATAATTTTTTAAAATTCTGTTTTTTTTTTTTAAATTAAATTATTATTTTTTTTTTAAATAAATATAAAAAAATTTATTTTAATAATCTCTTTTTATTTTTTTACTAATTTCAATATTTCAAAATTTTTAACACCTCAAAATATTCACGATTGAACATTATGTCTATTTGTTATGTTATCTTTTTTTTAAAAAATAAAAAAATAAAAAATTTTCTCTTAATGTTTTTTCTTTTCTGGCATTCATTATTTTGCAGTTAGGTGGACCGTCGATGAATGTCTACTGGAAGTTTAGAAAAGTAGGAGGGGGGAAAGATTAAAGATTGGACAATTTTTAATCTAAAAAATCATTACATTTTGAGGAAAGTTTAGAATTTAAAAAATGTGCTCGTGTCTAGAAGGGAAGTAAAATACTATGAACCAAAATATTGATATTTTACATGCTTAACGGGATAAATGTTGGAATATAAGAATAAGAGGTGAAAATCTTATTATATTAATTATTATAACCTCTTCGCCCCTCTATCATCAATAATGATCGAAATCATGATTTTTTTAATTTACTATTTAAATTATATGGTCTAATTTTGAGATAGACATCCTCACTATGTGGGTTCTACAATACACAGTATGATCATCTCACTCCTAATTCAAATAGTAAATTAAAGATAATTTATATTCAATACCTTTTTTATTAAATAGAAGTTACAAAAAAAAAAAAAATAGATTTGTAAAAAGTTGTTTAGTATATATATATTTGTCATATTTTGGCCCTCGAAGCATATTTGAGCATACTTTGCACTTCTACTCTCTATATTGGTTTCATCCATATTTGGCTATCGAAGAGTCTCGTCTCATTCTAAAAGGTGATTTACTCATTATTATTTTAGCCATATATGTTGCTCCACACTCACAAAGTGGATTGGGTAATTGTGGTTCTAGGTGCAAATATACGCGTTATTTACTACCTTGATATATCCCTAATTGATGTTTATGTCCCTCTCTTGAGGCCGACAACGTTTGACTGTAATATGATTTGCTTTAGAGAAAAAAACTAAAAAACTGTCCACCTCAATCCTCCTATAACACTTTCCACCTAAGTGCATCTGTCATGCTATTATTATTGGTGATGTTTGGCAAGCAAAAGCTTTAAGAATTTTAAGTCTTTAAAGAAAATTTTTGAGAGTTTGTAAAAAAGTTAATGAAAAATTTTAAAAATGTTTTGATTATAGAATGAGTTTTATTAGAGTCTGTTAAAAAGTAAGAAGATAAAAGATTTTATGATTTTATTTTAATAAAAAAAAAAAAATTAAAATTAGAGTGAAAATATGTCGAAATTTATGTAAAAACTTTGAGATTTTTACTGTTTAGTTATGAAAATTTTGTACTTTCTAAAAAAATTTATTTTCTGCTCATTCTTGTGGATTACACCTTGCTCGCCATAATCTGATCCGGAGTTGCAGAAAAGGTCAACTTTATTTAAATATGGGCCAGAAAGTTGGAAACTACATTGTCCCACTGTCATAGTTTTGGAGCGACCACAACGTGCCGTTTCCAATACAGTGCCCATAAGCCCCAAACAAAAGATTGATGTTACCCGTGTGGCGCATCTTGTACAAACCCACTGCAAGACAAGTCGACGACTGTTAAGTTGATGTGCTTTGTGGAAAATTGGAGAACCCAGAACAGAGACGAGACCCAAAGGATTTCGTGAATTAGAAAAAAAACTTATAAAAGACTTGTCCTTTTGCAGCCTTGTGAGAACGACATAAACCTCGATTCAACTCCCCCATTACGACAGAGACAATGTTAAAAACGTGGACCCGACCACCCCTCCCCCGCTTTCTGGCCACCACAGTGGCGTAATGAATTGGATCTTTGGTGCCATACAGAAGGCTGTGCATGTGGGGAGGTCGGAGCGTCACTTTCTCTCCCACCAAATTAGACACAACAAGAACAGAGCAACTACCCCACGTCCCTCGAACATACTCTCTGTGTGTGTGTTGGGACACCACTAGTGCCTACGACTCCCCCAAAAATGATTGTCGGCTTGCGACAGAGGAATCTTCATTCCCCAGCTCATAGAAAGTAACGAATTTTGCTCCCCGGGTATTTCAACTCATCAACAGTGATATAAAATAATTCCAAGTACTTTCTGCAAATTTGCAATGGAAAAGCCTGAAATATATAATATAATTATGACACCGAGGTTGTGAATCATAATGGGGATCATCAATCACTGTCAAAGCAACTATAGTCTTTGTTTGAGCACATCTTGAGGTGCAAATAAAACCAAATAGCTATGGCAACCAACAAATCTTAGGACACGTTCTTCAAAGGATTTTTATTTTCTTTCACAGCTGGCAACAGACAAACAACAGATCCGACAGATGAATAGTTAGCAGCACCAACCATGAAGCTGGCTTTATTCAAATGTCAAGCAACTCACTTGGAATATGTTGATCTTGGTTCAAGACTGTACAGAATAGTGTACCAAGGAATAAAATTTTGGAAACATACTGACCGAATATTGGCCAGCTTTGGCTAAGGTCTCTTGGGAAAATGAAGCCCAAAAAAAGAAAAAGTAAATGAACTGAACCAGTGTATTGACAGAAAGACAAAACAAGGAGTCAAGGACAACTGATGATGGCCGTATATGCACATGTTCCAACATGATAGATGTTGTTTCCATCTGAAGGTGCTACTTCAGTCAAGTTTTCTTCTAATCAGTCCCCTGAAGAAGTCCAAACTGCAGCCACAATGTTCACAAACTCACTAAACCTTTATATATCCATCATAACCACATTTTTCTCTCTAACGTTCTCCCAGAACAATTGCATTTAAAGATAAAACCATATTGAAAAATTGCAGACTGTTATGGCGTATCCTGGTGACCTTTACTTGTTACAAAATAAGTTCGGGGGACTGTAATGCCTTAAGGTGACTATTAAACACAATTGTTTTTGTCCAAGAGACACAGAAGCATAAAATACTTAAAAAACAGTTTTGCAAAAAGTGTACTTGATAGGTTTTCAGACGGCAAAGAGAGAAACTTTTTTTTTTTGGGTGGGGGGGATCAGTAGAAAAGGTCTCATCTTTCGACACACATGGCCACATCTAGGGTTGAAAACAGATAAATGTGTCAAAATCATATGTGACTTGTGACCTCAAGAAGGCTATGGAGGCCAGTGGTAGCAAATAAGAAGACCAAACCATCTCTAAGATGTTAGGTTGGGCCTCCATCATAGTATTAGGACAAATGGTCTGCACTAACACAGCAAAGAAACCATAACGACAAAACACATTTATGCCTTGTCATGCTTCAAACATGATTCAAAATGGAATGTTTACGGGATGTGGACCTATCCAAGCTAGTGTCTGCTCCAATTGTCCTGTTCAGAAGCTTTACGGATTTCAAGGAAGAGAAGGGACCCATTTTCGATTAAGCGCGTTTGGTTTTTGTTGACTAGAAACCTGCTTTATGCACTTGGTCTCTAGTGCAGGGACACTAATTTGGTGTCTTTATACAGTGTCTTTCGCTAGAACTCTAAGCTGGTGTCTTCATGCTTTCTGCGTTCCCAGCTTAAGAGCAGTGGAGTTGCAACCACCATGGACCTCAGGCATTTTTATTCATCACATTCTTTTCTCGAGAGTTATCAGTTTTCTCACTATAGATATACTGTACTCAACCGCATAAACTCTACAAATTTCTCGCAGTTATTAAAAATCTCTAGGACTTTTTGTATTATTATTTTATTCAGCACAGAAATATCATACAAATACTGTACCTATTGCCATCAGGATGAAGCTCGTACATTTGATTGTCATCCCCAATAGCTAACAAATATCCCGAGGATGTTAAACCCTACAAATAAGAGAATCAAATACTAAGAAATTTTCCTATTTCTGGCATTAGAAACACATACCCTGAACAAAAAGGATTCTGATTAACATGAAATGCCGAAAAAAAAGGGTATTAAAAAAACTCAAAATTGTACAATATCATATCTGACTTTGAGTGAGATCATTGGCAACCTGATTTACCTTTTAGTATTTTTCACATGTTCTTTTGATATATGTAGCTGAATATCATGGTTGTTAAAAGTGAAATTCTGCCTAACATGGGAGGATGCTCTTGAATATTAATTATAACTTGTAGATCTAACATACTGTTAACAATAGATGTAAAAACCTATACTCAAACTTTGAGAAATACTAATTTAAAAATAGTACACAGGTTTGCAGCAGAGTTTTTATTGAGAAGTGGTAAATGCTGAGATCAAGATTTGAACCCTGTACTATATTACGTTAGTACCATTTAGAACTCGACAAAAAGCAAACTAAAATGATATGGAAAAAAACCATCCTAACAAAGGCATCAATAGTTTACATAAGCAGTTGAATGACAATTCGCAACAGATAAAGGAAGTCATACCTTAGATAAAACCTCTTATATGCAATTAAACTTTTGCCTAGTAAGAAACAGAAAAACAGAGGCGGAGCTAACCATTAATTCTACAGCTCTGTCACCCTGATGAAGTCTGTTGGCTGATTTTACAGTTTGAACCTACATCTCAATAGTATCTTACAATTTGAAGATTTTCAAGTGATTCAGATTGTCTGAAAGAGTAGGATAATAATATCTAACGAATTTATGGTTTTATCTAGATTTTAACAACCAGCTGAATGATTCCTATCAATCTTAGTGAATCCCACTGTATTGGGCAAGATTTATGCTTAAAACAGAATCCTTATAATGAAGTGCCGAGTTTGATGAACGTATAACATAGTCTATTCATCCAGCTTTACAAAATACAGAAGTGCATAACTAGTTTTTCTTTTTTTTTGATAAGTAAGAAACTTTATTGAAAATAAAAAACGAGGCAACAGTACGAGAGGCTATACTGACACCTAGAGCATACAAGCTAAGAAACTCAAAAAATCCGAGAAACCCGTAAAGGGGCTCCCTAACACCGAATTAGCCCAGAGAAAAAGAGAAAGCAGCATAGATCCCCTCAAACCATCCAAAGACAACGCTCTATCCTCAAAGCATCTACCATTCCTTCCCTCCACAAACTCCAACAAATACAAGCAGAGAGCATCTTCCATAAGGCCAAAGCAGTTGGATCCTCAAACTTCCTCTTCCAACAATTCAATAAATCAATCACCTTCCTAGGCATAACCCAGTGAAGATTAAAAATGCTCAGCACATGCACCCATAACCCTCTTGCCACCGAGCAATGAAGAAGGATATGATCAACCGATTCGCCATTGCTCTTACACAAATAGCACCACTCAATCACGCAAATACCCCTCCTCCTCAAGTTGTCAATGGTCAGAATATTCCCATGAGAAGCCTCCCACACAAAGAATGCCACTCTAGGGGGAACTAAGTTCCTCCAACATTGGCGCCAAGGGAACACCACTCTGGAGCCATGAAGAAGAAGAGCATACATAGATTTAACTGAGAAGACCCCATTTTTAGTACCCATCCAGAACAGCTTGTCCACCCCCCCACTCCTCCAAACCTTCGAATATAGTAAGGAATAAAACGCTGCACAATCCTCCATCTCCCAATCGTTAACCGTCCTTTCAAAGTGGACATTCCAGACTACAACTCCGGATCCTACCTCAACACAATCAGCAACCCAAGCATCCTTACAACAAGCTAGAGCATATAAGAGAGGAAACTCCAACCTCAACGATCGCTCCCCGCACCAATGATCATGCCAGAACCGAATTCTGGAGCCATCCCCCACCAAAAACCTAATATATTCCTTGAAAAAGTCCAAACCTTTGCTGATGTGTTTCCATAAGCTAACTCCATAAGAGCCCTGAGCCTCCAAAGTGAACCAACCTCCCACGTCACTACCATACTTCTCCGATATAACTGTCCTCCATAAGTGGCCCCTTTCATAAGTGAACCGCCAAAACTACTTCCCGAGCAAAGCTTTGTTGAACAAGGGTAGCCTCCTTAGACCAAGTCCTCCCTCGCTAATAGGAGTGCAAACTCTAGCCCATCTGACAAGGTGAAACCTATGCTCATCTCCGCCGCTACCCCACAAAAAATCCCTTTGAAGCTTCTCCAATCTATTAGCCACTGACATCGGAATAGGAAAAAGCGACAAAAAATACGTGGGGAGGCTAGAAAGAGTAGACTTTATCAGTGTTAGCCTGCCCCCCTTAGAAAGATAAATGCGCTTCCATCCTGCCAATCGTTTTCAACTCTTTCCACAATGCCATCCCAGATATGTACTCTCTTGAACTTAGCTCCAAGGGGCAAACCCAAGAATGTCATTGGAAGCGACGAAACTCTACACCCCAAAATATCTGCCATCAATTGAATCTCATCGACTCTTCCAATAGAAATAACCTCAGATTTGCCGAGGTTAATCCTAAGCCCAGAAACCACCTCAAAACATAACAACAAGCATCTAAGATTGCGCACTTGGATTGCATCAACCCCACAGAAGATGAGTGTATCATCGACAAAGAGTAAGTGTGAGATGTTCACCCCATCATTACCCTCCCTCCCAATCTTAAACCCCTCAATAGACCCTCTGCCAACCACCTCGTGCATCATTCTACTTAGGGCTTCCATGACTATTACAAACAAGAGAGGAGAAAGAGGATCACCCTGATGCAAACCACGGGAGCTACCAAAGAAGCCGTGAGGAGAGCCATTAACCATCACTGAGAATTTGACAGTAGAGATACAAAATGCAATCCACCCACACCATCTTTCACAAAACCCACATTGCCGCAAAAGATACAACAGAAAATCCCAATTCACATGATCGTAAGCCTTGTGAATATCCAACTTACATAATAAACCAGGCACATTCGATTTCAATCTCGAATCTATACATTCATTGGCGATCAAAATCGAATCCAAAATCTGCCGCCCCCCCACAAAGGCATTCTGAGAAGGTGAAATGATCTTTCTTAAGAACTAACTTCAACATATTGGCCAACACCTTAGCAAGAATCTTATAGACCCCTCCTACCAAACTGATAGGGCGAAAGTCTTTCAACTCCATAGCACCTACCTTTTTAGGAATAAGGACAATGAAAGTAGCATTCATACTTTTAACAAATTTCCCTCTCTGGGCAAATTCATGAAACATAGCCATCACGTTTCCCTTAATCACCTCCCAACAAGACTGAAAAAAAGTTAAGGAGAAACCATCCGGGCCCGAAGCCTTATCCCCATTGAGGCTACGAACCACCCCCGTGACCTCATCCTCATCAAAAGGCCTTTCAAGCCAACGCGCTTCTTCCTCCGAAATGGAGGAAAACTCCAAACCATCCAAAGACAGTCTCCAAGCGAAAGGCTCATTGTACAATGAGCCGTAGAACTCAATAATTTTCTCCGGAATAATCACTGGATCCTCAACCCTTTTTCCCTCCACCTCCAGACAAGATATCGAATTAACCCTTCTATTTGAATTGGCCATGCGATGAAAAAATTTTGTGCACCTATCCCCGTCTTTGAGCCAAAGAGATCTTGACTTCTGTCTCTAACTAATCTCCTCCATCTCAATCAAGTGATCCAGCTCCCCCAACACTTCCAACCTCCTCTCACTCCCCCTCTCCTCCAACAAACCCCCCTCATCCAAAGAGTCAAGCGATAACAGTTCACTAAGCAAAGAAGACTTTCTAAAGTTAACATCTCCAAAAACTTCTTGATTCCAAACTTTAAGGTTATTTTTCAAAGCCTTTAACTTGGAATCCAGAACAAAGCTAGGGGAGCCCGTGAACTCGAACGAATCCCACCACTCTTTAACACGGTCAACAAAGTCGATCTCCTTCAACCACATGTTCTCAAAACGGAAAGGCCTCCTCCCTCTGCAGACCCTACCATCTTCCAACAAAATGGGAAAGTGGTCCGAATACAAACGAGGCAACCTCTTTTGAATAGCCTCAAGGAAAAGGGTTTCCCAACTGGGGCTAACAAAAAAACGGTCAATCCTTGACCACGACTGAGAAGCCCTATTATTGGACCAAGTGAAAACACCCTTTGATAACGAGATATCCAATAAACTAGCCTCCGAGATAAAATCTGAAAACTCCATCATGGCACTCCCCAACCCTCCTCCGCTCGATCGTTCGCTAGGGAACCGAGCGACATTTAAGACCCCCCCAATACACCAAGGAATATCCCACAATGCGCCAACCCCCGCAAACTCATCCCACAACAAACTCCTCCTACCATCATCATTAGGACCATATACTCCTGAAAATAACCATTGCACTCCATCCACAATGTTCTTGAAGACAACCGAAACAAAGTAAGAACCGAGAAAAGAATCTACTATCTCTAACACCCTCGTATCCCACATAACTAAGATACCCCCTGAGGCACCATCCGCCTCCAAACTGATCCACCTCACATAAGGACCACCCCATAAACACCGAATCACAGCCACAGACAAACTTGCCATCTTGGTCTCTTGAAAACACACCAAGTCTGGCTTCCAATTTCGTAACAAATTCCCCACTCTCCTACATTTCAATCTATCATTTAACCCCCTAACATTCCAACTAACAATTCTTGGCATCATTTATACTTCAACAATGCCCTCCCCTCACTTTGGCCTCACCTGACGGTGGAGGTCCTACCCTCATAATTAATAGACAACACCAAACCCTTCAACTCCCTAGAAAACTTGTCGTCATTCCCACCAGGAGATTTATGGCAACTCTGCTCCCTGTCTCTCTCCAAGGCAGCAAAGAGCCTCAGCAATTCTTGCTCATACCCCTCACAAGACAGACCCACCAAGTGCCTAAACGAAGAGACCATGTCTAATACCCAGCTCGAAGCCCCTTTGATCTCCTCACCTTCTGGGCAACAAACCGCCAAAGGAACCACCCCTAACTCGGGTTCAACCTCTGCCACTAAAACCAGCTCCCCCCCCACTGCCCCATCTTTATTCAGCAAGCTACTATCCTTCCCAGCTGAAGAATCTCCCTCTAATAGCACCCTGTTGCCGGGGGCCAATGAGAGTTCCCCATCCTCACCTAACTGCCCAGCCCCTCCAAAATCAGCACCGGCCAAGTCTCTCACCAACCCCTCTCTGTCCGGCATCTCCAACAACCCAGGAGGGAAAAAATCCCCCAAAGAGATCACCTGAAGAGCTGCCGAAGGAGACGCCGGCGCCGGAACAGCCACCAAACTATCGCTGGCAGCCACAGACGACACCGGCAATCCCTTTGCCACCGATGTCTGGAGCGGGGCGCCTCTAGCCACGTGGCCGAGCTTCTCATTGGCTTGTGCGACATCCAGGATTTCACCTTCTTCGGGTCAAAAGCCTTCTCCTGTACACTTGCTTCAACTGGGCCGGGTCATGTCCAGAACCACACCCATTTGCCGACAAGGACTGCACCTCTGGGCTTAGGACAAGCTCACTCCCTTCCAAACCTCCAAGCCCACATGACCTGCATTCCACAATAGCTCCAACCCCACCAGCCAACAAAGGCCCATCCTTCGGGCTAAAGGGAGGGCCAGGCGGAGGCAAAACAGGCCCACTTGATCCCCCATCCACAGCAGCCCACCCCTCACACTTGCCTGCAGCACCCTCCATTCCCAAGGACCACAAGATTTGGTCGAGCTTCGTCCTAAGACCGAGCAATTTTTTTCTTAAAACAGTCCTACAACATCTATCCCCCTCTAAAGCCAATGATGACTTGTCAATAAACGAGGGAGCCTTGGGAATAACAACAAAGGCCTGATCTGCATGTTTTTTCTGCAAACATATTGTCGGCTCTCCTTTATTTCCATTTCCTCCATAACTCTCCACAGACGAAGCCTGCATGCCTACCTCCACCAACGGCTGCTTCATCTTTACAGCTCCGGCGAAGGACAACCCTCCCCTCAGCCCTTGATGCCCAGAAACACCAGAAACACGCTGACCAAAGAGTTCAACTCTACTAGGGTGGTCGACCACCTCTTGGAACACTCTAGTCAACAGCCTCCATCGCTCCTCCGCCTTCGGGGACCATAGCTCCCCTGCCTTCTCCGTACTCTAGTATGGCTACATACACCTCCCCACCTTGCTTAACACATCTGCAAGCCAGCACATGACCTGCGAATAATTGATCCCCCATCCACAGCAGCCCACCCCTGCCTGCAGCACCCTCCATTCCCAAGGACCACAAGATTTGGTCGAAAGACCGAGCAATTTTTTTCTTATCTACAACATCTATCCCCCTCTAAAGCCAATGATGACCAATAAACGCCTTGGGAATAACAACAAAGGCCTGATCTGCATGCTTTTTCTGCGAACATATTGTCGGCTCTCCTTTATTTCCATTTCCTCCATAACTCTCCACAGACGAAGCCTGCATGCCTACCTCCACCAACGGCTGCTTCATCTTTACAGCTCCGGCGAAGGACAACCCTCCCCTCAGCCCTTGATGCCCAGAAACACCAGAAACACGCTGACCAACCTTCCCGCTGTTAACTCTACTAGGGTGGTCGACCACCTCTTGGAACACTCTAGTCAACAACCTCCATCCTTCTCCTCCCTTGCCTTCGGGGACCATAACCACGCCCCTGCGACGACCTTCTCCGTACTCTAGTATGGCTACATACCTCCCCACCTTGTTAACACATCTCTGAGCCAGCAATGCTCGAGAATAATCATTGGCCTTAGAAACAAAGGAACTATCTCCATCAGCTGCCATAAGCCTTTCTCCCATATTAATCACCCAAACAGCTCCATATTTCCCGAAGGATATCGCACTAACAGACTTCCGACTCCATTCCGTAAGCTTGACAACCCCTCCAACACTAACAGATACGTGAAACTCTTTAGCCTCTGCTCTAGAGCTCTTGGTAAAACTCATCAGAAACACTCTAAACTCTGAACACAACTACTTAAAGCACATCTATAGTCCTGCCTAAAATATGAGAATGCATAAGACATAGCACACAAAAGTGCATAACTAGTTTTCATTTGCATATGAATGACTATTCCTTTTTTCATTGAACTCCTATCTAGCAATAAAGGAAGCTTTATATTTTTCATACTTGAATAGTTACTGCAGTTTCAACCACTTCATCCCCATTCTGTTCCTGCACACATACTCTTTGCCCACTGCACGTACACACCAAAAGAAAAAATAAGATTGAGAGAGATGCCTACTATATTATAACAAACATTGCTAAGCATGTGTCTTTTCTTTGAAAATTGTTATTTATTTCTTTGTTCCATTTTATGGCAACGATACATTTCACAAGACAGAGATGCCTCTCTTGACTTCTCTTCATCATCATATAAGATATATGTTCTTCGAGTTAGTTACACTGTGATCTTACCATTCTTTCTTTGGTTTTCATCTCTCCTTCTTGTAAAGAAAAATAGCAAAAAGAAGTAACCGATTTTTAAGTCTTGATCTTATACAGTAACTATACCTGTTATTTTCTTTCACATTCCCATTAAAAATTTTAAATTAATAAATTTTTATGAGAAAATATCAGTCTTATGATGCGGCTGCCAAAAACTTGACTTCATTAAACAGACCCTTTCAATATTTTTAGTTAAGGGTGGTAGCTGCAATCTTTCATACATAAGCCTTAATTTCTTAGAAGGCCTTAGACATGCTATTTTTCAAGGATTTGTTTGTTGGGGGGGACCTTACATGAAGGCCTCAATACTCTAGCTATTTAGCTGTTCTGCCAGGCGCCAGCCCTCGATCTCTTTGATGTTTAGGTCACAATAATACAATAGAATGAAGACCATAAGGGACTCTAGGCCTGAATCAAAATGAATGGTTCAGTGAAGTCAAAGTTATGTTATTTAAGCTCCAACTGGTACACAAGGACAATTTTGTTTTTGTTAACTTTAATGAAGTAACGTGGTGACTATTTTGGAAGAACTGAGCTGTAGGAATCTTCTAGCTGGAGTGCCATATCAGAATGCCATGCGTTACTTCCTTAAACTTGGCTTATTCAGTTTTTAATTGCCATATACGAAAAAATTGTAGAAAGTAGAGTAATTTGGACACAGGAGTAGACTCTTCCTTTCTTTAAGCATACATGGAAATAAACCACAATTCCAGACCTTCGACCTTTTCATCCAATAGCCACAATACACCCAAGCAAAGGATTGTGTATTTTATACAATATATGCTCCTACAAAGAGATTGTCACTGTCAACCACAGAAAGAGTATATAAAATCTACATGTCACCTGTGCAGCCACGTCCTGCAATATAGTTCTTCAAGAGTTTGAAATCCTGTGAAATGTACAGCAGAAGAACTTGGTACTATTCCTCATGTTAAACATATATTTATCATATAAAAGTATCACTCTCACTGAATGACATAGCCTATCATCAAACATGCCAACTTTTGTAGGTAAATACGACTCACGTACTGACATCAGATTCAATGCTTATATCCTTCGTCCCCTTTCACACAGGGTAGGATCAAAAGCCAGCATATTTAGCAGTGATAAAAGCATAACAACATCTCCCCTTGTGGTAGAGGCAAAAAAGAAATTATTTGGCTCAGCAATAGACATAAGAGGACAAGTCATATAACAGTTTTCTTTTGGGTCCATTGGAGGTCAACTGGGACCATGGCCTACATAATGGGAGTCAGAACTCGCAAGACCTCTAATGCTATCTGAGCATGCCCTGAAACTATTCAGATTGGTATAATCATAGTGTTTGATTTTTTTCTAATTAGTTTCTAACATTCGATAGTTTTTCCATTCCATAACTCAATCCTACTATATTTTCATAACAGGATCAAGTAGTTATCTTCGATCCAACCACATATCATGAATACTGATCCAACCACAAATATATATCAACCAGGGAAAAAACTTGAATCGGTATTATGTATGCATGCATTACAGCTACACCCTCATAACTTTCAATTTGGACCCAAAGCCAGATAACATAGTAATAAGAGTAGCATCTAGGGTCTGGGAATTCAACAATACCAGGAGGAATTCAGACACTGTTCTTTCTTGTCCAGTTTATATATCCTGCTTGTATGCTTTAACTTCTGTCAGTACAATCTTTGTACAGCTCTTTTTTCTTTTCTTTTTAATAAAATGATGCTTGCTTATCAAAAAAGAAAAGTTCATATATATCCAAAATTTAAAATGGCAGCGACATACTATGTAAAAGGTACAAGATTGATCAAAATGTATACTCACCTTGATTACTGAAAAGGTCATATAATTTCTCAAATTTATTAAAAAAGGCTGCAAGTATCTCTTGTCTACTAAATTGGTAAGCTTCAACAGAAAGTTCTCTTAGAACTGCATTCAAAGATGTTGTTGGTTTATCGTTGTCAATATTCAAACCTATACCTGCATGGATATGAAATGATAAATATTTACTTCAGATACAAAGTTTAGATGACAGCACAGAAGTTAGAATAAGCACGAGAGACTGGAGTTCTACATTTGGAAAGAGAACAATGCTTAATTATATGGGAAAAACTTCAGCCAGCTGTGTATGCATAAGCACGGTTGATGACAACAAATTTGAAATATCATCACCCAAAGAACAAGTCCATTACCAGCACTGACATTGAACTTCTTTGATCTATACGTTGAAGTGCATAGAATGCCTCCAATTTTAAGGCCATTTAAGTAAATATCATTTGGCCACTTTATCTTAACGTCAACACATGGCAAGCCCTGAAATGCACAATGTCATAACGAATTATGATATCAATACCTATCTTTCCGTCTCACAAAATATGCAGATTACGATCATGTAATGCATGCCTGGTCCTAACCATGCCAAACAATATAAACCAACGATTGTCTAAACTAGGAATGAAGCCAGGAAGTGACTATTGGGGGGGCCAATTATATAAAAAAAAACTATTACCTTCATCCCAGAGACCTAAACTATTGCACACTAAAACCACCTCACAATATCAATACCCAATTTCGTTATGTAATAGTGACATCCATCTTTAACAAAATAATCTAAAATTCTTTTAAATGTTTCGGTTAGAAATTTCCTTAATTTTCCTCCTATTCTGAATTTATCTTAGTCACCCATATTACCACTTCCACCAAGAATGAGATATCCCACAAATCAGAAGCAGGATGCTCATCTTAAAACAATCTGACAAGTCAGTTTCTCTGTTGTATTTCCTACTCTAGAGGCGCAATCCAAAATATCAACCAACTCACATTTTGGTCGCAAACATCCTTTATTGCCTCCGTAATAGCAAGAGACACAACATACTGCAAAAGAGGCACCGTTCGCCCATCCTCCATTTCTATCGTGAAAGAAAACATAAGGCAACCAGGTGGAGATTCCCACACATTCTTTGCTCGTCCTGAGAAACTCCGGCATTATGATTCATTACGAGAAGAACAAAGGAAACTAATTTCTAAAACTGCAATCAACAATCGTAAAAGCTATTAATTGGTGTTTCAAACCTCGTCCTTTTTCCTGATAATCGGCAACACAAACGGCACCAGACGGAAGCTCACAAAAATTGCTGGTGAAAACTCAAAAAATACAATATAGTAACCAAAAACAGAGAGAAAAAAGGTCCAAGAAAGCAGAAAGCAAGTGTTCTGAAACCTACTGAGAAACGACGTCATGCGTGGAAGGCAACCGCGGAGACCAAATGAGGAACCTCCCAAACTGATTAGTGGAAAGAAAATGAAGGAACGAATCGATGCCAAAAGAGTCTTCTTTGAGTGGTTTCTCCAACTCAGATTTCAAAACAATCGAAATGTTGCTATTGTCGGGAAGTTTCAGAGCATTATTGCTCTTTATAGATTTAGCAATCTCATCCTCGGCCGTCGATCTGCCACATAGTACCAGCGTATAAGATGAACCGGAATCCATATCTGCACAAAAACAAAACTACAAAAAGTCAAGTTTTCCCCCCCATTTTTACCTTAAATTTCTTCCAAGTACGAGCTCACTTTCCCCGTTTGGTTAATTTGCAAAATGATATAATTCTGAAACATACAAAACGAAAAGCCTTTTCTTAAAACTAGCTCAGCTAAAGCTATTAGCTATCATCCTTTCAGTAGACCAGAGGGAGCGACTGGTAATAATAAGTTTAATCAAACCTGACGATGCCATAGGCAGAGAGAAACTAAAACGCCGGTTGTCGGCGAAAACGACTTTGCTAGAGCTAGAGCAGAGGAAGTTTCGTACAGAGAAAAATCGCAGCGAGCTCGTCGTGAAGGGCATCAGAAAAACTCGGGTCGCGTGGTCTCTCCATCAGTCTATCTCCGTGGAAATATCGAAATATCTAAAAGCGAAAATAAGGGTACCATTACTTACCCCTCCAACCAAAAAAAAAGGGAACCAGCAAAAATGACACGTCATGCAAAGTGGGCCCGTGCACTGTATGTCTCGAATCAACGATGCTGATTGCTGAAGTCGCCTGCCATGAAGTATAAAAGATGCACGGAAGATGCACAGTGCGGAATTGATTTGGTTCTACCACCGTGTTTGGCACTAGAATAGGCATATTCTAGAGCACGCACTGCAGCAACCATGGAGGACTTGCAGAGTGCTCTTAACGAACGGGGTCTAACTGTTTCTACTCTTCCAGAGAAAGGCCGGTGCCTCTTAACTAGCAGAGATTTCCATCCAGGTCTCTCTTTCTTCCCAAAATCTCTGCGTCCTGCCATATAGGATTTGAACTTTGCTTTTGCCGCATCAAAGCAGAGTTTGTGAAAACGCATTAACTTAAGTGGTTTATAAATCAGAATGTTTCTCCGAGATGCACAACTGTTATTCGTATACGACATCTATTCTGTTTTGATTTTTTTTTTTTTTTAAATGTTTCAACTCATCTTATTGCAGCTTCGATGTTTCAGGAGAAGTAATTGTAAGCCAAGAGCCGTATGTCTGGGTTCCAAACAAGTCCTCTGGGTACTCCAGATGTGATGGATGCTTCACGTCAAACAACCTTAAGAAGTGCTCATCTTGTCATGTTGTGTGGTACTGTGGTAGCACGTGCCAGGTATGAAAACGTGGATATACAATGCTGGATCATATCCCCCACTCCAGAGTTATTTTATTTCGCCCGCCCTCTTTCTGATAGTTTGTTTCAGTGCATAAGATTCTGAGTGAAGGACATTGTTTATCGATGACTGGTTTACACAATTTTGGACTAGCAATTTTAGAGACAGTACTTAATCAATGAAAATTTTCGATGGACATTGTTTTTCTATTCGGATATGATGAGCTGTAATGCGAAAACAGCATCGTGATCTTCTCTCTCTGGAGTGGTTGGTAGGAGCTGCTGTATGTATCTATACAGATTTGAAAATAAAGATAAAAGAGCTGAACAAATTTGTCTCCTTTGTCCCCTTCACGGGACTTTTATAGAGTTCAGGATTCACCACGTTGATTTCTGCTTTATGATTTTCAGAAGTTGGAGTGGAAGTTGCATCGTCTTGAATGCCAAGCTCTGTCAAGGCTTGACGAGGACAAGAGACAATCTGTTACACCTTCCATACGTCTGATGCTGAAACTCTGCATTCGTAGAAAACTGCAAAGTGATAAGGTAGAATACATATTATTCCTTTTTTCCTTGAAATTTTGATGTCAATATTAATCCGAGCTTCAGTTTCGGTACTACTATAGGGCCACTGCTGTCAGCTTCACTTGCACTCCATTTTTATTGTATTTTTCAAATTACTAGCATCAAAATGTGGAGCTAGAGACTCTTAATTTTCACATGTGTCGCCTGCCTTTCATTGTCTAGAACAGTCTCCTTCAGGAAGAGCCTGTCTAATTCTGTATCATCTGTTGTGGTGTTTGGCTTGAACTTGACTTTTTTTGGCATCTGGATAGTTGTCTTTTTCCCGTCATTTTGGGTCTTGCTATATTTGATACTGCCGCTTTGTCTTAGCTGCTAAAAATTCAAAATGGTATTGCAAAATGCAAAACGAGAAAAATGACACATGGGAAACATTAAGAGTGCAAGAGTCACTGGGGTGATGGGAAATATAACTAGTTTTTTTTACAGAGAAATATAATGAGTTAATTTACAGAATAAATTAACCCCTCCTCAAGCTATTGAATTACTGGTAAACTGATAGGGCTTTGTTTCGTATGTCCAATGCCACTAGCACATTGGATAGGCATCAATATAATGTTTCCCTCATCAAAAATAAATTTTGTTAGTCTAATTTTCAATTAGCAAACTCACCTGATATTTGAGTGAGCAAGAATGGTTCTGATTTATTTGCCAAGATGTGGTGGTGGCGGTAAAAATTTGATATTGCTATCTATTTATAATGCTTGAATTTGAATCAACTGATTCCAGATATATTTCTTTTGAGCTTTACTGTTTCTTGACTGTTTAATTGCTTGGATATTTATTCAATGTCATGTATGATTTATCTGTATCAGCTAACTACTTACAGCAAGTAAACAATTATTGTAGCAAATATCTTACTTGAGATCACTGACCCAATGTCCTTGCTTCTGGTTTGCGTTCAGTGATCATTGAAGCCAAAATTGTGTACATGGGCTAAGTTTGTTTAGCTGGTAAAATCTCAAAATTTTATTTTATTGTGAATTACACTTTATCTACCTATAACTTGGGTCAAGTACGATTTGCCAGCCCGTGGTTAGAAAAATTGTATTTGGCCCATCTGCCTTTAGATCCCTTGAAATCTGTTAAAGAAGGGAAGTAATATGGTCAAAATTGCCGCTCTAATCCCCACCAGGTGTAGTTGGTTGAGCCTGAACCCCTCATTTAACTATTGGGAATGCAACCTATTCAATAGGGCAGCCAAGAAGCTTCTTGTGTGATGTAGCTCCTCTTTCTAGGTTAATATTATGCACACTCAAAGCTTATCTCTTTCTTCCCCTTTCTCTAATGGACAATGTGGTCAAAAGAGGACTCTGACCTCTGAAAAATGCTTGCGGAAAGTACGTTGTTTGAAGGAGGAAAAAACTCCCAATACTCGTCTAAACTCAATTCTTCCTCCAATTTCTATCTACTCCCTTTGGTCATGATAAAGATGGTGCCTAAGGACCAAGGCTTGGTGGCTGGGCATTTTGATGATAGAGAGGTATGGTGATCTGGGTGGTGGGTGCTATAGTTGTTTTGATTTTTGTGGTTGAATGAGGAATGCCCTGGAAATCCTAGGTTTGGGTGTCTGTGTTTTGCTATTTGAAGGGTGATGATGATTCAAGTTTTGGTGAAGATGGTGGGTTTGGTGATAATATGAGAATGGTGATATCACTTTTTGGGGTTCGTAGGTAGAAATTGGGGTATTGGGTAATAATAGTGGTGTTTGGGCAGCTTCTGGCTGAAATAGAGAAGGTCAATGGGATTGAGTTAGTAATGAGGCTATTTCTGGAGTTACATTCTTTGTGGATTCATTTTCTTAATAACTGGGACAAATGGATATTAATGGACTTGACCACGAGTGGATCCAAGTGCAACTTGTTAAATCACATGGTGGATTAAACTCGAGCAAATCATAAGTGGTTTGGGTACTATTAATCTTTAACTTATTCACTGCAACTTTATTGGGGGATGATCTAGTTTGTTTGTTGTGTAATGCGTTTGCAAGACTTTGGACTAGCATTTGTAGTTCTTTCTGTCTATGTTAAGAGAAATACCTTGGTTCTCCTCCATGTAGTTAAAGGATATTCAATCAGAGAATAGTAGATACCATTTTTCTTTATTATTTTCTTACCGTACTTTGCCTGTCGTTTTGTCAACTGAAATTATGAAAGTTGTATGCTTGCTTCAATTGAATTACAATTCTTGGCTCAATTTAGGAAAATAATGGCTTAAATATGGCCTCTTGCAAGATATGCTGGTGGATACTAATGTAGAAGTTGGTTTGAGTCCATGGCCAAACACTTTGTAGAAGCTTAAGTTTATAAAGCTTGTTGTATAAGATGAATGATACTGGTTTCTCATTTCTTGAATTTTGGTTAAATACATCCTTTCTATCAATCTTCTTCAGCACATTTGAGTATTTTCTCTCGTTCTGCTAAATTGGTTTTATTTATTTCTTTACTTTGTTCCTTCCAAGGAGCAGGATGCATTATAAGTTTTTGATTTTCTGGATGAAACTTTGTTAACTCAAGGCATGAACTGTAAAACACTTGATTTACTGCTAGGTCATCCCTACTACTGCTACGGACAATTACAGCTTGGTGGAGGCACTGGTGTCTCGTATACTTCTTTCTTCTTTGCTTTTTTTGGGTTCTTTCAATTGTTATGTTTCCATAAATATTGTTTTAATTGACTTTCATTTTTTGTGAAGACATGTCCGACATTGATGAGAAGCAATTGCTGCTATATGCACAGATGGCTAACCTTGTCAATTTGATACTTCAGTGGCCTGACATCAACATAAAAGAGATTGCTGAAAACTTTTCGAAGGTCTGTGAAAATGAATATTTTAGAGCTAATACCGTACTAGTTTCTTTTTTAGTCGAACAGAATTATTTCTACCCTCTCATGTTTTTAATGCCTGTCCCTTTTTTATGTCTAACAAGTACAAGGGGTTCCCTCAAACTTCTTTCATAAAGCTGCACTCTGATAGTTTAGCCCATCACTAAACCTTCCTTTATAGAGCTTCAGTTCTATACTGCATTTTAAAAAAATGCATCCACTAATGCATTTAACAAAAAATGTTAGAATGAAGGAGCGAAATTTTTTTGTTCCAATTCAAATGTGAAACTCATACCCTGTCGATCTTTTATAATTATATGGACCCAATTTTAATTCTGATCTCTCTCATTCAATGCAGTTTGCATGCAATGCACATACCATTTGTGACAGTGAACTAAGACCCTTGGGGACTGGATTGTACCCTGTTATTTCCATTATTAACCATAGGTAACTACTTCTATGCATTGATATGTTCTGAATTTCATTATCTTCCTGTTGGTAAGCTAAATGGAACTGGTACTGTAGCTGCTTGCCGAATTCTGTTTTGATGTTTGAGGGAAGGTTGGCTGTCATACGTGCTGTGCAACATATACCCCGAGGAGCCGAGGTACATGATTTTTAAGAAACATTCATGCCTTGAGTTATCAAGCATCCCATAATGTTTGTAAAGAAAGGTGATGCCATGGGAATGTGAATGGACATGAAGAGATACTGCTGGCGCAAAGTGGCCCCTGCACCATAATGACAATTTAGGATTCAAGGATCCATTTGAGGCATGCAAATTGCTTCTCAGTACAAACTAATATCAAGAGATGGATGAAGTTGTGACACAAGCAGTGAATGAACACCAATAAAATCATCCTTAGGATAATTTGTATTCTTTATGTAGTATTCTGTGAGCCTGGGATGCTTTAAGGTTATAGAATTAATAGCCATATGTTTGTCTTTTTGTGGATAACGTATATTAAAATAATCCATGGACTATAAAAAGGAAGCAAACCTGTAGGCTACTCGTACAATGACCAAAACAATAAAAAGATTGTAGCTCAAGAATAAACGACTGAACACCATTAGATGTATGGTTATTCATCTTGCTTTAGATTCTCGACATAAGGCAAAAGGGGCCTCACTTTCTATGCCAGATGAAAAGGCCCTTCCAACTGAAGTACACCTCAACCACTTTCTGAGGCATTGCACATGGAACTGCTCCTATGCTTCATGACTTCATTCACAAAACCAACTACCACATTAATGTTGCATTTTTTCACTTTCTCTCTTCTAAGCACCTTTCTATCTTTGGAGCCATCGTAATGCTGTCTACAATTCTTTCATGTCGCCTAAAATTGCTTTGGAGCATATGAAGTTATCTTGTTACCTTTATTTCTTGTTGATTGTAAAAAATTCTTTTTGGTCATGTCTTTCAAGGTTTTTATTAGTTACATTGAAATTGCTGCAAGTACTATGACTCGGCAGAAGGCTCTGAAAGAGCAGTACCTTTTCACTTGTACGTGTCCGCGCTGCATAAAAATGGTACCTCCAGCATCATGTTACTTGGGATATTTTCTTTTCCTCATTGAACTTCTCGCAGGCATGTAATATTGGAAAACCAGATGTACCGCTGGTTAATTAACCTAATTCCGTGTTGAAGGGTCAGTCTGATGATATTGAAGAAAGTGCAATTCTAGAAGGTTATCAGTGCAAGAATGATCAATGCAATGGTTTCCTTCTCCGCACTTCTGGTACATAACAATCTGCAATAAGTCAGTTTATTGCAAAAGAAAATGATAAGTTAGTTGGGCGAACTTACCAATTTTTCTTTTTCTGTGTGGAGATGCAGATTGCAATGGATTTATATGCCAACAATGCGGACTAGTTAGGGACAAAAAAGAGATAAGAAAGATTGCAAGTGAAGTAAAATCCATGTCAGACAAGGTTCTTCTGTCTTCATCATCTGGCAGTATCCTTCTCGGTTGTTTTCGCTGAGAATAACTAATTTTCATCGGCTATCAATATTTTTTTTGACAAGTAACTAGTCTTCTTCACTTTTCTTTCCACTTTCATGATTTATGTCCTTCTTTTATCTTTTGATGAAAATTGTAATCTAGCAATGTAATCTACCAACACTTTCAATTATTTAGTGAGAATTTGTCCTTGACTGAGTTCAGATCATCAGGAAACTGTCTCTTTATATCAGAAGATTGAGAAACTCCAAAGGAGTTTTTGCCATCCTTTTTCAATTAGTTTGATGCAAACTCGAGAAAAGCTTTTAAAGGTAGCCTTGTTCACTTGTATGTTGAATTTTCTCCTATTTTGGGTTATATGGAGCTCATTCTTGCTAAAATTTATGCACATCCTGATCTTGTTTGCGTCATTTGGGTGCAGATAGCAAATTTTTTATTGGCTGCACCTTTCTTTTAGGCTTCGGAAAAATCGCATTTATACAAAGAGTGTGCTAGCGAAGAATTAAAAAACTTGAACTAGAAGGTCTTATCTGTGTAGTTGGAGCGAGCTTAATGGATTGAAGTATGATTATAGTTTTGTTATAGATCCTGTTGATTTATAAATCTATGTAGTAGTTTGTTCTAAATTGTATTGGAGGTGATTTCTTACTGATTTTACTAGCACAGGGTCTCCTAAAGGTTGCTTCTTTTTTTCCTTTCGAAATATTTTCTTCTCACTTTGTGATGACTCCCATAGTTGCCATTACTTCTTACTGTGTAATACTCTTAGTTGCAAAGCACTGACATGTTCCTCTAAATACCAATTGAACCAAAGTGAATCTATCTTCATGGGACCAGCAGATGTACTGTAATAAAATAAATTGGATTGTTCTTTCTTGTCTTTTGCTAGATTTTGATGGACCAGCAAGACTGGAGAGAAGCGCTGGCATATTGCAGATTGACCATTCCAGTGTATCAAAGTATGTTACACATTGACTTGATATTTAAGTTGTTCTGCTAGACTAAATGTTATAGTTTGATAAGAAATTTGAGGGTTTAAAACTGAGATAGTATGCCTCCCGTCTGTATTGTTACTCTTTATTTCAATTATCACGGTAGAACTACCAATCTGCCAAATGTGCTATAGGAATACCAAAGAATTAGGTGAGAGAAAGAAGTTTGGAATTCCTTGGAAACAGCAATGTGTAGATTGAGATTGAAGTACCAAAATATGTGTGATTGTAGAGGTTGGTTCGCCTAGCGTGGGATGAGATAGCTATGTGGAATAAAAACCAGGCTATGATACGCACCAGAAGTTTTGGAGACATTGATAACACGTTCTTAACAAACCAAGAAAAGAAAGAAACTGCAGACAAATAACTCCTCTGATCTCATAATCTCGAAAATTTTTCTGAATAGATCTTTTGCATAAAGGATGAAGGTGAATAAAGTGATGTGATTAGATATCTAGAAACAAATTCTGCGATTATCAATTTCACCCTCATTGAAAAATCCTTGCTGGAAGGCTGATTTCTTAACCATTTATCACCTGTTTACAGCATTACTCCAACCTCGTGAGTTTAATTACACTTTCTGGTGGTTTAGTCTCTCGTGGATAAATAGGCCTTCCAAAACAACACTCCCATACTTATGAGAATTACTATCAAAGTAATGGAATCTTGCTTTATATTTAAAACATGAATAGTTTAACATGTCTTGAAAAAATGTACGCTAGAAGTCTAGAACCTCAAAGTTCTTTGAATTTCTTTTTCAATGATTGCATAAAATCTGTCTGCAGTATTATGGTGCTTCTGCATCAAAAAGGTTTAAACAATAAATGGAAGAAGAAATAACACGAAGTTCATATGAATTAGATCATTGTAAACTTGGAATGCATCTGTATTTAACTTGACATATGGATTGATTAATGTGTGCTCGGACCATCTAATTCATGCTTATGAAACCACCTGATTATGTTCATTCCTTTTCTTTTTCTTTCTTATTGTTTTTGTATTTTTGGGATAAGTAAGGAAATCGACTTATTGTTGCTGCTGACATCCTGAATTTAGTTCCCTGGTCTATTGCAGGAGTATATCCGGGATACCATCCCTTGCTTGGACTGCAATATTATACCTGTGGGAAGCTTGAATGGTTAGAACCTTTAGTTAGATCTGTTAGTTTCCTCTTCCACTCCTGGATTGCATCACAGTGATTCTACAATTTTAGTCTTGAGAAACTGCTTACATTTTATGAAGTCTCAGTTGACACATGTCCTTCGGTGCTGACTTCTGTTGGCTGTCTGAAATCCGAACACTCGTGATACTCGATTGATTTTAACATCAGGACTTGTTCCAACCCTCAGTTCCGATGTTTCTTTTCATAAATTTTGTTTTTTTTTTTTTTTTTGTGGCGGGGGCCAGTGAGTGAGAGAGGTGATAAACTTCCGTCCTTTCAATTCTGGTATATTTTACAAGATTTTAATTTTCGATTGATTTACAATTAGAATTCCAGTGGTTAAAATTTAGTAGTTTAACGGGATTTGATACTCAAAAGGTTTCCCATGTGTTGTTACCTCTACCAGCCGGAGTCTGCAGTTGATCTTCATAGAACCTTCCGACCTTTTCCTGAGTAAAATAGTTTTATCATTCTATTTTGAACTTTCAACGCCACAGGCTTCTGGAAGACACAGAGGGAGCTATAGAAGCGCTGACCAAGGCAATGGATATCCTACGTATTACTCACGGAATGAATACGCCTTTCATGAAGGATCTCTTGCTGAAGTTGGAGGAAGCACGCGCCGAAGCTTCTTACAAACTCTCATATAAAGATGAGTAGAAGGTCTCCCTTAAGTTGTCCTCCAGTATACGTTCTCTCTGTTGAGGGATTCCTACGAAATACGAGTTTCAAGTACTGAATGATTCAGTTGACATCTACATTCTGTCATCACACGATTTTCATGTGGGATTTACCTCGTTTTCTTGGTGCAGGTCATCGCCTAAAAATCTTCGATTACCTGCACTGATGCAAACGAGCCATTCCACTGCCTTAGTGAGATCTAACTTCAAGCATCTCAGCTTTTGGTATACACCTTGAGGTCATCTCCTAAAAATCTTCCTTCCCCTGCACTGATCCGTACCTTCACAACATCGCCAATTCCTACTGGATGCAGTGTTTCCTTAGAAACATCTGCATTTGATCATTGTCATTGTGCTAAATTATTAGATTGATACTTGCGAATAATTCCCATCTGCCCTCCTCGCTGAGAAAGGCCATTGGATCTGGCCTTTACATTCCTCTTTGTTGACGTTAAAGAACTGCAACTCGAAAAATTATTCTTATCTAATTTGCGTACAAGTTTCTCTGTGTTGATTTCATTTATCATTCCAGAAGCATATCCTCACTATAACTCTGGTTGAATTACGAGAACAAAGCAATCCAAGGTCGAGATCTTCTACATCCTTGATCCACGATATAGACCATTCAACCAGAGTCTCGTAGGTACCTCTGCCCTCCTCGCTGAGAAAGGCCATTGGATCTGGCCTTTACATTCCTCTTTGTTGACGTTAAAGAACTGCAACTCGAAAAATTATTCTTATCTAATTTGCGTACAAGTTTCTCTGTGTTGATTTCATTTATCATTCCAGAAGCATATCCTCACTATAACTCTGGTTGAATTACGAGAACAAAGCAATCCAAGGTCGAGATCTTCTACATCCTTGATCCACGATATAGACCATTCAACCAGAGTCTCGTAGGTACCTCGTATCTCCGGCCGCAAGTTGGTCAGCTCTCAATTTAATAGCAGACCACATCCGATTCACCAAAGAGATTAAAGGAAAGCAATGTTGAAACACATAAACGAATATTCTGATTAACAGACTATCTACTTGGTTAAATCTGAAAATGGAACGAGTCCAATCTAACTGTACAGTATTGTTTACAGCATCCCTATTACATCCCTTGTCCAGGTACACAATACAATGTGAATCAGGGATGTTCAATGGTAAAGTTTTTCACCAGATAAAATAACATTATAATACAACAAGACTGGTTACATATTCCTACGAGGATGAGACTAAGCACACATGACGAGTATTGATATCTTTTATAGCAAAAATAAGCGACCAAGTTAGACACACGAAAACAGACTGAGATACATGCCCAGCTCTTCACTTACTAGATGAGTTTGCTAAACGTTCCTGGAGCTGAAGACAAAGTTCTGACATTTTGGAGAGCAACTTGCATTGTTGGTGTCGTGACATTAATGACTGAGATGTCATCTGCTGAACTGGGTCGCTAAGCAGTTGTTTGAGCTGGTAGCATAGCATTGCAGCTTCCTGGTCACTGGCACATGTTTCAGCAATAAATAGGAGCAGTTTACAGCTTTCATCTTCAGATGGTGGTAGATGAGGTGGAACAGGGGGAACAAGAAAAGGGTGATGAAGCAGCTGAGGAATTCTCCACCTTTCATTGCGGTCCCATGAGAGACACTTCTTCATGAGATCGAGAAGCCAGGGGTTAGAAACTGGTCCAAATGTTATCTCATGGTTTGGATCTGTTATAACTTTGAACTTTGCCCAAAATGTCTTGTACTCTGAAAAGGGGGTCCTTCCGTATACCATTTGATAAAGGATGCAACCAAGGGACCAGATGTCTGATGGGCGACCGCATTTTATGGTGTTTCCATTTGCATCATTTTCATTGCACATAAATGCCTCTGGAGACATGTAACTTAGTGTACCCACCTGCAGTAGCATGTGTGAGAACTTAGAGAGGAGTATTCAGAATGGGAAACATTCTGCTTTATCTGGTCATATAGGTTATGGTGTTAAATGCCAATAACAGTGTTCTTTGTGGATGTAGATAAAGTCCAGTGTGTTTTGATGTTTAAAGCAAAACAGAACACTCAGAATTATGTTAATAATGCTTACCTAATTATTGAAAAACAATTGCCCAAGTTGGAGTGACATATAACCTCGCATTCAGGTTTGTATGATCCTTGATATCAGTTATAATGAGAATAGTCTTCTATAGTAAAAAACATAGCTTGGGAATAAGGTTCTCATTGATCTTTTTTTTGTTTTTGGTCAAAACCCCAAGTAAATCAAACAATATAAAAATATAGAACCCCAACAAGAACATAAAATTTCATTAACACTGACTTCTCAAAATCTGCAAATTTCTGCTCAATATCTAGTTTGGTCAGAAGTAAAAATATCTACAAAATTTTAGATAACTTCAAGACTGAATACTTAGCAACCTTAGAATTTAGCTAAACCAACCATAGTCAGCAGCGCAGAGGAATACCAATGATGTCAACCAATATGCATGTGTTCAGCCAAAAAAAAAAAAAACATTGCAATGCACCAGTTGCTGCACTATAAAGGTAGCTATATAGTCAGCGGCACAAACGGGCAAAGAGAGATGTACCCTGCTGGTAGGGACTAACAACAAATTACCTGTGAATCCCTTTGGATGTTGGTGGTATCACTCATTATAGCTTTGGCAATACCAAAATCAATTAGCTTTAGGGAACCCTTGACCAGAAGGAAATTGGCTGGCTTTAGATCAGAGTGCACTATACGTTCCTCATGAATAGTGTTGACTGCTTGGAGAATTTGCTGCCAAGTATTCAACACAACCATTTAAGTTAAATATTCATAACAATCAACAATCAGCAAGATTACTTTGTTCCGCCAGACCACAGGGTGGTGTTTGAGTGCTAAAATTTTGTGGCATGGGAGTTGGTGAAAAAGTGAAGATAGTTTATGAGAGTTAGTGAAAAAGTGAGGAGAGAGAAGATTTGAATGAATATATAGTGAAAAAAAAAAAAGATTTGATGAGGGGAGAGAGATTATTTTGTAGTTTTTTTAATTAGGCCAAACTCAAACACCAAATCTCAGGGAACATATGCCTCACTCCTTGGCACCAAGTGAACTAAATTGATGATATACTTATTTGGAACTCAACAAGGAAAATAACCCCTCAATCAGCAAACTTCCTAGAAACTGAAGGCAACTTTCAACCTCTCATGCCCCATAAGACAAGTTAAAGAAAAGATGCTAAAACAAACAAATACAGAGAACTAAGTGCCAAATTGCAGATTGAACATCATGAATTGATTCGACTTCAATAAGACATCAAAACACCTGGCTGGAAAAACATAATAGGAAGGGAGTTACTTATAAGTAAGATCCAGATCTCCTCAATGAACACAGATACAGAAAGACAGAGAGACCAAGAGAGAGGGAGGAGGGAGGGAGAGAGAGTGATATTCAACCTAAATGATAAATTTGCAGCAGATAGACTATGGACTATTTGCTTTCATTTTAGGCTATCACAAAATAGACTTTGGCTTAAAATCTGAAGCATTTATCTAGTTGAGCACTGCCTTTTTTGGAATTTGAATTCGCCTTCTAGAAATTTAAACTTTCATTTCTCGGTCAACAAGGACTTTTATGAAAATACGTGCTATTTTGAAACCTTCATCAACAACTACAAAGGGAGTACCAATGAATGTAAGGTGCAATTGAGAACCTGCCAGTAGAAGCGGAGCCAGTTCTCATCTATGGACTGATTGGAACCCTCTATTTCCTTCCACTTCTGAGATAGCATGTGTGCCAAGTCAATTTCCCCATATTCAAGTACCATGTATATACACCCATCATCCTTGACTCTTCCATCTTTATTACTCATGCAGCCATTCATCACTTCCTGAAGCAAAGCCTTATCTGTGACCTAAGAGCAACAGGGAGTGTTGGAATAACTCAAGTATAAAAAAAGGACAAATCAGACTGATAACAGTTTTGTTTTGCCATCTGAAGCTCACTTCTTAGGCCTTCTGAAGGAGCTTAGCTGGCTTCTCCTTCAGGGTATAATAATTGTGCCTACAGAGCAATGTGCAAAGTTTTTGACATCGCAGTTACAAAGAGATAACCCAGTAGGATTCCAAGGTTTAGCCGAGAGGCTTTACTGCCAGCTTATGCTCAGAGTAAAGTGTTGATCACAAGATGACCTAAGCGGCCACATGGACATTTGGTTTTAGAGGACTGCTTTATGTGATAGACTGATACAGCTAATCCAGTTTGTTGAAAAGTAATGAGGTTTGAATTGTGATAATTTTGAAATTTTAAGTTGAAAATGAGTACCTCATAGTCAATAAGCTGTATAATGTTGTCTTTTCCTTTCAACTTGTTCAAATACTCAATTTCTTGACAGAAACCATATGCAGTGGCATAATCCCGACCTTTGAGTTTTATTTTTTTTAATGCATAGATTCTACAGTCTGCTGAAATAACTTTGTGGACTTCACTGCTTCCTCCACTGCCAATCTTTCCAAGCCTTTGATAGAGCTTGCCATTGACTTTAAAGAACAAGTCAGGATCATAATTCCTTTTACGAGGAGCTGAAGTGCCTTTCCCACTTGCAACCCTCTCTTGTTTTTCGGATTTAGACAGCTCCAACTTCACGTCTAAAGATGAGTTTTGGGACAAGGGAGCCTGAGATTGGACATTCGTAACATCGCCAGTATATCCTTTTACTTTATTTGACTTATCATCTGGAAGAGTAGGATTTTCTGGCATGTTACTTTCCTTCTGTTCTCTGCCTTTTTGCTCCTTAGATGGGTCATATTCCCTGACTTCCATTAGGATATCAACAGCAGAGTTAGAAGCTTTGGCTGCAACAGATTTTTGGCCAATTAGCATTCTAATGGCTTCCTTTGTGGAATGATTTGACGGCTGCACCATATTCCCCTGACTTACGCATGAAGCATCCCGATTAAAACCTCCCAAAGGTTCTACTGCCGCATGAGAACTGCTGTCCCGATGCAAATGAGAGCTACACGTTGTTATATTAAGCATGGGTGCTGAAGTTGAATGGACAGATGTTGTGGTAGCATACGACGGCCCAACAACTGAAGACTGAGTAGTGGGATGGCTTAAGAAGTTTCTGAACTGGTGCAGCTGATCCTGAACAGCTGTGGTTCTCTTTGCCAACAAAGAAGCAATCCCTTCATCAGACCTCAAACTAATTTCGGACTCTGTGTTCTGGAAATTCCGTTGCCTCGCATCCGGATTAACAATGGTCGATGCCTCAACTTGATTGCTCGCCATCCAGTCCATGTCTGTCAATGCAAGTGAACCCATATGAGATGATAAGTTCTCCAATCCAGTGGCCATGCCATCATCGGCCCCTGCATGTGAAAGAGGAGAAATATATATTGGGGTGCATGGTGACAAACTCAAGAATTATACGGCGTAAGCAATAATTCAGATATCTTTGTCACAATGTCACCCAGAAAGCTGCCAAAAATGCAGGAAAACACGAAAAGAAGGTCTTAGGAATTTATAAAACAGAAGACACCAAAAATTACCCTGGGAAACGGCATTGCTTCCAACAGAAACTGGGACTTTTTTCTCACCATCAGTTTGTTCATGCTCTCCACGTAACAAAGGCATTGGTTTTTCATCCTTACAACCAGTAATGGGGTGATCTCTCTGTGCATCAATTGCATTAAAGCTCCCATCAAAGGTTTTGGTAATAGTGCCTGAAAGGGAAGGTGGAGTAATCAATGCATCTTCTCGAGTCTCCCCTAGAACAGTGGCTGTATTCGTAGTTGCTGCAACTGAATCCTTTGCCATGTGACCACTTAACAATACCACATCCTGAGACTTCTTAGCATCAACTGAAGGATCCACATCAGAAGCCGGACTTCTTGACACTTCTCTTTTTGAAACCAATATGCGCCTAGGCCTTAAAATATCGGACTGCCCAGTACCTGAAACATCCTCAGAAATGGAGTTTGAAAAATGTTGAGTTTGTCAATGCATCAAACCGAAGAATCAGAAGAATTGTTCAAAGCTTAAACACAAAATGAATTTGGTGCGACCTCCAATCCTCATTCCTTCAGACAAAAAGGTGGAGGAAGTATCTTTTTAGCAGAATTACAGGACCAGATACAGCCGTTAACCTTGTGAATCATCTAGTAACTTGCAAAGCTTTTAATGCATAGTCTTCAATTTAAAATTTTCAAACAAAGAAGTCGCTTCAAAAAGACCGCAAATGTGAAACCCCAAGGCATTCAATTACCCACAGTTATCTATCTTTTAGAGCATAGATAGCAATCACTACGAGAAAACCCATACTTTGAGTTCAAAGTTATAACTTAAAAACACCCCCCCCCCCCCCCCCCCCCCAAAAAAAAAAAAAAAGGACTCAAACAAAAGGATACCTTAAGTTACTAGACTCTCTAGTAATAACACTTAAGAAACATTACACTGAAATTGCTAACCAGAAAATTTGTTTGGTAGATTCATTGGAAAAAAAAAAAAAAAGGCGTCCAAAGAAACCTATAGGTCTTAAATTTTCAGTGAAGGATAGTGCATGTAAATATATAACATACAACAAACTCTAAATCGAGCTTGCAATCGATTGCCCCCAAAGATCCCTAATTCTACGCATTATTTCAACAGTAAGTCCTGGAGATACATGTAGCAGGATAGCGATACCAAGTGGGCGATGGCGCTTGAAGGCGGCCTGGACATGCCGGAGGAAGTCCGGCGGGGAAGACGATGAGGATGAAGACGTCGTATCAGGTGGCTTCAAGGCGGTGCGGATCAGATTCCTCGCTGGCCCAGATGGGACCGGAAGGTTAGCCTCCCTGTCCATGGCCGGATCTCAACGGCATTTCTATAGGGGATGAAGGGCGAGACGGGGATATAGAAAAATAGGAATATGATACAGAAAGGGCAGGAAAGGATTCAGATTCGGGTTCGATAATGCTTCATGGGTACGAGGGTCTTCGGAGATGGTTCTGGGGGACGCTCGCGGAGAGCCTCTCGGTGAACACCTCACACTACTCACAGAGAGAATAGCGAGGGAGAAAAAGTAACAACAGTATTTTTGAATGGCCTATTGGCGCTCCTGGAGCCATAACTTTTAGAAGTATTGGGCCAATCTTGGGCTCCATCTCTGTTCTATTACCTTAAGTTCTTGCCAAAGGCCCGACCAGAGCATTTGGCAATTGGACCTCTACAGTCCATAGTTAATGGGTCTTAAGAGAGCGTTGGGCCCACAAATTGTTTTCTTTCTCTCTTAAGCTATTGTAGATAATGGGTCTCAAGTGAGCGTTAGGCCCAATATATGGGGCTTAAGATCACACCCAAGCTCGAGGAGCTCAATTCAATGTCACCGAAATATATTATTGACGATTCAGGCCTCAAGCTGCTCCGGGCACAGCTATGTATAAATGCTTTTAATTCTCTCTGATTTTTCCTCCCCCACTATTCTGCTCCATAATGTTTTCAGAGGGGCCATGTTTCTCCCCCAAGGAATTGAAGATTTTTCTTTTACCCTTTTGGGACTTTGGAGCAATTATCTTTGTTGCGGGCCTCCCACAAATAATGTGTATTCAATATGGCCCCACATCTACCCTCATTTTGCAAGGGGCTTTAGACAATGTCGACTCTTTCTTGAGGCTTATATTACAATGAAGTCTGTAGAGTAATTATAATCTTCTCTAATTTACTATTCGAATTAGATGGTCTAATTCAAAGAGAAAAAAGACACAACATACATTAAGTGTTAGAGAACTCACATATTGTATCTATTTCTTTATGAATTGGACCATCCAATTCGGGTAGTAAATTAGAAATGATCATGATCTATCATGAGCAACGTGAGGACTCTGTTTCTTTTTTTTTTTCCGAGGATAAATTATTACACTCAACAAGAACTCAATTTGCTATGTTGTTTGTTTGAAGTTGTGAGCCCCCTTACAAGGGGGTGTTCTTATATCACTTTGAGATTATTTTTAAAAGGGTGTGAGCTTTTTGGATTCATGCTGTATACGAGTAGCCTAAGCTCATTTAAAATTCAAACAGGTCAATGTAGTGTGTACTTCCTTATAACCGATATATTCCTTTCTAACAGCCCTAATCAAAAGCCTTTCTTTTCTTTTTTTTTTACCAACAAATGTGAGACAATAATCTTTTTACAAAGCCTGCACTTTCACTTTCCCAACGAATATGTAATAATATAACACAAAAAGCTTCTTCCATAGCAAATTCTAATATATTTTTTTTTTTAAAAAAAAATTTCCTTTATTTTTCATGTGGAATTTGAATTCTTATCTACCCATTTGATCTCGGTAACAGAGAATCACCACTTTCTTTTTTACCTTTGTTTAACAGTGGAATTCAATAACATAAATGTGATCGTACGGATTAGGATATGAACAATATTTAATAATAATAATAAAAAAAAGCAACATTATGCTGTGAATTATTACCCACTTACTTGGTGAATGGTTTGTGGGGATTAAAGTATTCCATATGGCAGATGGGATCCGCGTGATTTTGAGGCAAATGGAATCAATCAAAGCAGCCTTTACCCATAAAAGCACCATTATAGTGCAATTACTGTATTCCTTAATTTCTGTGCCTGCGCCAAACCCCAGAAAGACCACCTTGGCCTTGGGACGGGTAACCCGGCCTTGTTTCTCTGGTCTGACCCACCGCACCATTAATTGCTGTTGGAGTTCGAGAGTCATGATAATTAAAATAAAAAAAATTACAAATCCGAATTATAGAATATTCAATTTCAGGCTTCGCGTGGAGAATTGGAGGCAGAGAAAAATTAAAAAGGAAGCAGCTGGATAACTTTCCTTGTTCTCCCCCAGATCAAACGTTAAATTCGTAATTGTCAAACGGCAACAACGGCTCAAAGACAGGGCTTTGGAGATGGACATGATCCCCGTTTTCAGGCCCATTGAGGGAAAACTCCAGCACGTCAGGGCCTGTTATGTTAAACGGCGTCGTTTGGATACGCCACATAGATTTTTATTGACATTTTGTGAAAAAAAGCTGTAGAGTTTGTTTTTCAGCATCCAAAGATGAGCTAAATTTCTTGCAATTAGACCGACATGGGGGTCGGAATCGTTTGTTGATGGCTGTCTACTCGGGTCTGATGTGACGAGAATCAAGTGGACAAATCACGTTCAAGACTTTTTATGGTATTATGATTAAAAAAAACAACTTATGGTATTCTCGAAATATCTCTACATTCTTTATAACTCACACTTTTACTCCAAACATATTTTGTTTTGTAAAATTTTTAAGTTAAATACATTTTACGCTTATTATGTTAGAAATTATTGACATATTACATTCTAATATTTTATTTTAAGACATTAAACCCATTATATTATTCTCTCAACGATTTGCACTTCAGAGTAAAATTTGGCGTATAATTAGACTGTAATTATTTAACACGTGTTTCTCACATCACCTCAGTTATTGTTAGATTATCATATTGATTTTGAATCTCAAACAAGTTATGATTAAATGAGCTTCAAATCCAATAGCGAAAATCGTGACTTGTTTGAAGTTCATTTAATCGTGATTTGTTTAAGATTTAAGGGCAATACAGTAATCTAACGTAGAATTAGGTCTCGTGAGAGGCACGTGTAAACGATTACTGTCTTATTTGACGTAAAATTTCACTTCGAAGTGTAAATTATTGGGGGATATAACATATTGGGTTCAACGTCTTAAAAAATATATTATGATACAATGTGTCAACACCCCTAAATATAAAGGGTGCAAAGTGTATTTAATCCAAAACTTTTTCTTATGTCACAAAGCATTTGTTTATTAAAGAAGTTTGTTATAAAATAGAAGGGATAATTCATATCACCTTATGTGTACTAAGTTCGACTGAACTTGACTCAGGCTATGTTTACTAACTAAAATTTTTACTTTCTAAAATTTTATCATCATTATAAAAATTTATCTCTCCTCACTTTTTTACTAACTTCTATATTTTTTTTTTTTTCACTTTTTACTAACTCTCATAAATTTTTTCAACAACTTTTTCACCAATTTTCATACTCAAAATTTTAATCACCTCAAAATTTTACCACTCAAAACACATGTAACAGGTTCTCACCGCACGCATAATTTCAATAGTGGGTTTTTATCATCGTGGATAGTTGAACATAGACGTATTGAAATATTCTTCCTTGAACACTTGGAATAAGTATCAAACAAAACATATCACAAAAATAATTCATAAAAAAAAAAAAAAAATGGTCTCACACTTACCAAAAAAAAAAAATACAAAGAAACAAAGATAAATATCTGACGAGCGGCACATAACGCTCCTCAGTTAAAAGCATCACAACCATCCCACGTCTTACTCAGAGCGATTTTAATCACTCTGTCCTCCACCTGGTGGAATCTGGATGTATATTACTGGGCAATAAATATAGTCCCATATCGGATATTAATGAGTGGGGCCCATATCTCTTTCTTTCTCCCAGCCTACTACCAATCCAGATTCCACTAATCTCTCTCTTTGCATTTCAACGGTCAGATGCGCATCGTTAACATGTCTTACTAGAGCGTTTTAATCTATAAAGCAAAGTCTGTACATGTCAAACACTAGGAGCCCCACAAGTCCCTAATATCCACATCAACTTTCCACAAAGGGAACTCCTCTTCTACCCCACTCTTTTTCCAGCTGCTTCAGTTCATATCTATAAAGCATCTCAGATGATGTTCCGATGGGCTGAAACAATTTAACCTAAAAAACTCGCCATTTGTTTTGCTCAGATACGCCATTGATAGATCATAGATGTCGGTCTCAATGGCTAGGCCCAAAAACCAGTCAACACATATAAAGCTTGTCTACCAAAACCAAAACCACCGGCCCCTAAAATCCGAGAAAGCACCCTCTTGGTCAGCTATAAGAGGCCTATTGACCTGCAGAGATCTGCAAACCCAGCCTCTACAACTTCAACCGCAGAAGCAACAGCAACAAAAGCGACAACAACCGAAAGAGCAGCAGCAGCAACCACGAGAGCAAGCAGTGGAGGGGAGTGCCAAGAAATGCAAGAAAATGAAGTGCTCTGGCTCACTCTGTAGCAACACAAAGGTCATGCACAGACCGGAAACAGGATCTCCTGTAGTCCACAAGAAAAGGGCCTCAATGGGTTCGAGCAGCAACGATGCTTCTACCAGATCCATGAAAGCTCCTCTGCATGAACTCAATGGGGTTCTGTCATCTGCTACTTCTTCATTTTCTGCATCTTCCAATTCGTCCATTAGTGGGTCTTTTAGAGGAATGCCTTTCAGTAGGTTCTCTGGCTGCTATGAATGTAGAATGGTGGTAGATCCTGTACTTGGTTTCGCCAGAGACCCTTCTCTCAGGAGCAGCATCTGTTCTTGCCCTGAATGTGGTGAGATCTTCATGAAAGCTGAAAATTTGGAGCTTCATCAGGCTGTTAGGCATGCAGGTATTTTACTCCACTTGTTTACTCCTCTCTAATTCCCTATCCAGCGGAAAAACTTGGTCATTGTAATTTTGTTTTTCTACCATTTTTCCGTGAAAGGAATATTTGACATCTAGTTTCAAGTGCTCTCTCAACACTTAAATACACCATCTCTTTCATTTTGCTTACTTTTATGCCTGCTTCATTACTAGTTATGTCTCATATTCTCCATATTGACGAACATTACCAATTTCTTAATCTCTTTGCCTGGCTTTCAAAATCCACAGTATCTGAACTGGGTCCTGAAGACACAAGCAAGAACATAGTGGAGATCATATTCCAGTCAAGCTGGCTAAACAAACAAACTCCCGTCTGCAAAATTGACCGCATCCTGAAAGTCCACAATACCCAGAAAACCATCGCCAAATTCGAGGAGTACAGAGAATCCATCAAATCGAAAGCCGCCAGGCTTCCCAAGAAACACCCCCGCTGCATAGCAGACGGCAACGAGCTCCTCAGGTTCCATTGCACCACCTTTGTCTGCTCACTGGGCCTAAACGGTTCCTCCAATCTTTGCAATTCCATACCACAATGCAGCGTATGCAGCATTATAAAGAATGGGTTCAAGATTGCCGGAGAGCCAGTCGGACGGATTGCTGAAAAGGGAATTTTGACAACTGCGACAAGTGGGAAGGCGCATGACAAAGCTGTAGTCTCGCCGGAGGATACCAACGACAAGAGGGCAATGCTGGTTTGCCGGGTGATTGCGGGAAGGGTGAACAAGAACACGGAGGTGAGTGTGGAGGACTATGACTCAGTTGCTGGGGCTGTGGGGCTCTACTCCAATTTGGACGAGTTGTATGTGTTTAACCCCAAGGCAATTTTGCCTTGCTTTGTTGTAATCTATCGAGGGTTCTAATGTCTCCTTACCCAACTCTGTCGGCTGAGGAAATTTTCTTGCTTTATTAATCTGGAGATTTTCTGTAAAAGGTTCTTGTTTCAATATTTGTCTTTTTCGGTGAGGAAAGGATATTTCACGCACGAGCAAGTTTGGAAGTCTAAGCTGCGACTTTAGGGTAAGAAAAAAAAAAATTTGTCATGTTAAAACACGACAAAAATGACAGACAGGAAATATTCAAGAATTTGGGCTAATAGTCAATAAATTGGTAGCTGGTAGCCTGGTACTCGGGGAAGTCGATTTGGGACCAAAACCAGAGAGGACTGATTGCTCTTTCCAAGGTCATTACAAAGCATTAATGGCACATTTGGTGTTGAAATGCACCTTGATATGAGGGGTTAATTTGTCGAGCCCTTTCCAAGGTCAATACAGAGCATTAGTGGCACATTTGGTGTTGAATTGTACCTTGATACAATTTACAAGGGTTAATTTGTTTTGTTTTGTTTTTTGTTTTTGTTATGAGGAAAAATTGGAAATCTATTTTGGTGCACCGAACTTGAATGGACATGTCCCAAGCATGACTGACTGGCCTCCTGATCAAGTCCTTATTTAAATTGCGATTTTGTTTGCATAAACAGTGATTTGGACCCTGAATGTACACCTAATCTACAGTCTCAAGGCCCTTGCTACCACTTGAGCTACCTGGAAGATGAGGGCTTTAAATTCCAATAGCAATATATGATACGACAAGTTATGGGCAAGGAGTGCGATTCCCATACAGCATAATCTGGGGTTGGTATAGAATTTGATTGCTACACATGTATAATATATAAAGATCATATACGAAGTTAAATCACCACTTCTTGTAAAATCTTAAATTTATATAAAAAGAGTGATAATTTAATTATTTAAGTTGTACTTTTAATAATATAAGATCATTTCTGTCATGGTAAGGAGAAGTTCAGATACTATATCCAATGGTCTGTCTTAAATACTTTGAAATAAATTTGGACATTAAAAAGATCAGCAGTTGCTCTGTTCTATTGTTTTATAAGCCAGAACAGAGTTGGGCGTGGGTTTTTAAATTTTCGGGCAACTTCTATCCCCGCTCTACAATCATTTGACTCTTGTTTTGTACTCATTGTGTTATGATTCGGATTTCCTTGGTCTTTGGGGAAAAAGGTAAGCAACCCAGCATGGGCTTGGTAAGCACTTGTTCAAGAAATAATGCTAGATTAATGAACAACATCGCATGGAGCACAGGGACGCAGGGGAGCCCCTAGATGGAGGTCAGCTAGCCCGATAACATTCACCCATTATCAGGGTGTTCTCGGTTACGACCTTATTCTTGGTTCTCACACTGGCATCTTTCCCGAACTCATTCCAGTGGCCGAGAATTAAGATGGTCCTATTCTTTTCCGTTTTCCCCCAGTAGAAAGAATCAATTCTTAGGTGAAGTGTCCTAATTGCATTGATATTTGTACGCAAGTGAGAACTTTTATATTTAGGTACGATAGGTAAGGAGGCTACTGGCTACCGTTTTATTGTCTGTTTATCATAAAAAAATATGAAATTATAGAAGCACTTTTATCCATACTACACCTTGAAAATGAAGCTATATATATATCCGGGTTATGCCCTTGTATTGTAAGAATTGATGCTTTTGACAGGTTGCTTTTGGAACCCTGCTTTAAAATTATTAAAAAAGCTCTTATAATCTTTGAAATGAAACAAGTCAAACCAATTGGATGAGTTCTCTTGTTACCTTAAGTTGTCGTCTGTTTTGCATGAGTACACAAGCTGGAAAAGCAGTGAGAATGGGAATAGCAATGGTGGTGACAATGACTTGACGACAATAGTTATAGGTCAATGGTAATGAGGAGAGTGGAGACATTAGAAATAGTTACAAGCAAATTTCGGAGAGGTTAGCTTAGGAATCCATTAACGACGGCCTCCTCTTACTTGAGTCACTGGTTTGATCTTAAGGGAAGGATTATCTGTCTAAACCACAGTTTCAAGTGTCGCCTTTACCGCGGGCTACCCGGAAGGTGGGTGTGTATTTTTCTCTTTATACATAAACTACACTATCTTATCACGATATTATCTTTCAAGGTAAAGATATATGCAACTAACCTAGCAAGTATCTGACTTTCTCATACTATTAGTCTATAATATTTCAAGTATCTTTTACAGAGGCTTTTTCTGTAGTTTTAGACATCGAAAACAGTAAAAAGAAAGTTCACCACATGGACATGCTTAAAAGCACCCCATGCAAGCACAATTCATAGGACTTTTTTTGTGGAAGAGAGCTAGAGGAATGCATTAAGGCTGTGTCCCTACAGATAAAAGGTTGGACTCGAATCTACTCCTATTTTAATAATGTGTGGGACGAGTGGAATGATTATCTATTCTTCAAAATCTACGAAAGCAAGGTTGCCAATTAACTTAGCTCTAAGCTGAGCCCCATGGGGTTTGGTAAATAGGAGATCATGGGCTTGAATCTTCGCATGATATGATGTAGAGGGGAGGAGACCAATCACATTATCATTGCAGGCTTCCTATGGTTTTTGTTTTTTTGGATCAAGTTGCTGAATTATTGCATCTATGGCCTAGACTAACGTCTGGGTATAGAGTTCTAAAGAATTTTATATCCTGTTCTTCGCTACTAACCACTTGCAGAGAACATTCTGGTACAAGAACAGCTTAATTAACATCTTCCGAGAGCTTAAATTGACTCGGCCCCAGTCCGATTTCATCGAGCATGCAATGATGCAACTTGTCCCAATGCCTAACGGTTTAAGTGGAAAGCCACGACCTTATTTGGCACAGTGTGCGTCGGCAGTTAGTTCTCCGGGTTTGTTTTTTAGCCTGGATTTATGGTCGGGCGTGAGTTCTGGGTTTTTGTGTTACGCTTTTCCGTCCCTGTTTTACTTTTTGTCTGACTCTTGTTTTGTACATATTATTCTCTGATTTGGGAGTTTTCTTGATCTCTGGTGCAAAAGTGAAGCAACTGGGTATGGGTCTAACAAGCACTTACGTAATTCAAACAGTAAAATGTTTCCCCCGGAGATATTTTATAAAGAAAGTTATAGCACCAATGCTTCGGTGTGAGACACCAAGTTCTGCGACTCAGTCTCGCAGAGGAGGCTGCTCAACCAGTCGTTGTTAGGCCACGTAGAGGGAACTGAAAGACTGGTGAAATTGATTATCACCATTAACCCACCCCGGTAGCTCAATTGTCAGCGAGAGTTCAGAGGGTGTAGATTTTACGCACACTCAAGGTTCAAATTACTACTTAGACAAAAAATTCGTAATTTGAATGAGGGATTAGTTAATAGGCCAATCACTTCGAAATTTATCCTAACCTTAAACCTAACTTGTATCTATACTGAGTTAAGAACTTTCAAATTATAACTTAAATGAGAGGCTAATCAGTCTTTTCAAAATTTACTTCAATTATAAACTCAACTCGTATCTACACCAGGTTTGATCCGTTCGAACCACATGCGTTTCAAGTAGTACCTGAATTTCTCTCTTTATCAGAAAAAAAAAAAATTGTTCATTATCCGATTAGCTCGAGTCAAACCAGATAAATTTATGGGCCAAAAAGGAGTTCCTGCGGGTAATTTCTTTGAAGCTTTTGCGCAGTTCTTTTTTAGAATTCTAAGCATTGAAGATTGTGCCAGGAAAGAACGACCCAGGGGCATGCTTGATAAAATAGACGCTCGTACTCATGACAAAGACTGAAGATGGAGACAGAGCCAGTGAAATGATTGAATCAGAAAGCAATGTAGCATGAGAAAAAGCTTCATTGAAGACAAACCAGCTGCCACGGCCATGGGCTTGGGGAGGACTTGGGGCAGTGAGGCATCGGCTTTATGCAATTAAACAATAACGACGTGAGGGTGGGGCTAAGCAATACGACCAGGGTTGGAGCCACCTCGTTAATTCTTGTTGTTTGCTGATATCTGTTGGGTCGGGCTCAGTTAGCCGGACTGGGGCCTAATTGCTAGGACCATCTTATCTTTACCCTGTAGAACCCTGCTTATTTGGTACAAGAGGATTCCTTGTTCCTGACCATATTAATTACACGATATCCAATTTACTGTTTAAAAATGGTCTAGAATATGAGTCTCATAATAAAATTAACACTATCAGGTAATTAATACAGATAATATTAAATACTGCTGAATTTATATGTGGTGTTTAGCTCTTTATTTCTTTGCGAATTTGACCATTCAACTCGGACAACAAATTAAAAAGTATTTTGATCTTTAATTATACTATAACCTCAAGATAAATATAATAAAATAAAAACCTAATTATGAACTACATTGCAGGAAAAGAGTTTTGGACTTATGGGCTTATCGTACCTGCAAAATCCAAGTAAAGTTTTTGCTGATCAAATTTTAAGTACCACCAAGCAAGAGCCATAATTAACTGATACGGATTGCTCCAACGCTCGGTGTCCAATTGGGATGATCTACCTTTCAGGAAGGTCCGTAAGCCAAACGTGTTAGGCGTTACCTCAAGCACTTTTGCCCATCTAAAACATTCTTCTTCATTGGAATATCGTGATAAGCCACTTGGTGGGACATCAGGTGGTTCGATAGAAAAGGAATATGGAAATCTAAAATATATCTAAAGGAGTAACGCTATCGACAGTAGACAACCAGATGAGTATGCCCAAGCAAAAGATCTAGAAACCTTAAAAGCAATGACACTACTGGGGTATCAAGTGTAACATAAAATGATTTACGAAGTTTGAATAGAACACGGAATCAGCCAAGTCCCACGGGAGAACACACCACAAAAATATTCCTCCAGCCTTTTCCCGTCAATGTACATGTCCACAAAAATATTTAAGAACTTAACCCCATGAACAAAACTTCCTGAATTGGACAGATGACCAAAGTCATGGGAATTGTACGCCAATTGCAAGGTAAGTTCTTCTGAGTTCTAACTGCTACCAATCCCCGAGAAAAGTCTAAAAGATACAACTATTCCTCCAGCATATTTCGATGTAGTGTCAAGAAAATCTCAACCTTTACCTGTATTGAGTAAGCCATTGAAATTACATCAGAAAGCAGAAAGCACAACTTGTCTGGAATTTAAAGAGATACATGATGCTTCATTAGTTGTGCTAGACAGAATACCAATAACTAGGTATAATGCATCTTTATTGGGATTAGATATGATTCTCTCCATACCTATGTAATCTAAAGTGACCATGGTACAAGTAGTGCAGCCAACCATATCAAACACCTGCGCAAATCAGCAGCATAAAACAATTAAAAGAGGCAAAGGCAAAAATACCAAAGAGTAAGGACTATATTTTTGCTTTCCTGATGCTTCTTCTTTCACTGGAAAGATATTGGCTAGAAAGGAATTCCAAGTGCAAGACATAGAACACATCAATTGATCTGTCAGTTTAGAATATTAAATGAAGTGATTTGAAATACCCTTTGACTGAAATGCAATATCTGCAATAATGTGGCCACGTAGTATTATCTTCTTACAAAGTCCTCCCAAAAGCCACGCTTGTCATGATGTTTCTGTATCTTCAGAATGTGATTCCGTTGTTTTTACCACAAAAGGACCTTAATTTCAGAACACGGGCCACACTTCAGTGCACATTCTAAGTTGGAAACACTTGGTTCGAGTATTAGACAGACCCGTTGCACCATGCAATGCGCTGAGGCATGGTAGCTTAGCCTGAGAACTCAATCCAGCTTTTTCCTGCTTCTTTCATGCCCACTTCCTTGACAGCTTCCCTCACCTTGCTTAAACTATCCCACATTCCCAATGTTGCATAAACATTAGCCAGTGTCACATATACTGATGGGTCTTCTGGTGAGGATAAAAGAAGGCGTTCAGCGATAATATTAAGCAGTTCCATATTTTTGTGAGTTCCACAGGCACTGAGCAGTGAACACCAGATGGTTTTGTTTGGCTCAAATGGCATGATAGCGATCAATCTTTCTGCCTCTTTGAAGCATCCAGCTTGGCCAAAAAGATCAACCATGCAATAATAGTGCTCCAATTGAGGCTCCACTCCATGTTCAGTTTTCATGGACTTAAAGATTGCCCATGCCTCTTCAATCAAACCAGCATGTCTACAGGCGGAAAGAACACCTGTAAAGGTAATTTCATTTGGCTTCAAACCCAATTCTACCATCTCATGGAACAATTTAATTGCTTTCATCGCTCTTCCGTTGTGCCCACACCCAACAATCATCCCAGTCCAACATACAGCATCTTTTTCTGGCATACAATGAAACAAATTTAACCCATCCTCAATTGCACCACACTTGGAATACATGTCAATGAGAGCTGTCACTGTAACCTCCTCTGTATCATATCCACTCTTAACAACAAAAGCATGAGCCTGTTTGCCAGTTCGAATAGATGCTAAACTTGAGCAAACCTTCAAAACATTTGACAGGACAAACTGATCTACTTCAAGACCGATATTAAACATATCCTGAAACAGGGAAAAGACTAAAGAGTTGAACCCCATTCTCGCACACCCTGTGATCAAACCAGACCAAGCTACACTATCTTTCCTCTGAAGCCTTTGAAATAAGCCTAATGAATCCTTTATATTTCCCTGTTTAGCGTACATATCAATTAGAATGCTTCCAATAACATTGTTTAACCCATACCCACTAGTGACAACCAAACCATGCACTTGGTGCCCAAGTCTCAAATTAAGTAAGTGTATGCAGACCTTTAAAGCACTACTAAAGGTGTAGGAATCAAAATATACAGCTGACCAATGGATTTTTGAAACCAGATTGAGAGCCTCCCCATAGTGGTTATTGACAACATAGCCAGAAAGCATAGAATTCCACAGTGCCAAGCTATCCAAAACAGAAGCATTGCACCTAGAGTATAAATCAAATACCTTTATTGCTTCATTTAGAACATTGCAATTTGCATACATGTCGACAAGGGCTGAGCCAGTAAAACAGTTATACTCATAGCCATATTTAATAACATAACAGTGGATCTCTTTTCCTGTAGCTAAAAAACCATGACTACTACAGGATTTAAGAGCACTAGGGAAAGTGAATTCATCCAGCTTAAGGCCTTCTCGGTGCATCAAATGCACAAAGTGTACTGCATGCGGGCTTCCATTATCTGCAAAACCTGAAATGATGCTGTTCCAAGAAACAACATTTAGCTCTGGCATTTGATGAAACAAATCCACTGCCTCTTGCATTAAACCTTCTTTGCAGTACCCCGAGATCATCGTGTTCCATGTAGTTGCATTCTTGCAGTAAATCTTATCAAAAACATTCCTGGCATCACTCAAATTCCCACAATTGACATACATGTCTAAAAGGACATTCATCAAAACAATGTCAAACTGGAATGCACCTCCAGAAATTCTTTTATGAATAAGTTTTCCCAAGTCAAGGTCACCTATGAGACTACATGCTTTAAGAGCTGCAGAGTACATGAACCCATTCGGCTTCTGTGAGCCAAACCCTAACATCTGGGAGTATATATTCAGAGCTTCGTGAGGTCTACCACTATTTGTATATGCAGAGACCATGGTAGTCCACGTGACCACATTTCTTTCCAGCATCTCATCAAACACACTGTGGGCATCTTTGAGATGACTAAAATCCACGTACATGGCAATCAGATTGTTAGTAAGGAACACGTTACTCAAAACCCCAAGTTTGATAAGACTAGAATGAAGAGTTATGCCATGATTGAGAGCTTGCACTCTCCCGCAGTGGCGCAAAGCAAGTGCAATCCGGTTCAAATCCATGATTCCCCATGGTGGGCTGGACTTTATGAGCTGCAGAGTACGTGAACCCCCATTCGGCTTCTGTGAGCCAAACTCTAACATCTGGGTGTATATTCTCAGAGCTTCATGAGGTCCTCTACTATTTGCATACGCAGAGACCATGGTAGTCCACGTGACCACATTTCTTTCAAGCATCTCATCAAACACACTGTGAGCATCTTTGAGACGACTAAAATCCACATACACAGAAATCAGATTGTTCAAAAGGAACAGGTTACTCAAAACCCCAAGTTTGATCAAAATAGAGTGAAGAGTTTTGCCATGATAGAGAGCTTGCACAGAGTTGCACTCTCCACAGTGGCGCAAAGCAAGTGCAATCCGGTTCAAATCCATGATTCCCCATGGCACTGGGGGAACCAAGATTGAATTTGAAAGGGGGCAAACTTCTAAGGTGAAATGACCAAAAAAAAAAATTCCTACGTAATGCAAAAAAATGTCATACAAGGTTACAAGCACTGGATAATACTTTCAGCAATTAAAGGAAGATTCTCACAATAAAGGCATAGCAAAGCGGAATTTAAACATTTAACCAAAAAGTTTTTTACTTGCACAAAAAAGGTGGAAATTAATCCCTTATCCTACAGTACAGTTTTAACAGTTATATTTTTAAAGGAAAATGCTTGGAATTGTCCCCTTGAAGGCCAGAAATTAATCCCTTATCCTACAGTACATTCAACAGATATTGCAAAATTAGATACGTCAAATGGATGTTATCATAGTTCAACATTGGAGGCAGCACTCCATCAACTACATTGTCAAGGCCAGAAAAACAAATCAACAACATTGTAGACTGATCACAATTTGTTTAAAAAAAATCCATTTGTAGACAGTATAAAATAGAAATGGAACCCATGTTAGAAAATATACGAACAGCAATTTGCAAAACCAGAAAGCGAAGCGGGCCACAGCCCTTTGAGGAATAGAATGGAGCACTTGGAAGGCATTTGAGTGTGCACTAGGCGTGGAATTATTTCGCAACCAATAAAAAAATGATCTAAGAACAAAGCAATAACTAAAATTATTCTCAAATTTTCCTGACAGTTCTGGGCGCAACATATTTTATTTCATAGAAATCCCATAGTATAGCATTTAGAATTAGAACTTAGTATTGATTCAAATCTAATCACAATCTAAGCATTCTGAGAGTTGAGAGAGAGAGGCTGAAGACTGAAGTGTACCTGGCCGGCGGGCAGCGGCTGAGAGAGAGAGAGAGCCCGAGAGAGGCAGAGAGGGAGAGGGAGAGAGAGAGAGCGGTGGGGGAGAGAGGGACGGAGACGTCGGAGAGGCAGAGAGGGAAAGAGAGACGGCGGTGGAGGAGAGAGGGAGTGAGAGAGAACTGTGAGAGAGGGTGGCGTGGGGCAGTGGAGGGCAGGAGGCGTTGGGAGAGAGAGGGTTAAACCAGGGATCACCTGGGCTATTTTTTTACCGGGCTGGGCTGGGCGAATGGGCTTGGGGCTGAGGGGCCTTGGGGGGCTGGGCGCTCCTGGGCAGCTCTTGGGCTAGGCCGGCCAAGGGGAGCGGGCCTGGGCTAAAGGGCAGAGTTTTCTTATATATATATGAATAATAATAATAATTCAAAGCAGTCGCAGAAGCGAACGGGGGGCCGGGACCCCAGTTGGCCCCGGCATGGTTCCACCTCTGCCCGATGGAGGACTGGAATTTATAGATCGCCCTTGATTGGCATGTCAGTTGTTAGGGCACTTCAAAAAGATGCCCACAAATTTTGCATGTCCAAAATTGCGGTACATGGAGACTGGGGATGAGAGAATAACTTCCATGCAGACAGAGACCTCTGGCGACAGCAGTTGGTGCTGGTCTGTGTGTTTGATTTCAAAATTTTATTAAAATTTTGTTAAAATTTTGTGCTAGTATTAAAAATGAGGTGATATTTGAATTGGTGAATGAATGATAAAAGTAAAAGTAAAATTTTGAAGTGTATTTGATAAAAGTAAAATTTTGTTAAAATTTTAAGTTGTCAAAGGTCATGTATAGAAGATGTTATCAGAGGCTTTGACATTGTTGCACCATGTACTATAAGCCTCGATACCAAACTAAAATTTTAAGAATTTCAAAATTTTAATTTATGAGAGTTAGTGAAAAAATTGAAGAGACAAATGATTTGAGTGAATTTTTTTATGTTTATTGTAATAAAAAGAGATAATGATAGAGAATGAGATTATTTTATAGTTATCTTAATTGTTAAAATTTTAATGATAAGATTTTCCACAATTTCTTGAGCACACGAGGTGGATCTAATTGTGGGGTTTATACGGCTTGAAAATTTATATTGACATGCAATATTAAATAATGTAAGGTCCACTTATTATGTCTATCTCTCTTAAAATTGCATCATACAATATAGATAGTAAATTATAGAGAATCTTAATCTAAATTTTAGAATGCAAACAACACATACGTCTAGTCAAATTTTTCCATCAAATTAGACTCAAATGACAAGAATACTCTTAACTTTATTTCGTATATGTTCACATTCAATGTTTTTCATCTTAAATTTATTTCTTTCATCTTTACATATCGTCAAATTTTTCTATCAAATTAGATTCAAATGTCGATAATATCCTTTAACTCACTTTGCATACGATCACATTCATCAATATTTTTTTTTATGAATCTACCACTCATCTCAAAAGCTTAAGCTGATAGGAAGAGATAGATTTTATTATTTGAATTATATTCTCTAACACTCCCTCTCACGTATGAGCCAGACTCTCTTTAATTAGGAGGCCCAACACGTGTAATATTTAATTGAAATTGGAATGAAGTGTGGAGTCAAGTCTTGAACTTAGGACCTTGGCTTTGATACCATGTGAATCTACCACTTATCCAAAAGATTAAGCTGATAGGAAGAGAAAGATTTTATTATTTAAATTATATTCTCAAACACTTCTTAATTTGGTTCTTTCACCTTCTTTCTTTGAAAGATGATTAAAAGACAAAAGGTAATTATTTATGATCTAGGCATAATTATTCTATCAAAAAATAAAGTATCCAATCACGCTTTCGTCATGATCACAAAGAGAGGAATTGATATCATGGCCTTGAAAAAAAAAAAAAACTAAAATCACACTAAACAGTTTATTTAGAGGCCAACCAGATATAAACTTAGAAGTTGACAATACTAATACAAAACTTGAAATAGTTTCCATCACAACGATGATGCAACTTGAAAGGCTAAAATTTTAGACCACTGCCATGAAATTTCTCATCAGTGATACGGTCTAATTTTTCTATCATTTCCTCTGTCAAATAATTCACGCAATCTCCGATCTCACCTCGACGAAAATATGCCTCGTTCGCTTCACTGAACATTCCTTTTCCATTTTTATTCACTTCCTGATTTTTTAGATTATCGAAGCTACACAAGGTGGAGATATCATTCACTATGCCTTTTGCTTCTTCTTCTGGAGAAAAAGGGCACCCCACAAAGTCAGCTAGTCTTCTCAAATTGGACGTGGGTTGCTTCTTCATATCCTCATACTTCAGAAAAAGGACTTTTTGAGGGTTTTCTTGGCTTTTCTTCCAATAGCCTAAAACATGATCCCAATAGGGGCCGAAGGGACTCACACCCCTCGCAAACATGTCAAAGGCCTCGTCTAGCGAGCCAATGATCGACCTCGTTGACCATGCTCTGTTCACAAAGAGCCAAAGTGACACAAAAGTGTCCTTTGGATTCCTACACACGTACACAATCTTACAAGCTGAGTCTTTTGCAGATGCTGGTAGCACCGCATAAGGTAAATGAGTGGCAAAGAGTCTTGGAGTGGGGAAAAAGGTGAGATCTGGAACCTGATTTCTATAGTACAGAGTTAGCTCCATGGTGAGCACCAGAGTGTGTGGGTTGTTTGTGACCAAAGGGTGTCCTTGAGGGCTGGGATGGCGCACCCGGTTCAGCAAGGCAAATAACATCGCCTTTGACCATGTGGTGCCAGCTTTAGGAGAAGACGTAAGGAGGACGTCTGTGTCATGAGCTTGGAAATGCTTTTGGAATGCTAGAACTCCTTGCATGCCCATAGTTAAGAACCAGAACCCTTGGTAATTATGCAAGTAACCTCTAGTTGTCCAGCTTTTTTCTATTGGGAGGGAGGATATGAAGTCCCTGCGTTCTTGAGACAGTTCCATTTCTTTGAAGCACGGGAGAAGAACCTGATCATCAGGTGGTTCAGGTGGAGGCGGAGCCATGTTAGTCTTGAATGTTTTCTTCCAAGGGGTTGGTATGCAAGATGTGAACAGGGGGTATGTATATGTTTAAGGAAACCCAAAAAAGAAAAAGAAAAAAAAGGGAATCTGTTAGTTTGGGCTCAATTAGCAGGACTGGGGAGATGACACGTTACAAGAACATCTCGAGTTCTTGACTCTTTTCGTACGGATCACAGAAGACAAATAACGTGGACACCTATACGCAAATTGCTCTTGAGAACCGCTAGGATGATCATATTTTCGTCAATAAGATGAGGACAGCAACAGAAGAAGCGATCAAACTTGTCAGCACGTGCCCTACTGTTTCGGCATTTTCAAGGAAAACTTCTTCGGGACCTGCTGTCACCTATACATGGCTGTATTGCAGGATCAAAATTCGGCCTAGCTTGTGGTGCTTGAAAAAACAAGAGCAAAATGTGGCTGACCAAATTAGGCCATTGAGCAGCAGCCCAGGCAATCATAAAGCTAGCAAAGACTATCTCCTCTTGCAATTTTCCTGGGTTTTCATAGATTTGCTAATATGATCAAGCAGAATGTCTAATAAAGTCCAACCTTTATAACCTTAATCTTTGAATGGATCATGGCAATTAGAACCTACCACCTTTTCCCCTGATTCCATTCTTTAACCTCCTTTTCGATCTTCCCCATCTATTCCCCAGATTGATCTTTTCTCAGCCATTCTGATCTACTCAGCACTGACAGCACATAAACAACAGCCATTTTGTTAATTGATCTCAAGACCTTCAGTACTAACTTTCTTTTCCTGTTCAACCGAGTGATGGATCCTCATCCACTCACTTCTATTTCTAATACCATTGCATTATGCATATCCCCAACAAAAGAAAGAATTCTGAAGTTATGAAGAGAAACTCTAATTAAAATTAAAAAACGGAAAAGAAAAAACAGGGGCTGAACCAGCTCACATCCCTATGACATGTTGCAGACATTGAAATGTGTCTACTTTTAATATGCAACGTCTTGGTTCAACAAGACAATGTCTATAAAAGATGAGACAGGATTGGAAGTGTTTGGGTTGGCCATTTGGCTGATGGGCTCAGACGCAGAGTTTACATTCAGAATACAAAATATCCTGCCTGAAACCTAACTCCACTCCTCTATCTCGCCCTTGGTTGGTACGTTGAGGACCTTCGGAAATGGTATGCGGATCGCAGATAAGACTTTAGAGAGCTCAAACGTTTGGCCACTTTTAGTTTAGAAGAACACTCACTTTTAGTCTTATAGTAGGGCTATAGTTAGTTCTGTTCTTCAAAAAGAATTCTGCTTCGGTTAATGAAAGAAGATTGCGGATTATTCCTTTACAGATTCTTGAGGTGCGACTCCTCTAGCTGGTTTGACTCCATTGTTCTCTTTTCTTTTGTTGATCTGTTGGTAGAATAAAGCTAGATTGGCTGATCTGTTTGAGTGTTCTGCTTTGATTGATGTTATTCTAGGTGATCTGCAGGAATTTTCTGCACCATTAGGTGGTCTTGATTTCTAAGAAAATGCAAAACAAAAAGAAATGTGCTGCTCAGGATCCGACTAACCTGAAGGTTCCCCCTATATAATACTATTCAACCACTTTCATCTAATTCACGTTTCCATTTCATAATATTTTTCAAATATGTAGTAAGGAGTACTGCATTGTCATCAGCCTAAAGGAAGGAGGATTTAAGACAAATTTACAAGTTTCATGACAAACAACTGTGAGGTCTGATGAAGGGGTGGAGAATTTTCTGGTAGAATTTAGAGTTCGGCTGCATTCAGACTCGAACATGGTGAGTAAATCCTTTTAGATTTATCCAAAGACACGAAAATAATGAAAAATGAACTACTTAGAGAAGAGTTTAAAAATACAACATACCACAAAGGTTAAGAAAAAATGGAAAATACATTTTTCACTCACGAACCTCCACTTATTTTATAATGTACAATTTTCTTAAAAAAAATGACGATTATACCCTTAGAAAATCAAAGTCACGGGAATAGCAAATTACATTTAAGAACATAATCATCATTTCATTTTGTCAAACAATCAATTTCTATCTAATTTGATAGAAAAAATAGATGGAATGTGCAATATGTTAGGGATGGGTAGTTTGTGGGTGCAATGTCTCAAACGTAATATTTTAAAGCGAAAAGTGCAAAACTTATGATAGTTTGTTGGTGAAATCAAAAGAAAGAAGTATAAAGGGAGAAATTTATTTGTCATATCTTGGCACACAAAAAAAATACGAGTAGAAAATAATGAAATCACACTAAATAATTTATTTAGATGCCAAGCAGATATAAACATAGACGTTGACAATAGTAACATAACTTCGAAACAATTTCCATCACAACGATGACGCGCAACTTTGAGAGGCTAAAATTTTAGACCCGTACTATGAAATTTCTCCTCAGTGATGCGGTCTAATTTTTCTGTCATTTCGACTGTCAAATAATTCACCCAATCTCCGACTTCACCTCGACGAAAATATACCTCATTCGCCTCACCGTATAATCCTTTTCCTCTTTTATTCACCTCTTGATTGCTCAGATTATCAAAGCTACACAAGGTTGAGATATCATTCACTATGCCCTTTGCTTCTTCTTCTGGGGAAAAAGGGCACCCCAGAAATTCAGCTAGTCTTCTCAAATTCGTGGTGGGTTGCTCTTTCATATCCTCATACTTCAAGAAAAGGACTTTATGAGGGTTTTCTAGACTTTCCTTCCAATAGCCTGAAACATGATCCCAATACGGGCCGAAGGGACTCACACCCCTCCAAAACATGTCAAAAGCCTCTTCTAGAGAATCAATGGCCGAGCTCGTTGACCACGCCCTGTTCACATAGTGCCAAAGTGACACAAAAGTGTCCTTTGGATTCCTACACATGTACACAATCTTGCAAGCTGAGTCCTTTGCAGATGCTGGTAGTAACGCATATGGTAAATGAGTGCCAAAGAGTCTTGGAGTGGGAAAAGAGGTGAGATCTGGAACCTGGTTTCCATTGTACAGATTTAGCTCCAAGGTGAGCACAAGAGTGTGTGGATTGTTTGCGACCAAAGGGTGTCTTTGAGGGTTGGGATGGCGCGCCCGGTTCAGCAAGGCAAATAAGATAGCCTTTGACCATGTGGTGCCAGCTTTAGGAGGAGTCACAAGGAGGACGTCGGTGTCATGAGCTTGGAAATTCTTCTGGAATGCTAGAACTCCTTGAATGGCCATAGTTGAGATCCAAAACCCTTGGTAATGATGGGAGAAAGCTCTGATCCAGCCTCTTTCTCTTGGGAGGGAGGATATGAAGTCCCTGCATTCTTGAGACAGTTCCTTTTCTTCGAAGCACTGGAGAAGATGAGGAGGTGGTTCGATTGCAGCCATGTAAGTATTGAATATTTTCTTCCAAGGGGTTAGTATGGAAGATGTGGATGGGGGTATTAATTATATATTAAAGGAAATCCAACCCCCACCTAAACCAATTTTGACTTTGGTGCTATTCTAAACCAAAACAAAAAGGAATCTGTTAGACTGTTAGTTGGGGGCTCAATTAGCAGGACTGGGAGATAATGTTTCAAGAGCGTCTTGAGTTGCTCCTGAGAATTGGTTGGGTCATCTCATCCTTACTAATGAAAAAAATACGGTTTTGACCGGAACAATATTTTGCGGGGTGAATAGGTATTTTCTTCTAATTAAAAATAATATGAGAATTAAAACGCGTTCTAAAAACTTTCGATTTAGATCTAAATTAAATCAAACTTTTAATCACACAAAGAGAAGAGATTTTATTGACAAAGTGATAAGACTTTTTGAAGCACTCTTCAAAAAGATAAAAAAACTACTATGGGCCACCTAAAATTCATTAAGAAGAGAAACGAACATTAATTCGGTCATTGCAAACTCGTTTGATGACTCTGACAATCCTGATGTAATAATCCGAATAGCCTTATATGGACTCGAACCGTGCGGAAACAACTAGACCTATGAAGCTCTTCTTGTGAACTTCCTCTAGTTACAAACTGTGAGCAAAAACTTAAACCTGTAATTCCAAGGACAAACGTACTGCTATTGACATTTCATGCCTATACTCTCTGCTTGTTAAAATCGTAGGATACACGAAGAAGAAAAAAAAAATATATAAAAACAAGAACACAACAGAACAGAACAAGGAAAAAAGACCGTATCTAGCCGCAAAAGGAATTGTGCCAATCTTTAGCCCATTTTATCCAGGCTGGAGAAATACTTCCTCCCTGTCCTAATGCACAACGCAGTTGGAGCAATGTTCTGCCAAAGTCAGTTTGTACTTTTCATCTCTATACATAACCCATGCCGGAGAAGAGACCCGGTATCTCCACGGAGAAGGTAAAAGAGTAACGTGGACAAAGGAATTCCTGGTGAATCATAGCTGGAAAAGCCTGCATCTCGCCCGAACAATTGAGTGGGCTTATAGGAAAACTGCGGAAGAAAAGTGCAAACGCCCAAGACTATATTGAAGGCAACATTTGGCAGCTGCACCGGTGTGAAGGAATTTGTTCGGTTTCTTATCTCATCTCATGGATCTCAGGAGGTAATTAAGAAAGTGGAATTTAGATTGGTTAGAGTCTTAAGGGTCTTCTGGAGACATCTGCATTCCGGTAAAGGGTATGTATAAACGGAAGTTTTTCTGTTCATTTTTCTGACTCTGGGTACCATCATCCCCATGCGGTCACTTTCACTGAGCATTTCTTTCATCTGATGCTTGAAAGCTTGAGAACTGCAAAAAAATTGAAACGGCACAGTTTGCATGTAACCCAAATGTCGAATTTCTGAAGCATCAAAAAATAGCTTCTTCAAAATTTCACACACTCGTGCTATTAGCTTTAGATAAAGGCTCTTGCTAACAGACTGGTATCTCTGCCTATTTATTTTTTGGTTACCATTAATTAGGACGTATCTGTTAAATATGACCTGAGCTGATACACTGATACAGGCATAACTTTCATGAACAGTATAAAGCATTCCTACAACATCTGCTCAGAAATCTCGATGAACAAGAAAGAGAACTGCAAATCAAAGGATGGAGATTACACTTGCCCAAAAAAAGGGGGAGGGGGAGGGATATTACCTGAGATCCATGTCTTGAAAGAGAACGACGAGCTTTTGTTTATCGGGAAAAGAATGGGTCCAAAGAGAGACAATTCAAAGATGTTAAAAGGAGTGGTTGAGATTTGTTTTGACAGATCTAAAGGATACAGACATGCCACGTAATTTAATGAATGAGAGCGGCTTACGATCGGTTTGGCCCAACGTAATCAGCGGCTCAGCCGGCTCAAAATTTTTTTCTCCCCAGTTTTTTTTCTTAAATGCCTCTTCTTCTTCCTCAATCCAATCCCTTTTATTGTTCTCCAATTTTTTTCTCTTTTGCAGCAGCTCCTCTTCTCGCATGGCCCCCGTTGGTAAAGACGATGATAATAAAGTGAAGCAAGACAGAATGAAATGGCAAGATCTAAAAAAAGCACGTCAACTTAGACCCCTTTTTAGCACTTCCGTGTCCTCTTTCATCCCATTGTCCTTTCGAAAGGAAAAAAAAAAACAGCCGTTCTTCTTTTTCCAGTGATTGCAGGTTCTTGTCTGAAGATTCTTCAGACTTCTGGTCTTGGGCAGAAGAGGATAAAGCTTCGGAAGAGGAACCATTGGAAGCTCAGATAAAAAAGCATCGTTTTGTTCCATAAATCCACCTCACGTTTTGCGAGAGAGGAGCTCGATTCCGCCAGAAAATTAGGAGCAGCAGCAAAGAGGAAAAAATGGGGAAGAAGAAAAAAAGGATTCAGGAAGAAGAAAATGGCTTCGGAAGAAGAAGAGGCATTTAAGAAACAAAAAAACTGGGAAAAAAAATAAATTAGCCGGCTGAGTTAAGCTGGGCCAACCTATAGGAAGCTGTTCTCATTCATTAAATTACATGGCATGTCTGTATCCTTTAGATCTGGCTAAATAAATCTCAGCCACTCCTTTTAACATCTTTGAATCGTTTCTCTTTGACCCAATCTTTTCCCTTTGTTTCTCAGGCATAATGGTCTTAGCATGTCCGTCGCAGAGGAACCTCCGTTGGCCCATCAGAAAATGCGGTAAGTTTCCACCCTGAGTTGTCACAAAAACTTCACTAAGACAGGCAGACTGTAGTCCAAAGCTGCCAATCTTGAAGAGTAGTCCTACCAAATCAGAACATGGGTTTTTGAGAAAGGTTGTCAAAGTTTGTGCGATCAGAGCCAACACATCCTCAGACAATGCAGAAATATTAGGGTAAACTTGATCTCTACTCATTCTATTGTAATCTCTCACACTTTTTTTTTTTTAATCAAAACAGTTATTTCATTGAAAATTAAGGAGGTTTAGAAACTCTAAGAATAAGTTCTAAGGGATTAGTCAGACCCTTAAAAGAGGCGATGGGCTAACGAGCAAGGGGGCCGAAAGGCCTTACATAGACCCACAAAGGGCAAAAAATCTAAAAAGGGCACTAAGCTGAAATGACCAACATAAAAAAAGGAAAGCCGACAGCGAAATGAGGTGGCAGAACCAGTTGGAGGAGGAGAGGATCCAACCAAGAGGGAAAAATGCCAAGCAGACGAGAAGCACACGCGTCAGAAGACGCACATGGGCCCCCACGTGCTGGCTGGCCAGTGTCGGGCTGCCACATAAAGAACAGCCAAGAGGTCCGAAAGCCAACCCCGCTGCACGTGCATACCAGAAACCACCACCGAAACTCGAATCTAGAAGCAAATGGTGTGAGCACATGAGGTCTCACGCGCCATCGTCTTGGGTCCGGGCTGGGACAGATGAAAGCGTCTGAGAATGGTGAAGTCATCCATACCAGTTGTGGCTGCCAGAGACCTCCGAAAGAGCCGGGATCTGAACTTGAACTTCGTCGGAAAAAAAAGTCCCAAAAAAGTGTTAAGTGAGTGGATTTATTGAGAGGCTCGACCACTTGAGAGCATAACGAACCCAGAAAAAGGAATGGGAAAGGAAGAGGATTTTAGAGAGAAGGGAGAGGTTCTCTCACTAGAAAGAGGCGCTTTTGGTCTAGCATCAATACAATCTCTCACACCTTTCACTCAGTCAAGTTAGTTACATAGCCGAGAAGGCATACTTGAATCAATCACTTGTTTCACTCTTGTAACCATAATCAGCGAACCTATACTTGACTAATTGAATCGCCATGCTTTGCGAACATCATCAGAACCAAAGTTTTCTGCGAGTCACTTTTGCCAATCACTAGCTCGTATTGAATGTGTTACCTTTTAAAACAAACCAAAAAAGTATATCACTAACCCTCAAAGCTTGATTCATAAATGGGTTTGGACCTAGTATCAACAGTGACCCAGAACAAGACATTCTCATTGTGTTGTACTCTTAACTTCCTTCAATTTGCCTTGCGCTTCACAGAAAACAATTAGTTTCCTCTTTCTTTCTCGCCGCTAATATTGTAAAAGACTCGGTCAGACACTGTAAATGCGGTAGTGCAAGAGTTTACCTTGAAAGGAGCAAGCTCCTCTGGGGTTACAAGAGACTCCTTTGTAGGAACATGTGGAAACATCTTTAGCAGAGGAGCTAAATGTCTTTGTGACTGGTAAATTTTCCCTGAGGCCGGATAAATTGGTGTCATTCCCAAAACCCATACCACGTAGCATCATCCCAACCTCCACTGACAACAAAGGCATTCAAATTGTCTTCAGAGTTCAAACATGTTCCTTTTTGTTTTTTTTTTTGGAAAACCTAAACCGAAGTTCTGTTTGGCACTTCTCCAATCCCTGTAGACAGGGATGAAGCTATCATCTAAATCAGGGGCTTGCCCCGAGGGGGGTGGGGGGGGGTTTCCTATTTGTCGCAGCTCCAACTTTACTTAATAACATGAAGTGTACGATAAGGACAAAATGAAAGTCCAAACCAAGTTGAAGCAGCAAAAAGGGCAGAACAGCACAAAGCTTATAGAACTAGCTCAAAATGCCATTTAATGCTAAAATATAAAGTGAACTGGAAGTATCAAATCAAAGAAAAAGCTCAAATTTGAAGTTCTAAAGGCCCAAAAAATACCTCCAAGGGAGATAGTGGACATTTTCCATTGATTCGATTGAGAGCAGCTTTGATGATACGATCTTTTCGTTTGAACTTCCCTCTCCACCATTTTTCACGAACTAAATCCATTTCAATTTGTTCGGCCTTTCCTCCGTCATACACACAGCATGAAAATGCGACCATGTCCTATATGTAGAAGACAATGACGTGATTTAATTTTTCTTAACCACTTAACAATAGACAAACCAGATCCTACCTGGAAATATAATGGCAAACAAGTATTAGTACCTCCTCAAAACGGAGGTGGACTGACACATACTTCCCACCAGCCCTTAGGCTTTTCGCAATCATTCTGTCTACTAGTTTATTTGCAAGAGTGGAAATGGGAGAAGAGAATCTCAATGCTTCATAGTTAGTCAGGCATCTTAGAGATTGAACATGAGGTGAGACATTCATTGCCAATCTAATAGCAAAGGGGGCAATGCGGATAACCCTGCATCAAACAAATAATCAAAACTACGGTAGAATAAGTTTCAAGAGGTTTAAGATCAGATTTTAGACACATTTACCCTGGTTTATTAGAGAAATTGTCTGCTATATTCTAGTCTTCCAATATCCTTGGCTCTTAGAGAAGAGATATGTTTTCTCAAAGCTTTCATTTGGTAGAGCTAAAAGAAAAGATATGACGGTTTGATATGTACCCTTGCTTCTGCAAGACAGGATAAACTTCTCCCAAGTAATAACTGATGGACGCCCAAGCTTCGACGTGAAGGTTGGTACATTAGTAAGGTTGACAAATAGTAAGAGAACTTTAAAATAGTTTCCGTCACAGTGATGATGTGGAACTTTGAGAGACTAAAATTTGAGTCCCGTACTGTTAGTGTTTTAATCTTAGCGTAATTCCGTGTCAAATTTTTAATTTAAATTAAGTTGTATTTTAAGTTTGGTCAAAGTGTTCAAGAGATTAAAGAGTCTTTCAAAATTTGAAAGGATAAAAACATCATCAAGATGAAGAGCTAAAAATGAAGAACTGGTGATGCAAAGCCCCTGAAACTATTTTAAAATTTAGATTTTGAAATATTTCCTTCCTTTTATAATTCTTTTTGAAATAGAATTCAACCAACTCTATAAATACATAAATAGATCGACCAAGAAAATTTGAGGAAGTTATTCCAAGCTTTATTCAAATTCAAGCCTCCTCCCTAGCTAGAGAAAATTCTTTAGATATCCGTGCTCATAAATAGTTCAGATTTTCTCTAGTTATCTAGATTCAATTACCATTGAAACCAACCTTTTTGTGGGAGTTTGGCTGCTGGAGTTCCCGGTGTTGAAGAATAAGGATGTTCTTGAAGAGTTCATAAGAAGAATCTCAAAGAGCTGAGGGTTGACTACAGGAAGTGGGTCTAGATTGGATTACTTAGATTATTACATCGGGGTAGTCAGAGTCAAGCATCTGGATGTTGCCCATGTCTGAATCATCGTTGTAAGGTTTTACTTCTTAGTGAATTTCTGGTGACTGCTAGCTGGAGTGGTTTTCCTTTGAAATGTAAGTTCAAAGGTTTTCCACTTCGTCAATAAAATCCTTGTTTCTTATGTGATTGATATTTGTTTTATTATTCCGCTGCATATATATTTTGTTGATTGATTTTTCAGATTTAGACTCAATAATTTTAGGATTTGTTCTAAATTGTTATTGAATTTTCAAATAGAGGGAAAACACTTATTCTACCCCTCTAGATGTTCTTTAGGTTCTAAACCTTGTTTTTCACGTACCATGAAATTTCGCCTCAGTGATGTGGTCTAATTTTTCTGTCATTTCGACCAACAAATAATTCACCCAATCTCTGAGCTCGCCTCGACGAAAATATACCTCATTCGCCTCACCATATAATCCTTCTCCTCTTTTATTCACCTCCTGGTTGCTTAGATTATCAAAACTACACAAGGTTGATATATCATTCACTATGCCCTTTGTTTCTTCTTCTGGGGAAAAAGGGCACTCCAGAAATTCAGCTAGTCTTCTCAAATTGGTCCTGGGTTGCTCTTTCATATCCTCGTACTTCAAGAAAAGTACTTTATGAGGATTTTCTAGGCTTTCCTTCCAATAGCCTAAAACATGATCCCAGTACGGGCCGAAGGGACTCACACCCCTCCTAAACACGTCAAAAGCCTCTTCTAGAGAATCAATGGCCGAGCTCGGTGACCACGCCCTGTTCACAGAGTGCCAAAGTGACACAAAAGTGTCCTTTGGATTCCTACACACGTACACAATCTAGCAAGCTGAGTTCTTTGCAGATGCTGGTAGCAACGCATATGGTAAATGAGTGGCAAAAAGTCTTGGAGTGGGAAAAGAGGTGAGATCTGGAACCTGGTTTCCATTGTACGGATTTAGCTCCAAGGTGAGCACAAGAGTGTGTGGGTTGTTTGTGACCAAAGGTTGTCTTTGAGGGTTGGGATGGCGCGCCCGGTTCAGGAAGGCAAATAAGATGGCCTTTGACCAAGTGGTGCCAACTTTAGGAGGAGACACAAGGAGGACGTCAGTGTCATGAGCTGGAAATGCTTCTGGAATGCTAGAACTCCTCGAATGGCCATAGTTGAGATCCAAAACCCTTGGTAATGATGGGAGTAAGCTGTTATCCAGCCTTTTTCTCTTGGGAGGGAGGATATGAAGTCCCTGCATTTTTGAGACAGGTCCTTTTTTTCGAAGTACTGGAGAAGACGAGGAGGTGGTTCAAGTGTAGTTATGTTAGTATGGAAGATGTGGATGAGGGTATTAATGATATATTTAAGGAAATCCAACCCCCACCTAAACCAATTTGAGTTTGGTGCTATATAAACCAAAACAAAAGGAATCTGTTAGTGACTCTTTTCGCGCGTATCACAGAAGACAAATTACGTGGAAAACCCATGTGCAAATTGCTCTTCAGGATTGGGAGGGTCATCTCATCCTTAATAATGAAAAATACTGTTTAGACCAAAATAATATCTAGAGGGGTGAACAAGTGTTTTCCTCTAATTAATGTGTACTGTAACAATTTTAGGACACGTTCTAAAACCGTTTAGTTTAGATCTAAATTAAATCAAATTTCAATCGCATGAAGAGAGAAGATTTTATTATTGGCATTTTGTTAATTGATCTTTTCTCAATCATTCTGATCTATTCAGCACATAAAGAAAAGCCATTTTGTTAATTGATCTGAAGACCCTCAGAACTAACTTTCTTTTTGTTTTCAACCGAGTGATGGATCCTCATCCACTCACTTCTATTTCTTATACCATTTAAATATCTCCGACAAAAGAAAGAATTCTGAAGTTATGAAGAGAAACTCTAATTAAAATTAAAAAACGGAAAAGAAAAAACAGGGGCTGAACCAGCTCACATCCCTATGACATGTTGCAGACATTGAAATGTGTCTACTTTTAATATGCAACGTCTTGGTTCAACAAGACAATGTCTATAAAAGATGAGACAGGATTGGAAGTGTTTGGGTTGGCCATTTGGCTGATGGGCTCAGAGGCAGAGTTTACATTCGGGGTAGAAAATATCCTGCCTGAAACCTAACTCCACCCCTCTCTCTCGGCTTTGGTTGGTACGTTGAGGAGCTTCGGAAATGGTATGCGGACCGCAGATTAGAGAGCTCAACGTTTGGCCACTTTTAGTTTAGAAGAGCACTCACGTGGAACTTGGCGCTGACTGGGTTCGTACCATCAGCACCCTCATGATCACAGATCACAAAGACACAGTTTACTCGTCCACAATGGTAATTAGGTGATGACAGTGCGTTGCTAGTATTATAGCAAGAAGGACTCCTTTTGACAACAATTGAGTTATACATTCAGTTAGCTGTTCCTATCATTAATGTTCAGTTTTAGCATTTAGTAGGACTCTGTTTTAGTCTTTTAGTAGGTCTCAAGTTAGCTCTGTTCTTCAAAAAGAATTCTGCTACGGTTAATGGAAGAAGATTGCAGATTATTCCTTCACAAATTTCTCCTCTTACTGGTGTGACTCCAGTGTTTTCTTTTCTTTTGTTTGTCTGTTGGTAGAGTAAAGCTAGGTTGGCTGATCTATTTGAGTGATCTGCTTTGATTGGTGTTATTCTAGTTGATCTGCAGGAATTTTCTGCACCATTAGGTGGTCTTGATTTCTAAGAAAATGCGAAACAAAAAGACTCTGCTGCTCAGGATCCGACTAATCGAAGGTTCCCCAAGGAGTACTGCATTGTCATCAGCCGAAAGAAAGGGAGGATTTAAGACAAATATACAAGTTTCATGACAAACAACTGTGAGGTATGATGAAGGGGTGGAGATTTTCTGGCAGAATTTAGAGTTCTTCTGCATTCAGACTCGAACATGGTGTGTAAATCCTTTTAGATTTATCCAAAGACACGAAAATCATGAAATTGAACTACTAGAGAAGAGTTTAAAAACGCAACATACCGCAAAGCGTTGCTGGTTAAGAAAAAAGTATAAAGAGAGAAATATTTTGTCATTGTCTTGACAATAGTAACATAACTTAAATAGTTTCCATTACAATGATAATGCAACTTGAGAGGCTAAAATTTTAGACCCGTACCATGAAATTTCTCCTCAGTGATACGGTTTAATTTTTCTGTCATTTCCACTGTCAAATAATTCACCCAATCTCCGACCTCACCTCGACGAAAATATGCCTCATTCGCCTCACCGTATAATCCTTTTCCTCTTTTATTCACCTCTTGATTGCTCAGATTATCAAAGCTACACAAGGTTGAGATATCATTCACTACACCCTTCACTTCTTCTTCTGGGGAAAAAGGGCACCACAGAAAGTCAGCTAGCCTTCTCAAATTGGTTGTAGGTTGCTCTTTCATATCCTCGTACTTTAAGAAAAGGACTTTCTGAGGATTTTCTAGACTTTCCTTCCAATAGCCTAAAACATGATCCCAATACGGGCCGAAGGGACTCACACCCCTCCTAAACATGTCAAAAGCCTCTTCCAGAGAATCAATGGCCGAGCTCGTTGACCACGCCCTGTTCACAAAGTGCCAAAGTGACACAAAAGTGTCCTTTGGATTCCTACACATATACACAATCTTGCAAGCTGAGTCCTTTGCAGATGCTGGTAGTAACGCATATGGTAAATGAGTGCCAAAGAGTCTTGGAGTGGGAAAAGAGGTGAGATCTGGAACCTGGTTTCCATTGTACAGATTTAGCTCCAAGGTGAGCACAAGAGTGTGTGGGTTGTTTGTGACCAAAGGGTGTCTTTGAGGGTTGGGATGGCGCGCCCGGTTCAGCAACGCAAATAAGATAGCCTTTGACCATGTGGTGCCAGCTTTAGGAGGAGTCACAAGGAGGACGTCGGTGTCATGAGCTTGGAAATGCTTTTGGAATGCTAGAACTCCTTGCATGGCCATAGTTGAGATCCAAAACCCTTGGTAATGATGGGAGTAAGCTCTTATCCAGCCTCTTTCTCTTGGGAGGGAGGATATGAAGTCCCTGCATTCTTGAGACAATTCCTTTTCTTCGAAGTACTGGAGAAGATGAGGAGGTGGTTCGCTTGCAGCCATGTTAGTATTGAATATTTTCTTCCAAGGGGTTAGTATGCAAGGTGTATAGGGGTATTTATATATTTTTAGGAAATCCAACCCCCACGTAAACCCAAATTTGTCTTTGGTGCTATCTAAACCAAAAAAAAAAAGGAATCCGTTCGTTGGGGAGCTCAATTAGCAGGACTGGGGAGATAAACACATGTTACAAGAGCGTCTCGAGTTCTTGACTCTTTTCGTACGTATCACGGAAGACAAATAACGTGGACAACCTATTTGCAAATTGCTCTTGAGAATTGGGAGGGTCATCTCATCCTTAATAATGAAAAAAAAGTTTAGACCCAAACATTTTGCAGAGGGGTGAATAGGTGTTTTACTCTAATTAAAAATACTATTTAGAAACATGTTCTAAAAACTTTGGTTTAGATTTAAATTAAATCAAACTCCAATCACACAAAAAAGACAGGATTTTATTATTTTGAAAGCATTTTTTAAAAGAAAGACTATTATGGGCTATCATGCCACCTAAAATTCACTAAGAAGAGAAACCTTATAATTCGGACATTCAAACCCTTTTGCTGACTCTGACAATCATAACATAACAATCCAAATAACCCTACTCGGACCCGTATCGTACGAAAACAACTTTAGACCTTTGAGACTCTTCTTGTGAACATTTCAAGAACGATCTCGTTCTTCAACACGAGAACTCCAATAGCTAAACTCTTCCAGTTCTCTAAACCCTTCAATAAGGAAGGTTGGTTTCAAGGTGATTGGTGAGAGAAAAATCTAGCAATTTAGATCTGAAATTTTTGAAGTGTTTTTTCTCTCTCAAATGGAGATTCAGATAAACAATAGACAACCTACTTACATAGACAATATTTTCTGTGGCAACAAGCAGGTAGAAAATATTGTAAAATCTCAGTATCACTAATATTTAAAGTTAAGTTACTAAAGAGATACATTGATTTGTCTTTTGACACGGAATCAAGGAATCAAACCAACACTCACTACACCCTAACAAATAAGATAAAGACAGCTGCTAGGACAGCTACAAAAGATGCGATCAAATTTGTCAGCACTTGCTCTACTGTTTAGGCATTTTCAAGGAAAACTTCTTTGGTAGGGGAGGAACATTTTCTGCTGTCACCTACATGATTTGAATGGCAGGATCAAAATTCTGGACTAACAGGCCTCCTGGTGCTTGGAAAAACAAGAGCAAAATGTGGCTCAAATTTGGCCACTGAGTTGCAGCCAGGCAAAGCATAAAGCTAGCAAGGACTTATCTCCTCTTGCAATTTTCCAGGGTTTTCCTATCCGACGTTTGGCCACTTTCAGTTTAGAAGAGCACCCACGTGTAACTTGGCTCTGTGCGGTGTCGTACCATCAGCACCCTCGTGATCACAGATCACCAAGACACCGTTAACTCGTCCCCAATGGTCATTAGGTAGTCTTGATTTCTAAGGAAATGCAAAACAAAAAAGAAAGTGCTGCTCTGTATCCGACTACTCTAAAGATTCCCACTATAATATTATTCAACCACCTTCATCTAATTCGCGTGTCCATTTCACAATATTATTCAAATTTGTTTTGTGCTGCAAGGAGTGTGCATTCTCATCAGCCAAAAGAGAGGGAGGATTTAAGACAAATTTACAAGTTTCATGACAAACAACTGTGAGGCCTGATGAAGGGGTAGAGAATTTTTGGTAGAATTTAGAGCTCTTCAGCATTCAGACTCGAAACATTATTTCTCCCTCCAGGGGGAGTATGGTGTGTGTGTTGGGGGGGTGGTTGTCTGACCAGCATCAGACTCTTGTGAACGAAACTGTGAGCAAAAACTTAAACCTGTAATGCCAAGGACAAACGTACTGCTATTGACAATTCATGCCTATACTCTACTAGTTAAAACCATAGGACACAAGAAGAAGAAAAAACAAGAACACAACAGAACAAGAAAAAAAAAACCTATCTAGCTGCAAAAGGAATTGTGCCAACCTTTAGCCCATTTTATCCAGGTTGGAGAAATACTTCCTCCCTGTCCTAATGCACAACGCAGTTGGAGCAATGTTCTGCCAAAGTCAGTTTGAACTTTTCAGCTCTATACATAACCCATGCCGGAGAAGAGACCCGGTATCTCCACGGAGAAGGTAAAAGAGTAACGTGGACAAAGGAATTCCCGGTGAATCATAGCTGGAAAAGCCTGCATCTCGCCCGAACAATTGAGTGGGCTTATAGGAAAACTGCAGAAGAAAAGTGCAAACGCCCAAGACTATACTGAAGGCAACATTTGGCAGCTGCACCGGTGTGAAAGAATAAGTCCGGTTTCTTATCTCATTTCATGGATCTCAGGAGGTAATTAAGAAAGTGGAATTTAGATTGGTTAGAGTCTTATGGTCTTCTGGAGACATCTGCATTCCGGTAAAGGGTATGTATAGACGGAAGTTTTTCTGTTGATTTTTCTGACTCTGGGTACCATCATCCCCTTGCGGTCACTTTCACTGAGCATTTCTTTCATCTGATCCTTGAAAGCTTGCCAACTGCAAAAAAATTGAAACAGCACAGTTTGCATGTAACCCAAATGTCGAATTTCTGAAGCATCAAAAAATAACTTCTTCAAAATTTCACACACTTGTGCTATTAGCTTCAGATAAAGGCTCTCGCAAACAGACTGGTATCTCTGCCTGTTTATTTTTTGGTTACCATTAATTAGGACGTATCCGTTAAATATGACCTGAGCTGATAGCCTGATACACTGATACAGGCATAGCTTTCATGAACAGTATAAAGCATTCCTACAACATCTGCTCAGATACCTCGATGAATAAGAAAGAGAACTGCAAATCAAAGGATGGAGATTACACTTAGCCGAAAAAAGGGGGAGGGGGAGGGAGATTACCTGAGATCCATGTCCTGAAAGAGAACGACAAGCTTTTGTTTATCAGGCATAATGGTCTTAGCATGTCCGTCATACAGGAATCTCCGCTGGCCCATCAGAAAATGTGGGAAGTTTCCACCCTGAGTTGTCACAAAAACTTCACTAGACAGGCAGACTGTGTAGTCCAAAGCCGCCAATCTTGAAGAGTAGTCCTACCAAATCAGAACATGGGTTTTTGAGAAAGGTTGTCAAAGTTTGTGCAACCAGAGCCAACACATCATTAGACAATGCAGAAATATTAGGGTAAACTTGATCTCTACTCATTCTATTGTAATCTCTCACACCTTTCACTCAGTCAAGTTAGTTACACAGCCGAAAAGGCATACTTGAATCAATCACTTGTTTCACTCTTGTAACTTGAATCAATCACTTGTTTCACTCTTGTAACCATAATCAGCGAACGTTATATTTGACTAATTGAATCACCATGCTTTACAAACATCATCAGAACCAAAATTTTATGCAAGTCACTTTTGCCAATCACTAACTCGTATTGTGTGTTACCTTTTAAAACAAACCAAAAAAGTATATCACTAACCCTCACAGCTTGATTCATAAATGGGTTTGGACATAGTTTCAACAGTGACCCAGCTATAGGATATCACTAACCCCAAAATTGACCAGAACAATACATTCTCATTGTGTTATACTCTAACTTCCTTCACTTTACCTTGCGCTTCACAGAAAAGAATTGGTTTCTTCTTTCTTTCTCGCCGCTAATATTGCAAAAGACTTGGTCAGACACCGTAAATGCGGTAGTGCAAGAGTTTACCTTGAAAGGAGCAAGCTCCTCTGGGGTTGCAAGAGACTCCTTTGTATGGACATGTGGAAACATCTTTAGCAGAGGAGCTAAATGTCTTTGTGACTGGTAAATTTTCCCTGAGGCCAGATAAATTGAAGTGTCATTACCAAAACCCATACCACGTAGCATCATCCCAACCTACACTGACAAAAAAAGCATTCAAGAAAAAAAGTTACTACCAACGTCAACAGCATATAAAAGCAAATTGTATTCAGAGTTCAAACATGTTCCTTTTTGTTTTTTTTGGAAAACCTAAACCCAAGTTCCGTTTGGCACTTCTCCAATCCCTGTAGACAGGGATTAAGCTATCATCTTAATCAGGGGCTTGCCTGGCAGGAGTGGAATTGTTTTGGGAGGGGAGGGGAGGAACCTATAGATTTTCATTTCCTTTTCAAAAATTTTAAATAAGACGTTCCAATATTGTAAATTTTTTGGAGGGAGAAGGAGGGGGGCGGGGGGGTTTCCTGTTTGTAGCAGCTCCAACTTTACTTAATAACATGAAGTGTACGATAAGGACAAAATGAAAGTCCAAAACAAGTTGAAGCAGCACAAAAGGGCAGAACAGCACAAAGCTTATAGAAATAGCTCAAAATGCCACTTAATGCTAAAATATAAAGTGAACTGGCAGTATCAAATCAAAGAAAAAGCTCAAATTTGAAGTTCTAAAGGCCCCAAAAAAATGCAAAAAAAGTGGCATACCTCCAAGGGAGATAGTGGACATTTTCCATTGATTCGATTGAGAGCAGGTTTGATGATACGATCTTTTCGTTTGAACTTCCCCCTCCACCCTTTTTCACGAACTAAATCCATTTCAATTTGTTCTGCCTTTCCTCCATCATACACACAGCATGAAAATGCGACCATGTCCTATATGTAGAAGACAATGACATGATTTAATTTTTCTTAACCACTTAACAATAGACAAACCAGATCCTAGATGGGAATATAATGGCAAACAAGTATTAGTACCTCCTCAAAACGGAGGTGGACTGACACATACTTCCCACCAGCCCTTAGGCTCTTCGCAATCATTCTGTCTACTAGTTTATTTGCAAGAGTGGAAATGGGAGAAGAGAATCTCAATGCTTCATAGTTAGTCAGGCATCTTAGAGATTGAACATGAGGTGGGACATTCATTGCCAATCTATTAGCAAAGGGGGCAATGCGGATAACCCTGCATCAAACAAATAATCAAAACTACAGTAGAATAAGTTTCAAGAGGTTTAAGATCAGATTTTACACACATTTACCCTGGTTTATTAGAGAAATTGTCTGCTATATTCTAGTCTGCCAATATCCTTGGCTCTTAGAGAAGAGATATGTTTCTCACAGCTTCCATTTGGTAGAGCTAAAAGAAAAGATATGATGGTTTGATATATGTACCCTTGCTTCTGCAAGACAGGATAAACTTCTCCCAAGTAATAACTGATGGACGCCCAAGCTTCGACGTGGAAGGTTGGTACATTAGTAATGTTGTGCTCATATCTTTCCATCAGTAAGTCGGGTAGCTTTTTAACCACTTTCACATAGTCCTCAAGGGTGGCTACAAAATGTTCTTCATCGTATATGTCACCAAAATCACTGCGTAAACAAATTCATTATGTTGTCAAATCTATTGAGTGAATGCACAGTGCACATTCAAAACACAAGAAACAAAATAAAATAACATCTGCATACTCTACGTCAATAAAGAGGCCTCAAGAGGGCACAAAACTTCTCATTATACTATGTAAGTGCTGCATCCACTTGGTGCATTTCTAGCATACGCTTTGACATATGCTTGGGCCATTTGGCTGAGGCCAGATACACCGAACAAGTTTATTTGAGCTCTTAACATATTACGAGTCCCGCATATGGTGAGACACAAATTCCACCACTTGAGAGCAAGACTCATCAAGTACATTAAAAGGGAGAGCTTGTTAGACCTTTGACACTCCCAACTTCATCGTGGAACCCACATGTTGACCATATTAATTTGTCCAACAATGAATCATACATGTAACAACATACGGACCACACAAGAGCTCAAGGCAAGGCACCACCTGAGAGCTTTAATCATATAGTTAATATAACATTATGAAAACCAATTAATTTCTCTAGAGGGGCACAAAGGAAAAACTCTCTGCAGGAAATTCCTATTAACATAAAGAATTCCCATAGTATTGCAAAAGATAACCAGAACCCCTGCAGGCCACAGTAAAAAGAAATATTAAATTGTATCATGTTTGCCAAGTCATAGAATATTTCTTTGGGGTCAATACTGAGAACAGATCCAAGACTTCATTCCAACTCTAAAGTGTCCTCCAAATAGAAGATCCCACCCACCCTACAAAGCATCCTCTAGCAAGACCGCTCTTGTCCCCTTCCTTTCTCCATCCTGCCTAATTTTCTTTGCTCCAATAGAGTCTGAGGCAAAGCAAAAGTGGTTCGTATACTATTCAGCTGGTCAATATGGCACACATCTCTTTCCGAGACACAACTCCAATGGCATCTGAGACCCAGGTATAACTCTACAACATCTGAGACGCAAAGTTTAGTATGCCAACGCCTCGTGTTTAATAAAGGTGGTTCTCATCTTTATACCAGACGTTTCATTTAGTAGGGAAGCAAGATATTAGCAACAAGGCATTCATAGAAAAATTGCTTAAGCAGCCCTATAAAAAGATGTTATAGGACAAGTAACTTAGGTACCTTGAATCCCTCCAAACTCTATGGAAATCAAATCGAGGGATAACTAGAATCGCATTCAGAAGTCCAGCTACCGCCACAGCATTGCAGATCTACCAAAAAGATTATTTAACATTAAGAACAAATATGTGCATAAATAGAGATACATGAACACCAACTTATTGCATTATTGGTATCTAGCAGGTATTAGTGCCCTGTTTAATTTTTATTTTTTGTTCTGGTCGACACCCCTTTTTGTGTTTTTTTTTTTTTTTTGGGGGGGGGGGTGGTGTGTAAATCCTTTTAGGTTTATTCAAAGACACAAAAATCATGAAAATTGAACTACTAGAGAAGAATAACATACCGCAGAGCGTTGCTGATTAAGACCCCCATTAGCCTCAACAATCAAGTAACCACTAGGGCCAGAGGACTCTGAAATTCACCGGGAAGTATCAGTTACTGCAATTCATTCTCAGTCATGCATTCGGAATTTAGTACCCAAAATAGTGGAGTAAAGGCATGTGAAGGTTCAAGGTAGGATCAAGGTATTTAGGTCTACAGATCAATTAGTACCATTGACCAGGAAAACGAAGTATAAGTGTGCTTAAGATAAGAGTATAATTTAGATGTGACTCAAACAACCACATTTGTATAATTCCAAGAGCCAAATTATAGAAGTTCAGAAATAAACCGTGGAAGCCATGTTGAAAAGAAAACGTGCAAGCTTAATAATTACCAAATTGTCGCCCAGCAGTTGAATTTGGACAAGGTCTTTGCTCTTTTAGCCTCTTGTATTTCCACACAGAGGACAACTGCGACAAGAAATAAGAATTTGCATCTTGGCAAATCAAAGCAAATTCATGTGCTAAGCATTCATCAAAAGTACACAAACCACAAATTGGATTTCAGTTAAGTTCCAGCTGAAGGAAAAACATGGAATAGTAACAAAATTACGAAGGCAGCTTGTTATGCAGTGGAACAAAACAACGGAAATAAGTACATGGCAACATATTTCCGCTACAAATCACGTTTAATACATTGTAAGGTGCTGACTTTATATGCCACACAAACAAATGCTTTGAATAACATGGGCACTTGCAAAACGTGATTGGTAAATACCTTTTGATCAAAAATAACAGAGCAAAACAAACGAAACCAAACAAAAATGTCCAAAGCAGAAAGTTGTAGGAGTATTTTTAGAAGAAGAAGCTTACTATCTCGCATTGATGATACAGATACATATTCTGTTCTACTTCGTTGTGGTAATGTCTTTTCATGAGGATATATATGTATATATCCCAAAGACGACCAAACAAACAAAATTTCCAAAGACCCTTCCTTCCTCAATTTGAATATCAATGAACAGACCCACTCATCTATTTACTAACGAATACAACGTCATTACGTATCCTATAACTTTCTCTTTGGTTGCCAAAGAAATCACAAAGAAAGAGTAAGCTGTCAGAGTAGAAGGGCAAACTAGAACACATATACGAGCAACTGATAACAGCGAAAAGTGCCAAAGAGTGAACTTTTGCTTACAATTACTCTGATAAGAGTAAAACTCGTCCGACGTGACCCGTTCTTGCAAAACAGTTATCTTATACTCTAAAAAGAAAACCGCCGCTGAAAATTTATGTGTGTGTATATATATACTGTATATTTCAAGGACAGAAGCAAGTAACGAGGTTTGCTTCCGAACCTCAGATGCGGCGATCAAAAGCATATCTTCCAAAAAAATAAAACAAACAAAGGTATGCATTTAGCCCTCCTGTTTGTCAAAATTCAACATAAGTGTGTATGGATATACTTTTTCTCCTTTTCTTTTCTGTCATTCTTCTTAGCAAACAAATGGAAAAGTCCAAAAGAAATGGCACACCAAACCTCAACAGCGGAGGAATTATCAGCCTCGACGTCACGCCAGAGCCTCCAGAACATCTCGTGGCTACGGTACACCGAGCCAGGAGGAGCGGGACCGCCGACAATAGCCGAGAAGGGACCGACACACATAAGCAACCCAGACAAGTAAAGCATGGGCAGCACCAGCAGGTACCGCAGGTTCCGGCGCAACAGAATGCCTCCGCCGAAGCTCTCCTTCAAGGACTGAGCGTAGTGGGCCTTGGACCGCACTCGCCGCCGACAATATGAGAGGCTGGAGTGACGGGGCGGGGAGGGAGGAGGGCTCGGGGAGCTGCTGCCTCCGCCGCTGTTGTCGCTCGCGGAGCCATTTCCGTTGTGAGCGTGACTCTTGGTCTTCATGGTCATCTTTCAACTCTCTGTGCGAGTGACACTGTTGACAGTCTCTCGTTCCACACAGAGACAGGGACAGAGAGCGAGAGAGTTCTTTTTCGACAAAAAGTGAAAAAGCAAATATATTTTATTTTTTGGTATTTTGTGGCCTGATCCGGTTTGGAGTATCTGACTGTACGTTCTGTTCCGAGAAGATATATTTTTTTTTTCAATTAATAATAAAATGACGCACTCACCGGACTAACGGACACTGAGACCGCCACACGGCGAGCGAGTGAGGGAGAGAGAGCGAGAGACTGTGAGGGTGGGTTTGAGCCGATGACAGCGACAGCGGGTACACGTGGCTCTTTCTGAATTAGGAGCAAAATATTATTGGCACTTCAGAGGGGAATTAGCCATTATGTCAGATCGTGTACATTACGTGATATTCACGTGGACTGCCAGATATTAAACATGTTGGCTGTGACTCAGAGATTCCTGGAGTTTTACTTAAATATATATGTTTTATCCTAATAATAAACTTTAATTATGAAATAATCAAATAATTAAAAATTAAGTGCACCAATATTTATGGTATTTGACTATATGGCTGAACAATTTCTTTCAATCGTTATGTAGGGAATTTTTTTCTCCTTTTTTCCCTCATATTTTGTATTGCATTAATCAATCTCCTTCAAGTTGGAAAGACTCCTAGTTATATTGATTTATTAGGAATATATTTAATTTTATAAAAAATTATTTAAAAATAAAAAATTGAATTAAAATTTTCTGTAATTTTATATTTAAATTGTACTGTATAATTTAAAAGAAATAAATACAAAATATAGATTTTCTAATATTTAATGTTATTGTCTAAAGTTATGAGTTATGTAATAAAATTTATATGTTATATTTATTTCTTTTTAAATTATATTATACAATTTAAATAAAAAGAAATTGCCTTGAAGTATATGTTGCGTGCTTATCATTGATCTATCGTGTTATAGTTGTCATGATTAATAAGACACGTGATTGATGGTATTAGATCCTTAAAAACATGCTGAAAAGGAGTGGTTTTTTAATTTTGTCGAATGGAGAAAAAAACAAGAAAAAGTCAACATAAATATATTTTAATTTTTGAGAACCAAATTAATAAATATGAAAAGGAATTTGTTGTGCCGGAAAGACGGTTGAGAGTGCTGTCATCTGCATTATGTTTTTAGAAAATAAAATAAAATAAAATTCCTTCCTGCGGCTGAAGGGTATGATGTTGTGATCAGATAGCTACTCACACGTATCAGAGGCACGACAGTCGTCAGAGAGGCATACCGGCGACAGCGGGTCAGCAATTGCGTCGCCTCGGGTTTTGTGGATATATCCAACTTTTCATTAGGGCGGTCGGACCTTTATACCCTCCACGTACTCCGCGTGACCACAAAAAGTGTCATGCGTTGCCAATACTGTGATCAGACGGATTTGAGATTTCTCCCCGAAATTAACGGCACCGGATTGACTCACCGTTTAGGTTGGGAACACTTTTATAGGTTCGATTTCTCTATAGAGTTATCTCAGTAACTCACAGGGTGGTTAAGTTTTGAACCGTTTGTCTTTTCAAGGATTGGCTCCGCTTTTATAATGCAGCTTTTGGTTTGGGCACAATTTTAGGTTCGATTTCTCTCTATAATTATCTAAACCTACAAGGTGGTTAAGTTTTGAATCTTTTAGTCTTTTCAAATTTGCCAAGTGCAGTAAACTTGGCCGAATTAGTTAGTGTTTCGTATATAAATGAAAAAGGAATCACGAGTTAAATTTATACAGGTCAATAGATAGTTAAGATTAAATTTGAACCCATCTAATAGTACACGAGCATGTCACCTTAATTAATGAAGAGAATTTAATCCGAAGTCGCAATTTAACCCGTCTCATTTATTGATGTGGCATATTTATATGTCATTGGATACACTGAAATTTAATATTAACTATTAGTCTGAGCCCATCTAAATTTAACATGTTTGGATAAAAAAATATCGCGAATTTTTCTTATACCAAAAAAAAAAAAACTGAAAAAGATAAGTATAAATCTACTTTCTAAGCTACGTGAGTCCAATATTAGGTGTGAAAAAAGAGTTGAACATGGGAGTTGAAGTTTCCAACCATGTGAAGTCAATGCAGAGACAAAATTAGCTCCGTTCACCTTTCTCCCGATCTGAATCCATACGCTACACATTATTGGTAGATATGAGGAACATATGGAGGAGGGGGATGCCTTGGAGAACGACAGGAATAGGACAATTCTTTTGGGTGGAATTATGTGATAGGTGGCCTTTTATTATTAATGTAACTAAACAAACCATAACCTACAAGGAACCCTACCCACTACAAAGAAGCTCAAAAAAGTAAAAGAGAGTGCTAGGGGACCAGGTTATAAATGAGTGGAACAACCACAAAATATCAATGTCCCGAGGAAACTGCCGAAAATATTAGTATGATGTCCTTTCTGTCGGCAAAACTGTAATGGAAAAAGGCCAGGGCCCGAGATCTCCATACTTAGGTCTGACCATAGTAACACCCTTTTAACCGTTAGGCAAACGAGTCCGCATATCTGTAATTTGGTTGCAATTGCCAGTCCAAAATTTTGGTAGATTGAGGTGTGCTGGAGTTTGAAAATAGGTTGTAAAAATTTTGGGATGTGCGGGTGAGTTTGGATGGGTAAAAATAATTTCTCATGAAATTTTTGTTGTTGAAGTTAGTGTAGATTCTGTTGTAATTGGTGAAAAGTTTGTTGGAGTTTGTAAAAAATTTGTTGGAATTTGAAAAAAGTAGTGAAGTTGATGAAAAACTTAATTGTAATTTTTTAAAAAAAAATTCTTGACATCCAAACATAATCCTAGATGTTGGAAAATTTTAGAATGGTAATGATTGTAATGATGTGATGTTAGCTATTTTTGAAGATGGTGAAAAAGTTAAAATATGGAATTACACAGCTACCCTAGCTCTGAAGAATTTGTGTGTGGGACTTCGAGAGGCATAACCGGCATTTTAGGTTTTGGACTTTTTGACTGTGTGTGTCAGACATGGTCAACCACGTCAAAGGCCTATCTGGAACGGATTAAGATTCTTTGTAATTCTCTGTTCAAATTGTATTATAGAATTCGGAGAGAAATAGATACGGATTCACGCTGCTCCAAACTTTGTACGTATAGATATAGACAGTATTAAATGGTGTAGGGTCTACCTGTTGTATTTATCACTCTTCGAATTTTACTGTGCAATTTAAGTAGAGAATTACAAAAGATTTTGATTTGTTTAAAAGTAAGTGAAAATTTTAACCCCAAAAATTGTAGTCGTCTATGTTATGCCTGCTTGAATTTTGAATGTGTCAAAATTTTACAAAATTTCAGGGTTGACAAACCCTACAAATAGGGTCAATGTGACAGATGTTGCTTCAAGATAGATTGATAGTGTTGTGTTTGGCCTAATTAAAAAAATTATAAAATAATCTCTCTCCATCCATCAAATCATTCTTTTTCAAAATAATATTTATTCAAATATTTTATTTTTTCACTTTTTTTATTAGTTTTCATATTCTAAAATTTTAACCACACCAAAAATTTGGCACTCTCATCTACAATTCCACCAAACATACACTATAATTAATGGAAGAGTTATATGATAAGCATGAGTCCCCTCTCTTTATACGAGGGTAATTAAATGCATTTTTATTTTTATTTTTTGTTTTCAGTTATTTAAGGGGACGTTTGTTTACCGAAATTTTAGATAATATTTTTAAAATTTTGAGAATATTTTGAATGTTAAAATTTATTGAAATATATGAAAAGTGTATGTGTAAAAGTATAAAGTTTATTGAGGTTTATAAAATATATTTAATGTGGTAAAAATTTTAAACCCCTAACAGATTGGGCAAACAAACGCCCCTGAGCAACGTTTCTAGCTTAGATGGCAGTTGGCAAGAAACACTGCCTGCACCGCAAACGTCCTGATTACGGAACGGAAGGGTAAAATGGTCGCGTGGAACTAGAAATGCAGGTGGTTGGCACGCGATCACGTGGGATGTGAAAGGACTACGTGAAAAGAGAGCCGAAAACTCTCCGAGACGTCCGGCTAAGTCCTTTCATTTCAATGTTCTCGTTTTTTACAGAAACACCCTGGGGTCCGTGGAATGATGTTCGACTCAGGGGGGCATCTGCGTAGAGAGAAACTGACTGATCTTTCTGTCCTTTTCTTTGGAAAATCTGGGCACTAACCGATTTTTGCTTTTTAAATAATCTTCTTGTTCGTAGATTTGAAAGGCTCCAGTCCAAATCGCCCCTGCTGGTCACACAACAATCATACAAAACGCCAAAAAGATAAGTTTATAAAATAAAAAACGCCAAAAAGATAAAAACTATAAGAAAAATATAAATAAAGAATTGTGCCTAGTGGCGCACATTTTTTCGTTGTCTTTTTCTATTCCCAAAACTCAAATTTTGCTTTTAACTGATCTTAAGGTCCCCCACAACCCAAAAAAAATAAAAAAAAAATGTTTTTTTAATAATTTTCTTTTATTTTTTCACTTTGTCCTGGTCAGCCTTTACACAAATCTGCCTAGTGCCTATGGATCTGTTCCTTTTCATCAAAACCCCAAGCCACGCATACAAATTTTAGTCCAAAACTCTCGAAAGAGGCCGGGCAAAAGCTTGGTTGCCTGCATTTATAGAACTAACGGCCATTAAAGAGACTACAATAATAATACCCAACTCTTGTATGCCTTGTATTTTTCAAAGCACTGCTCAGTTAAGAAAGTACAATAATTGAGGACTCGAGCATATATGCCAATGTGAACGAGTAGATGGGGGAAGTGGGGTGGGCCTGCACTCCACTGGTAGCACTGGAAGAAGAAAGGCTTCTAGGGGACAAAATAAATGTGATGGAGGTTCTAACTCAGGAGTCAATTGAATAGCCTTTCTTTTTAGATACAATGCCTAAATGCGTTTGTCCTCAAACCAGCCACAGTGGACCAACGTCTCATTCATCAGCCAAATTATTAACTTCGAGACATATTATTACAGCCATCTAGTTTTGATCTAGTTTTGATGTCAGCTTGGTGTGACTCATGTCCACTTTAGTTCCAAATCCATACTTCTATAGTCACCTCAAGAAATGGTTGCTGTACTGATTGTCCCTTCCGTTTAGAGAATAAATAATAGCCCCAAACCTATGTTTGGATGGACAAAAACAAATTTCACAACCACTTTTTTTTTTTTTTTTTTGCCCATCCAACCAAAGCTGGAAAGGAAAGGATTAAAATGGTTTTGCGGGCATCCGAAGTTAGGTCGAATTTCATTTCGGACTTCAAAGACCCGTCCCGTCCACCCCATCCCATGACACGGTACTTTCTTTTCCACTTTCATTAGGAACTGTGAACGATGGAGACAGACGAGCTTCCCTAAGGACCAACTAAAATTCTAGAATTCGCCACTGGTGTACGTGCAATTTCCTATTCACCATCTAAAGGGAAGCCAATTCTCTGCCGGTCCCACATGTCTATCACATATTAGAGCAGAAGGACGATGTGCCTACGCGAACATGGTGACAAGTTCCCGTTTGGAGGAGAGAGAGAGGAGAAGGTTGATATCCTTATTCAGCTATTCAGCTGCAACAATTTTCTCCAACACTCCCCTGTGGCCCATAAGAAAACCAACACAGGCAATTGAATTCTCAAGAAGTGTACAGAATTCAAATTCAAGCGTGGGCCTATGGTCATAGCTAGAAACCGGTGGGGCCCATATGCTCCGCTCTGATGGCATTGGTGAGCCCCAGCCTAAAAGTTAATTTATCCTCAAAATTTTAGACCCTTCCAGGCTTCCACAATCATTAAACGCCATCCATTTATAGACAAGTTCCATCACTATATATAAAATTTTATGTCAGCTACACTAGTATAGTGCGCAGAAAGCATAAAGTTCCTCCAAATGTATCAAGGAAAACTCAAGAAAGTGAACCCAAATAAACTGGCGATGATAGGCGAGAGTTTCTTTGCTCTGACAGTGACAATAATGCAACTTTCACATCCCAGATGCTCCAACCCTATCACGAGGTATGAGGCGCAGTTCAGAACCATGTTTAAGGAAGACATTACCTGCAAGCAAGAGAAACTTCTCATGTGAAACCATGGAATCCAAAATATGAAAATTATGGTGCCCACCCAATGAACACTGTCGTGATAGCAATTTCAAACTGGGATGGCATATGGATATATCAACATGATATGGTGCTTTCAGAAGTCAAATTTTTCTTGAATAAGAAAAAGGCTAAAAAATTATCAAATTGTTCTCCACACAAGGGATTTAAATTGTGAACCCTGAGGGATTAAGTAGGAAAAGAAATGAGATAGGCTAAGGATTTAGATTGTCAACCCTGAAGGATAACGTAGGAAAAAAAAAAAGAGACAAGGAAGGAAAAGAGACGATCTTATTAATGGAATGTATAGCTGACAACAGAACAGGTAACTTTTCGGAGTGCAATGGCGAGAAGTTTGAAACAGTAGAAGAACCTAGATTTGAAGATGAGGCATATATGGTAGAAGCATGGGAGTCGCTCACCTCAGGCAAAGGGAATAAACCTATAATGGATACATAACCTGGTAGGTTAATTCCGATGGTTTGCCATGCAAATTCAAGCAGTATTCCACAAAATGATTACTACGACCAAAATGTGTGCATTTACAAAGTTCATGGACTTGAGTACAACTGCCCCTATTGTCAAGACTACTATGTGCATCTCGACCACTGTAAACTCTGCAGATGATAGTGAAGTCCCACGAGAGACAGCCAAGGCTGACCTATCGCCACAATAAATGAAACTCAACTGACAAGCATCCAAAGACTGTTGCACACTGAACTCTGGAGAACACATTGGGAAGTGATGGAAGCTTCTTACTACCCAAAATCAGACTCGGTTCATATCCTGCCTTCAAAGCGATAAGGAAACAAACCCCATCGAATAAACATCAGAGATTGTAGGTTCAAACCAGCTCAGCTCATCACATGTACTCATGACCTTAGGAGGGTAGTATTCCTCTAGCCTCACCCTGTTACAACCCAAAGTAGCTTTCAAGCGCCTCATCAAAACAAGTTAGACCCTGAGTACCCTTAGTAGACACTCACATACTCCTTTAGCTGTGTCAAGGTAAAAAAAGGCAGTAACAAATCTCAGGTTCAATTCAATGTTCTGGGCCTTCTTTCACGCTGATTGGATCTGGATCAGGCCAATTTCAACCAAATAAGACCAAGTTGGGCTGGACGACCCGTGTTGAACGTGTTGGACCAGGTCAGATTGACTTGATGTCATTTGAACAGGTTGGATGGGTTTGTCTAACTGGGCTGGAGTGGATTAAATCAAAGTGTATTGGAATAAAACAGAATAGCAGCTTATCATGAATAGGGATCAACTTATTCCAGCTGCCACACAACTGCTATTGAGTATAAGGATAAAGACTTAACCCAGTTTCATTTTATTCTCCAGACTAATGACAGCAACTGACAGTTTTCGGCAACAGAAAACATTAGGACGGCCTTCAGATGAACATCAGGAAGCCAACAGGACCAGTTTACATTGTCAATAGCTATGACAACCAAGGTAACAATCAATGACTGCCCACACACATCTCACTCACCAATGACATCTCATCCACCTACCACCACAAAGAACACGAGGACCACCTACCACCACAGAGAACACGAGGACCACCAACCACCACTATCAACAGAGAGAAAAATTAACTCAGTAGCTGTAATCACCGGCCTGGCATCTACAACCACGAGCTACACCATCTTAGCAGTAAGCAAATGCCCCGTCTTCTTAAACAAGCATCATAACTGTCAACAGCTCGGCCTCCAGACAATGACATCTATTACATCAGGCTTTAGGGTGGAGAACAAAGAACGAGAGGAACAAACAGTAGAGCAAAAGAAAAAGAAAGGAAATCAACCTGAAAAAGAGACTAGCAATCATGCCCAGATTCCATAAAAAAATTTTAGGGCTGTTTCATTTTATTCTCCAGACTAATGACAGCAACTGACAGTTTTCGGCAACAGAAAACATTAGGACGGCCTTCAGATGAACATCAGGAAGCCAACAGGACCAGTTTACATTGTCAATAGCTATGACAACCAAGGTAACAATCAATGACTGCCCACACACATCTCACTCACCAATGACATCTCATCCACCTACCACCACAAAGAACACGAGGACCACCTACCACCACAGAGAACACGAGGACCACCAACCACCACTATCAACAGAGAGAAAAATTAACTCAGTAGCTGTAATCACCGGCCTGGCATCTACAACCACGAGCTACACCATCTTAGCAGTAAGCAAATGCCCCGTCTTCTTAAACAAGCATCATAACAACAGCTCGGCCTCCAGACACATCTATTACATAGGCTTTAGGGTGGAGAACTAGAGCAAAAGAAAAAGAAAGGAAATCAACCTGAAAAAGAGACTAGCAATCATGCCCAGATTCCATAAAAAAATTTTAGGGCTGCAGAGATAGGGTTTTCAAGAGAAAAGAATTGGAGGAAAAAATGGGTGGGTAGAACATATATCCCCTCTACCTATATAAAGTCACTACAGAAACCTAATAGACTGCCATACCCTAATTGCATATACTTATGATCATCATGCCATCTCACAATTGCCATAACGTACCACACCATCATCTTAATTTGCAATATATTTCCCCAACCTATACAAGGTGCTGCTCTCGATCTCGCTTGGTGGTGCCCCTCTCGATGATTGTTGACACAACCTTGATTTCATGCTTGAGTTGGAGGGCCCTCCCTCCATCAATAGAGTCAAGTAATTAGCTATTCTACTACGTCACTTCTTTTTGTTTCAGCTTTGTTCCAGTTTATCTCAACAATCAAGGAATAACTTCACTTAAAAGCAGACTACTACATCCCAAAAGCATAAAGGGGTGCTTCGTGTTAGATCAAGAACATAATCAATGAACAAGAGGGGTGGGTGACATGCTATATCTGAAACTAAGTTGTACGTACACCACAATATTTCTAACATTAGTTATTTTATTTTCAAATATGGAAGAACTATCTATAAAGAATCTTTCTAGTGTGTCTCAAATGTTACAACTTCCGTTGGTGTAAACCAATCATCTCACCTTCACATTTAAGATAAGAAAGCATCGGTAGCAAATGGTATTCATTAAGCAGGGAAAATGCTATTTAAATCAAGAGGAGAAAACATTACGACCTTTCTCCTGCAGTAATCAAACAGGGTCAACCATACCAATCTCAATAGTTGCGTATCGTTATCATCAAGGTAGAGCTAATTGTGAAAGACGGATTATGCTAATTCAAAACAGATCTAAGATATTTCCTTAATGCGGAACTGTCACAAATAATCCTTTTCACACGGCATTCTCTCCATCTAAAGCCCATTCCAACTCCACCACTTGCTTCTCTAAAGGATTGAATATCTTTAACCTTTGTGACTACAAACAGTTACGTCTACTGCAAGCATCCAACACTCTCCAGCCTTCAGATGCTCCACAACAACATTGGAAAGATTGAGCATGATGCTGGTGGAGTCGACGATTCTAACAATGCATGCTCCAAATTCAATTAACTGAGAATGGAAAAGAAACCCCAGCATGCAGACAAATGTATAAACCATTTTTTTTTTCTATTTAAAATCAAATCTATCAATGAATAAAAATCACAGATTCTCATTTACAGGAAACAGAAATATGTCATAGCACATAATAATGCTTAAAACTTCAATTGTCAAAGATGAACAACATAAGAATAGCGTTTACATGAAGAATCACAACAAAGCAATAGGGTAAACATTGAATACCTGCACTTTGTTGAGGATTGATTCCAACACCATCTGCATGTATAAATATCATGAAGTAAACATGTAAAGAACAAAAAGTGAGAAATAATGAAAGATCTAGGACAAAAAGCCAAGCATATCCGAGGGCAGAGACTTAGGAAGTTAAAAAGAAAGAATATTTGATTACTTTAAACAAAAATAGCAAGAGTAATATTGAGTGTGTCCAAATTAAAGCGGGGCATTAATACGCTAAAGTTAATAGCACTTGGAGAGACTGCCACTTATAATCCTTCAAAAGCTTCCCATTACAGTATTTCCATTTTGTTTAACCTTTCTGTTTGGTACAGTTGCACAGTCAACTCTTGCCAAATGCCAAGACAAGCATGGATGGCAGTTAAATGGAGAAAGCTCTTGAGCTAACGGAACGTGAAATATATCCTTCTAGCTCTCTCTAACTGACTGTGGGTGGATGGAGGCAACCCCTGGGTATATTTAGCTTGTAAAATTAAACTAACCCTCTAAGGAGTGGGGAGAGGCCAAAGGGATTTGTGGCACAAAGATGGAAAAACGTCATATGCTCTTCTGCCTTATCTTTTTTTTTTTTGATAAGTAAGCAATATTATTAAAGAAAAAAAGAAAAAAGAGCAGTACAAAGATTGTACTGACAGAAATTACATCATACAAACAAAAGCACAATCACATTAGGAGGGGGACAGCATTGCTTCTCTAATGGCAAGAATATGAGGTAATGGCCCTGTTACCCATTTTACACTCCCTAGGATGCATCAAAACCCAAAAGGATCATATCATGGTCATACATACCACATACAGCACCCTACTTAGCAAGACTGAAATTACGCCTACAGTAGCCAGAAGAGTTTGCCGCTGAATGGATTCCTTTTCAGTCAATCACATCACCCATGCTTTAAAGTTGCCCTTCCACAAATTCTAGAGCCACTAAAAATCCAAAAGGTAACACAAAAGAAAATGATCTATAGAATGAATGGAACTTTCAGCTACGATGACAAAGCTATGTTTCTCAACCCATTAAGTGTGCCTAGATAGAAGAAAGATGTCAGCATAGTTGGTATTATAGATGATCTCATACTAAATACCACATGGTTACATTCTATCAACAAAACAGCCAGCTTAGCCTCGCCGCTAATAAGGTGCCACTTAATCCCCAAAAAAATCAAACCAACCAGCATCAATATTTAGCACTCAATTCAGTAAGTATTACTTTAAGAAAGTCCTGTCCCATCAAAAGAGTTTCAGACAAAAAGAAAAGACTAAACATTGTCATAATAAGCATCGTCCACAAGTGTGTTCTAGTGCATCGAAAGCAGAAGTGAGCATTTTGAGACAGCCAGCTTGAAACACAAGAGAATGAGAACTCCAGGACGCAGATTGTAACACGCTGTAATGGGCACCATATGTTTCTTCGCCCCTAGGTATATGGTAACACTCGGAACTAAATTAAAGATGGTAATATACTTGTACCATATCGACTTAGATTCCTTGGTCATATCCTTCTTTTGCCATTAACCATTTGACGACAACTTGAGATTGGCTGTCTGTGTGTGTCGGCAGGCATATATATGCCCAAAGTACCCTAATTGATATCTCAAGGTGCCAACATCAATGATTATGTTATGATTTCCCCTTGTAAATTATACGCTGGTCAGTATCACAAAAAAACGAAACGGCTACGCCGACAATACACGAAAAGTAAGATGGTGAAAACGACATGCAAGGCAGGCCCTATAGAACGGAGGAATCGGGAATAACCGTTGGTGATAATTGCGCTGGTCTGGGGAGGCACTTTGAATTCTTCAGCCGCGAATTTAAGAACGGCTGTGAAAGGAGCTGCCTCCGGAACGCTAAACCTGAGAAACATTTGAGAGAATCTGCGAATGAGAATCAGGGACTCGGAGGAAGAAGAAGAAGGAACTCTATAGATGCGAAAGGTTTGGAATTACGAACACTTTGAACGGAAGCTTTGGATCGGAGGTAAGAGTCACTTTGAAGGAGACCTTTCCACCACCAGCACTCGCCATTTCTCTGAGCTTTAAGCTTAGAATCTCTCTTTTCTCTAGGCGCTTAATATACAATCTACTGATCTCTATGGGGCTTGTTCCTAAGTATGCAGCGCCAACCAGATCCGAATGCAGTTTTTTTTTTTTTCCCAATTATTTCGTACTTATAACGCAATTGGTTTTATAAATAGGTTGAAATATTTTTTGGCACGTGATTTTATAAATATTATGGTTAAATATTTATTTTGAAAGGTTTTGTTTTCTTCTTACCGATTAGAATTGCAAAGATTACATTAATTAAACAAATAGAATAAATTATGATATAAATGAACTTATATTATTATCTACTTATATTTACTCATAAAAATGATTAAATTTTTTCTAAATAACAACGAAAATATGTAATTATGTAATACCCTCCAATGAGCTTCAAGACTCTGTTTCATTGACACAAAAAAATTCATAGAAATTTTTTTACAATTTTTCTCAAACTCTAATAAAAATGAAATTTTTTTTTGGCCCATCCTAACATATATTTGCAGGTTGATCATTTTGTGGGTCCTTTTTTTTTTTAATCTTTTTTTCTGGGTGCTAGCCTGTTAGTAGGTACAAAACCAAGAACCAAGAACCAAAAACCAAAAACCAACGGGGCCTAGGAACTCAATGGCCCTGCCCAGAAGGGAAAACGAAAACGAATAAAACAGGCCCGTAGGAACCGAAACACTGGCCATACCCGCGCACCGAGCACACAGACTTGGGAACTCGGGTGGTTCTGTCGAGGCCCATATTGCCAGATTTTAGGTTAAGAGCTTTTGTAATTCAGCCTGGCACTGACAGTACTGTTTCCCACAGTCAGCTGGAAATCCTCCAAGTCGATATTTTCTTGAATAAATTTAAGGGAAAAAACAATTAAATAAATTTATATCGTATTTACATGAATTATGACATAAGCAGCAAACCTCCAAAAAACATAAATCCAAAAAAAAAAAAAAACAACAACAGATTTCTTTTAACTAAATAACAAATTAACCAGCAACATCGCAGCAAGAATCAAAGCCCACCATCTTCCCTTCAAAGATTGGAGCCCTTTTGATCCGTTGCAGATGAGCTTGTGGTTATGGTAGGTGCACACTGGTTGCTTCCTGAAGCATGATATTTTGTTCATCAGTAACTGATCAGAGCAAAGCACTAAATTAAGTATATGATCTGTTGGGGAAATGCATAAATTAAGTAGCAAGAAAAACTAAAGAAAACAAATTCCAGGAAATGTTTAGGGAACTCATGCAGAATGGTGATTGATTCAATGCGCGTATCGACTACCTGGATGAGCAGAAAGAGATGACATAGTCCGTCCCTGAGCACGTGAATATACTGGTCGGATCATCATAGGCGTAACTATAGGCGGTAGGGCAAGCTTCCTTGAACTTCTTGGAATAATACGTTGGTTGACATGTAACAGGGTTCCCAAAAACTCCTTTGCAACAGTATTCGTCTTTTTGGAACACATCGCATGCGTTATTGCATGCAATCACCTTCCCGTTGGCCTTGATGGCGAGCTCGGACGGGCAACTGTTTCTCAAGTCGCCGTCGCAACCGGCAACGCTACAGTTTCCCTTACCATTAAGGGGTGTGACGACTAGTGGCACGTTGAAACCGTCCACGAGGCTGACATCGTAAAAGTCAAGTGATGCGAGAGTAAATTCGGCAAGTGTAGCCGGGGTCTCTCCTGAGGCCCCGCACTTGAGGGTAATACCACAGGCCCCTGTCTGGCATGAACCGTTGCCGTTCTTGTCAAAGTTGCAGCCGGTTCGACCCCAAATCCGGCCACTCCAGCTGACCGGGGCCGTGTAAACAATGGACTGGCCAGGCTTCAGCTCAAAGCCGCCACCATTGAAGTTCGCCCCTGGAAAAACCCCCGGCCAGATCGTCTCTTTGCAATTGTTTATTATGGTGAAAATTCTAGCGGACTCTGTCACTTTGGTTCCTGCATTCTCATCCAACAAAAATAAAATCCCCAGCACTCCAAGCATGAAAAAATGAAATTAAAGAACCGATGGAACAGTGCAACTGTGCAAAACTTCCCTCTACATTCAACAACGTACGGATAATGTAAAACCAAAGGTATAGATAAGAGAGCAAACAAAGAAGAAGCAACTGGTATACCTGATGAAATGAAAAGTAGAATCCAAAGAACCGGAAAAGGCACGTTGATATCAAATGCCATGATTTCTCCCTCTCTCTTTTGGGCTAATTTACATGTGATTTGATAGTTTGGATACAGGAAGAGAGGTGGGAATGGAGCACTTCATATAAAGCTAAGGGTGAAGAAGAATACGTGTGGAGCGAGGGATAGGGGGCGGAATGGAACAGCTTGTCTACTCTAGGAAAGCTTTTCGGCAAAAGACTGGAAGATTCTTTTCCCTAATCCATGAATGCAAGTTTATTCGGGTTCCATTCTTTACCTAACTCGAATTTTTCGCTTTCTATAATACTACTCTGGCCCGACAGGATCTGCCTCTTGGCAGGAACTATTGAATAATTGTTTTATGTTTAGCTTGAATCGTTTTTCCTACCACCCCATGAAAATAGGTGATGTTTGTTTTATAAAAAATGGTAAGATTTTTAATATTTTTATAAAATTGTGAATATTTAAATAGATTTGTGTTTTATAATTTTATTTTTTTTTTATTTTTTTTTGTAAAGGTTGGTAAAAAGTTTTAAAGATATTTAATTTTAATTGGAGTTTATAAAAAGATGTAAAGAGATTATCCAATGTAATTTTTTTTAAAAAAAAATATTGAAGTTTGGTGAAAAATATAGAGAGAGATGATTTGTTAGAATTTTTTTTAAAAAAAAGTTGTTAGAGTTTGTATTAAAGGTGTTGATGTTTGTGTAGGATTTTTTTTTTTGTTTTAGACGTTAGTTTTGTAAATTTATTATATTCATTATATTCTATAATACTTTTGCAAAATGAACATACCCATGTTAACGATGTATTGTGAAAAGTCTTCAATTATTTGAGTATGTTGTGGACGGCAACAGGCTATAACTTCCTTTATCTGCGTGTTCAGTTTTTCAAATTAAGAGGATATATTAACCTTATATAAGAATTTTTTATAATTTTTTATTCGAATTGTTGGTGCAATTAGGTCAGCTCGATCTTCATATTATACCCTTAAAAGCAAAATTTAATGTCTAAGATTTAATAATCTCAGAATTTGAAATATTCCAACGAATTTCTGTGATATTTACCATATTTAATTTTGATCGACCAAAATGTGATGAATATTTGAAAGGACATTCTAGTCACCGAACTCCTGCAGGAATCTATTGCTAGAAATTACATATAAGGAAAACAAAAGAGAACTAAAGTTGAGATCTAAGGAAGATGGATTTTTTCTTTCTTTCTAGGCTCTTAAAAAGATGGATTTTTTTTTTTCTAAACTTAGAAAGATGGATTAAAAGCTAAGCGATCCTGCAAATAGTTTTTAAATCAGAGGACGTACTGAAAAGTATCCCTTTTATGCCTTTTGCGTACAAGTATATATATACATAGACGAAGAAGCGGATTAGGAATTAGGGAAGGCCAATTTCATTGAAATTTAATTTGTGGGTCCAAACTACAAAAAAAAAAAACCACACACAGTTTTTATCCTTTTTCTTTTTTGGCCCCTATCTCTGTCCCTAGATATATATTTTCCTTAGAAGCAACAAATGTTGCCACTAGCTAGTTCAATTTTTTATTTTATTTTTTGTAAGCCTTTAGCTAGTTTGAAGGCTAATGTACATCTAGTGAAATTCGGAACGCGTTGATGATATTAATCAAAGATTTCAAAGGAGCAAAAAATACTAGGATATTAATATTAGTACGGGCCGGCCTACGAACAGGCCCACTATCATACTCGATCTAATTCAAACTTTGGGCCATTGGCATGTGGCTCCTACTGGGTATCCGGTGCATGTAGAGCCCAAAAAGTCTGCTTGACTGCTCATCGGAGAGGAGGGTACGTACTCCTACGTAACTTGTGTAGCCGAAGATGAGAATTGCTTTTCTCGCCATCCAAACATGCAGAAATCATCCGCCAATAATTAGGAAGTTGAGAAAATGATGGATGTCTGTCTAACAACTAAACCCAATTAGTCAAAGTGATCAGGTACTATTTTGATGGGCTTATTGGTCACCATTCACCAATGGTGCTTGTAAGGGCATTATCAGCCTTTTTCATTTTCCATACTTCCACATGCAAGCTGAAGGTGGGTTAGGGCCTACCTACCTTGGGCATGTAACAATCAAAATCAAGCTCGCACAGGAGGAAGGAGACTCTACGATCCACCCCATCCGTCGCTAGCATTGCTTTTTTCTTGAGACATAAATCTTGTGAGAAAACAATAGATATTCATGGCAGGCCTAGTTATGTGGTTAGGGTTTACTTGTATTTGTATGGGTTAGTTGTACAGGATAGGCTTGTCCCAATGGGTGAATATTGCAAATCACTTAAGCGGGAGTTTCAGGGATGTGAATGAGTCTACGCTAGCTCCTTGAGGTTTATCTGTACGTTAGGTGAGTTCACCTAGGTGACCTGACGCACGACCTAACGCATGAGGTTTACACAATAATCATTATATTCTGTAGCCCACATATTGTATATGTTTCTCTTCGAATTGCATTAGTAATACAATTCAGAAAAAAAAAAAATTATAGAAAATTCTAATTTGTTTGCTTCACATCTAAGGAAGTGATCATGCGTTCCTCAAAGGCATTTAAAAACTTCATTAGTTGGATAATCGAAGTGTGTGGAAACTTGGGACAAACGTAGTAGTACCAGTACCAAAGAAGTTGACGATGACGGGAAGCATTACAGATAATGTAGGGAAACAAAGCCAGCGCTTCAAGACATTGGAAAACCAAGCGCTCATTGCTCAAAGTCACTAAGGAGCGTTTAAAAGGAATTAGGGTCAACTTATAATCAAGATATTATTTCGCTCAATTTTCTCTTTATTTATCTTTAGCAATTGAATTTTTGTAAATATATTAGTAATGGAAAGTTGTTCTCCTCTCGTTCTAATAAACAATGGTCGACTTCTTAAAAAAAAAAAGTGAAATACTTAAGAGCGCTTGTATCAGGATTTTTTAGACTTCATAAGGAACTTTGTCTCTGGATTACAATTTTTATATTAATTACTAATATTTATTATATACGTTCGTAATCAATTTAGAAGAATTAACATATATATTTTTGAACATGCAATATTCTCAAATAACGAAATCATTATAATTGCACTTACAAATAATGGGTAGAATTTAATAAAAGAGAGAAAAAAAAAAACCATAATTTTTTCACCTTTTCAATACTGCACATTTTGTAATTTACACCCTAAATTACAGAACTCAACTCAACACATTACTCTTCAAATTACTAATATTTTTTTACATTACACCCCATATTAAGATCTTACGGTTAAAATGAACGACAAATGTAGTACGTGTCACTATCTTAACGATCGAATTGTAACAAGGAATGTAAATATTTATAATTTGAGATATAACGTGTTAAATTTAAGAGTTTTGAAATGCATATTACCAAAAGAGTTAGAATTAAAGGGTGCAAAGCATAAATTTGTTATGTGAACGAACTCATATCCCACCATTTCAACCAGACAATATTCTTAAAATTCTTCTTTTGTAGTTTAAAGAGGTTGGGTCCAATCTCAAAAATTTGCCACCGAAATGTGACTTTAGAGGCACTTAGGATAATGATTAGGGGTTGCAAAATCCGTGGCCCAAAGACCTAACTTTGAAAAGAGGAAAGTCTCTGTTAGATCCTTTTTTTTTTTTTTGTGTGAAGCCAGTTGGCACACGTGTGTCACTAATCATGTTCAGCACCAAGCCCACCTCAAAAGTGTAATCATTCACTCCATCTTCTCCTCCGTATTAGAGTCCCCCACACAGCCATTCACACTCACACCAATGAACCTTTTTTCTAATCTCCTTCTGGGTTTTCCTTTTTTCCTCCCATTTTCCGCTATCCATCCGTTTATCAATCACTACACTACAAAAGGCTTTTCCCCTTGAGCAAAAGGCCATGGTGGGCCCTCCCGCTCGTGCAGTGCATGCTAGTCTGGGCCCATTAGAAGCCCACAAAACAAGATTAACTTTTCTTTTTTTATTTTTTTTTCTTTTTTTAATGGGGAAAATGGAAAAGCAAAGGGAAGTAAACTACGTATGTTACCCGTAGGGGACATAGCTGTATCACCTGCAAACCAAGCTAGGTGTAGACTGTAGAGCCACATGTTACATGCATTACTAAATTTACAGTCGCATTCCTAAGGGTGACCCAGACAGGCTCCCAGTTGGGTGATTCAATTATTGCTTGTAAAAGTTGTAGTCTTTATGGAAGGGAAAGAGAGAAGCAGCGTATAGGGAGTAGTAGGAAAGAGTGAAAAACACTCTCTCCCATCTATTTAAAGGACGCTGAGTTCGTCTCCTTCTTCTCCTACATCACAAAGGCTATTAACAATGGCTTCTGAGAAGGTTGAGACTGTTATAGCTGGGAACTACGTGGAAATGGAGAGGGAAGAAGGAGATCCCAAGTTGGCTAAGAGCAAATTATCAAATTTCTTTTGGCATGGTGGTTCTGTCTATGATGCTTGGTTTAGCTGTGCTTCTAACCAGGCATGCACTTCTTCAAGAATGCTGTATCGGTTATAGCTTTTGGATTCAGAAATATTTTGTCGTGGAAAACTTCATTCTTCAGTTAATAATGTATTTGTCTCGTGGAATGCAGGTTGCACAAGTGCTTCTCACACTACCTTACTCTTTTTCACAACTGGGGATGCTTTCTGGAATCCTTTTTCAGCTTTTCTATGGGTTGATGGGAAGCTGGACTGCGTACCTTATCAGTGTACTTTATGTTGAGTACAGAACTAGAAAGGAGAGAGAAAAGGTTGATTTCAGGAATCATGTCATTCAGGTACTATCTCTCTTCCCTTTATTATTATATATTGGCTAGCATTTACCAACATGACAACTATATGCGAAATGAATTGGATACATATCAGAAAACTTAGAGGATCATAACAGATATGCAAACATCTCTCTCTCTCTCTCTCTCTCTCTTTTAGCCTACCAAACTGGAGTTCTCTTATCTGTTATATATCCAATTTCTTACTTTGATTGTTTGCAGTGGTTTGAAGTTCTTGATGGTCTTCTGGGGAAACATTGGAGGAATGTAGGCCTCTTTTTCAACTGCACTTTTCTTCTATTTGGATCTGTAATTCAACTAATTGCCTGTGCAAGGTAAATTACAGACTCCATAATTTGCTGCAGCAGTTACTTTTTCGTTCATATAAACACTGTTCATGATGTAACTCATGATATTTTTCCTCCGCATTGTCGTTGCAGTAATATATACTACATAAACGACAATCTTGACAAGAGAACTTGGACATACATCTTTGGCGCCTGTTGTGCAACAACTGTCTTTATCCCATCATTCCATAATTACAGAATTTGGTCATTCTTGGGCCTTCTGATGACTACTTACACTGCATGGTATCTCACCATTGCCTCCCTTCTCCATGGGCAGGTAAATTATTGTTTCACCTCAATAAAATTATAACCCACCAGAGTAAATTCTTCCATATATAGTTTCCTTCTCACAGTTCTTTTACCTTAAATTTTTTGTTTTGTTTTGTTCTCTTTGTCTCTGTGTTTGAAGGTAGAGGGAGTGAAGCACTCAGGACCAACCAAAATGGTTCTGTACTTCACTGGGGCCACCAACATTCTCTACACTTTTGGCGGACATGCTGTCACAGTGTGAGGATTCACTAACATATTTCGACTCTGTAATGTGTCTGTGTTTAATATATCAACACCAACTTTGGATCTCTAGAAAAACACATGATTACAGGCTCGCATGGCCATAATTATTGGAAGCTGCTAAACACTAAAGGGCACACTTTTCGTGAGAATCTGATACAAGATGTGGATTATATATTTTTTTTCTCGAGTTGGTTTCCAACTAGACAAAAGAAAAAAAGAACAGAGAGAGAAAGAATTTCAATCCTCCAATTAATACTGATTCTGAGTTACCCCAATTCAAAGCGTACAATACCTATTGTGTATTATTAATTGCACAGAGACTTATTTTCCTTAGTGGCGATTGAATTTACATTGCAGGGAAATCATGCATGCAATGTGGAAACCCCAGAAGTTCAAGCTAATATACTTGATCGCAACACTCTATGTGCTAACCCTTACTTTACCATCAGCTTCTGCTGTTTATTGGGCTTTTGGGGACTTGCTTCTCACCCATGCCAATGCTTTCTCTTTGCTACCAAGGACTGGTTACAGAGACACTGCTGTCACCCTTATGCTTATTCACCAGGTTACTAATAGGTTCCTCTATGTTTAATTTGCATACTAATCATAGGGATAGCAATTAAAGCAATTGTAATTCACTTCAAATCTGAAAATTGTGTGGAGATTATATGGAAAACTTTATTGGCGTTCTGCAGTTCATCACATTTGGATTTGCTTGCACCCCTCTGTACTTTGTGTGGGAGAAATTCGTCAAGGTGCATGACACAAAGAGCCTTTTCAAAAGAGCTCTAGCTAGACTCCCGGTGGTGATCCCAATATGGTTCCTTGCAATCATTTTCCCTTTCTTTGGCCCAATCAACTCAACTGTTGGATCACTTCTAGTCAGCTTTACAGTTTACATAATTCCCGCCCTGGCACACATGGTGACATTTGCATCTGCATCGGCTAGAGAGGTCTGCTCTATGTTAAATCAAGTTCTTTCTCTTTCTTTAGATAAGCTATGTACCATTTTCATTGCAATTTTACAGAAAGATACTTTTTTGAACTTGGGGAACCTCACTTATTCTTTCCTTTTGTTCATAACAGAATGCAGTAGAGAGACCACCATCATTCTTAGGAGGTTGGGCAGGATTGTACACCGTGAACATCTTTGTGGTGGTGTGGGTATTGATTATAGGATTTGGGTTCGGAGGATGGGCAAGCATGCTCAATTTCATACGACAAGTGGATACGTTTGGTCTCTTCACTAAGTGCTATCAGTGCCCTCCACACAAGACTTGAGTAGATTCCTACTCTTAAAAAAGGATTTTACAGATTAGTTACATATGTAAGTGTGTAAAGAGATTGGCATTGAGACATTTTATCCCTTTTTTTTCTTTTTTCTTTTCCTCTCCATTATCTTTCGTTGTAGAAGCTACTGTGGATGGTTTTCAGAAAAAGGTGTGATGGCCATCATGGCCACCCTTATACGGACCTACAACTGTAACTTGTGTGCTAATTAATCTTCTTCTTCTTTTAATGCTACTCTCTTCTTTTTCGGTTTTTTCTGAGTGGCAGTCATGACTTTCTTAATTTCTCTTTAACCCTCTTCGTATATATATGCTTGTTCTATTTGTTCTATCATCTGGAATCCCCTAACCAGAGTTCTGGATAATAACTGTGACCCAAGTAGGAAAAGCTGCTGATCTGAGTCCTAGCAGCAACATCAGGGGTTATTCACTCGCTAAGCTTAGCCATTTTCACGACTGGAGTAACTTAGGCCAGTGATTCCATATCTGGGAGCTTTTACAGCGTCAAAATCCAGTGCCATTACGGTCTCTTCCAACCCATCTACTTAGAGCCATTCTCGCCCACTTGATTTAGACAGTTGCATGATATGTTCTGCAAGCGCCTAACTGACAGTGCCATGGAGCTAAAAAAGGACAGCTTTAGATCTAATTTCCACGTACTCGTTAGGTTCTTATCAGCTTAGCCCCACCAAACACCTCGCATTTGCGATTCTAAGAAATTAAAAAGGTCCATCTGGGGTGAAAAGTCTCTTGGTGTTGGTAAGTGGATTAGTGCCGGAACCTCTGTGCATCATGGGCAGCTGATAAAGTTTAGATATTAAAGGTGATGGTATCCGTTTGCAGCCGAATGGTACAAAAGGGTCTTTAATTATTTGGCTCGCTAATCTACCATTGGCCTTTTAAAGGTACTTTATTTTGGTTCTTATCACATAACTCAATTTGGACTCTTTGCCTAATTCCATATCCTTTCTGTTATGTCATCTCCTAAACGACAAACAAATGAGCAGATTGTGATTCTGTGAATACCACCACCTGGCCATTACTGTGGTAGCTGGATGGGACGTAAATTATTGGAGGTCCGATGTGTACGAAGATCAGAGAGAGAGAGAGAGAGAGAGGCAATCGGGGGTTTTCAGTACATCTTCCTTCTTTTTTTCTCAGCAGTACATCTTCTTTCTTCAATCTTCATGGTCAATGGAATGGACAAAAGTGATTTCTTTCTGATAAGAAAATACTGTCACGAACACGTAGAAAAGCTTGCAAAGAGAGCAACATCGATGCCCAACCCCACTGGTGCAGTACCGCCTCCCTATACCTAACCCCAGAAAATGAGACTCCGAGGGAAAGCAAAAGGCAGTGAAAGCTGTTACATTTTGGTGTGAACAGTGGCAGAAAAAGCTCTCTGAGAACACATTTCGGTTAGGGAGTTTTTTTGAAAATTTTGTGTATTTTAAAAATTTTTTTAAGTGTTGTTAATTTTATTGATACATGTATTTTAATTATTATGTAATGTCAAGAATAATATTTAGTTATAAAATATTTTATATTTTAAGAATTTAAAAAAATTCTCAAGATTTTTGTCTACCGAACGTGAATGGTTTATTGACCAAAGCTTTGTCAGGTCCTCGAGGGTTGGTGGTGGCCGTGGGGTAACAGAACACATGACAGGTTCTTCTAATTGGCCCACTATCAGCAGAGTTTTTTTTTTTTTTTTTCTTTCTTGACACATTCTATCACCAGTTGTTTCTATTATTTTCTCGTGCATGCTTTCCAAGAACAATGAATCTGCCTAATCTTAAAGGAAAATGCTTTTGACCAGCTTAGAAAAAAGAATTCCTATGATTTATGGGACCCCGACCAATTTTCTCCTTTTGTTTAAGGGTGAATTGGAAAAAGAGGAGGATAATATCCACAGGCATGACTTTTAAAGATTCAACACAAATGGGTAACAGAGCAGGAGACTCTCGTTATAAGGAAAAATTACAAAATCCCATTAAATATTATTGAACTAAATAAGTATATACAATATAGTAAAATCGATTATGGAGTTCTCTTAGTGTAAAATGTGAAAAGAGCTAATATTTCTTTTCTTTTTCTTTTTGGATTAATTATAATTTTCTTTCTCAAATTATTACTCGATTCTTCAATATCTTATAAATTTTAAATCGTTATAATTCATCCTTACAAATTATATTTTTTGTTGCGATTTATTCTCTAAACTGATAGAGTTGTTATGTCGAACCGTTTCCGTCTCAAGTGACCTTCCCCTTATTTAAAAAGACAAATTTAATTAGCTCAATTTTAAATTAATCATTTTTTTTAATTAAAAAAAAAGATAATTACATATTTTTTTTAGTTTTACTAATTGCTAGAAGTACCATAGAAGATTAAGAAGGACTGAAACAAGAGTAAAATTATTTTTTCATGCAAAGAGAATGTCACGAGTCCGTTACATGAGATAAAAGATGTTCGACATAATGGCTCCAGTCGGAATGAAATCGCAACGAGAAGTATAATTTGTGAGAATGAGTTGCAATGAGTTAAAATTTGTGATATATTTAAGAATCCATTAATACTTTAAGAAAATAAATTGTAATTAAACCTTTTCTTTTTGTTTATTTGGAGCTCAAAGATCTCTCCGGATATCATAGAGAGAACTCCACGGCACCACAATCGCCACCGCACGGACTTCTCCGAGACTGTAGTCTTTTGTACTCACTTATGTTGTAAGCTTGTGAGACAGGAATCAGTATCTTGACCAAGACGGAGCTAATCAACAGTCTGGATAAGGCGCACGTGCGTGGGGTCCTAATGTCACTTTGGACACTCTCACACAAGCCGTGTGATGTGAAGTTATTATGTGGCATCACGTGCTTGGATTTTTCCTTGACATCACCGGCAAGAGAAAATAAAAACCACACAATTTTGGTTACTTCTTAATGCTTCTATTATGGGTTCCCAGGGTTCGTAGCTAACTTAATTGGTCGACAGTACGAATCGTGATGTTTGTGGGCAAATTTTTTTATTTAATTAATATTTAAATTATGAAATTGTTTGAATGTCTAAAATTTATTATTGCTCTCCTAACTTAATTGGTGCGTCTTTTAATTGGACTAGATTTACTTCGTCACCAAAAAAAAAACTTCTACTTTGCTTTATTTGCCTAGGAAAAAATGAATTACTTTTATTTTTTTTAAATAAAAGATAAAAATATTTTCCATCCATGACTCTACATATTTTATAATTGGCAACAACGTTTTGTATACTTTTTCTCCTTCCTCTTGGACACGAGGGGTTGATAGGCAGAGAAACTGATCAGGAATTTCATGGAATTGGGAGATTCATCGCTAGGAATCGACTCAAATCATCCGCACCAACCTAGGAACACTCTGATCTGAAGGTAGAATCTGAGATCCAAACACCAAAATGGACCTTCAATTTGATAGTCCACAATTAGCGCTGGAATTAAATAGAAAATATTGCAGAGGTAATTAAAAAAGAAAACTTAAAGATCTTCCCTCATGCTAGATTTTAAAAAGTGGACCATAGAAGAAGATATGAAGGTCTCTCTCCCTCGACCCACCTCTTCACCTCAATGCTTTTGCCAAAAAGAAAAGTGACATGTGCGACATGATATGTCACTCCTTAAGCCTGAAAAAAAAAAAGCCTCCCAACTCGCAAAAAGACACCCAAATGCTCACGCTCCTCTTTTTTCCTTTCTCACTTGCTAATGGGATCCAATCAAAGACGTGAAGCCAGAGAGAGAGAGAGAGAGAGAGAGGAAGAGAAGGTGACCTTAGTAGGTGGGGATCTCTCCTACCAGAGAAATAGAGGTGGGAGAGTTAGTCGTGGTAATCTAAAGGTTTGACTTAAGTGGTCAGAACTTAAGGTATTTCTCTTGAGGTTTTAATTTCAAATCTTCCAAGTTAAACAATTTTTTAAAATTACTCCCACGTCCAAAGCTAGACTTTATCGGCCCGTCAGGTGAGTTGCATTCCGATAAACTTATTAGATTAAATTTCTCTTCAAAAAAAAAAAAACTGACAAGTGGAGGGTCTCTCATGTCCCATTAGGGAGAAATATGGCTATGAATTGGTTTTGGGCCGGCCCGCTACTTGTAACTTGCTTCAAGGATTAGTAGCTGATTAGTAACTAGTAAGTGCATCACCTGGTCCATCCAATTGGCCTCACCTTCCATTTAACTGACATTAACCGCCGCACGGGTTAGAAACAACAATTGAATTTTCCTTCAGTTTGCCCTTTAGCTAGAAAATATCCTCTCTGGCCAAAAAGTACCAAGAGCAAACGAAAGAGATCCCGAAGGTTCAGAAAAAAAAAAAAAAAAAAAAGAGATCCCGAAGGAAGTATTTCTCAGAGAGCCGTTTGATCAGAGCGTTCACTCCGATGCACCAATAGAAATAATCCAGACAAAGAAATGCTCCCAACTGCGGAGAATGACTTGTCGAGTCCGGAGATGGAGACGCATCAGCTTTTGTTGAAGAATAAGAAAAGAGCAAATATTCGGCTTTAAGCAGGGAATAGCGACTGAGAGGCACTGAATTTCGTCGTTTCAGGCCCAATGAATATATATTCGTTCGCTAAAAGTTGAGACGCACCGGATGTAATGGGGGTGGTACACATCTTGTAACAGGCCCAATGATATTGCATAACACCGACAAAATAGCTCTTTATTTTTTATTTTTTACAAGAAATTATAAACCCCTCGACTAAGAGGATATTATCCGTGTCAGCCTACAGGTAAATTTTAATATTTCGGGGTAGCATGAATAAGTCCACTAAGATCATCAATATAACAATTAATGACAAAGGATAGAATTCTCTAAACTCTTTGCCCGCCCACGATTTGAAGATAGACAAAAAAGAAAAAAGAAAAAAAAAGAACTAAGATCATATGCAATGAGCAAGAGAAATGACACAACAGTAAATTCTATTATAGAGTTTATGCCGTCCGAAACTTTATATAGACAATATTAAATAGTATAAACCCTATCTCTCTCAAAATTACAAAAGATCCTAATCTGATATAAATATACTTGTGTTTGGACGGTAATAAACAAAGATGAACAAACTAAAAGGATATCATTCATGTTAATATTCTCGGTAGCAAGACTGAGATGATCAATGTAACAATTAATGATAGAGGATAGAATTCTCGGAGTAGATAAGCTAGATAAATATAAAAGGACTAGAATCATCTGTAATTTTTTGTCATGTAATTTGAAGAGAAATAGACACAATAAATAGGTCTCATTGTAAAATTCATGCTGCACAAAATTTTAAATAAACAACATTAAATCAACCTATTACTTTTGCTATTCAAACTGTAGCATACCTAAGGCTGTAAACGAGCCGAACTGAGTAGTGACACACATGTTGAGCTTGAGCTTGGCTCGTTTAACACATATAAGAGCTCGAGCTCGAATAAAGCTTGAAAACCCCTTTTCAAACTCGACTCATTAAATTTTAAACAAACTCGACACAAAACAAACAAACGAGCTCAGCTCAAGCTCAAGCTCATTTTGTATTTTTAAAATTAGGGAGAACCTTTTCAAGATTTGAAATTACTATACTTTTAGCACTCAAAATTTTAGCCCTAATTAAAAAAAAAATTACAAAATAATCTTTCTCATCATTACCATTAAATTATGTATAACAGTTCTAAATTTATGATCTAAAGTATAATTAATATAGGCCAATAGTAGAGACATCTATTCCTAAAAACAGATGTTGCTCTTAGCTTATGAATTACGATAATATCAGTTGTATTTTGACTCAATAAAATCTCAATGGTACATTTGTCATCAAGTATAGACTACTTTATGTCTTAAGGTATACTAAACATAACCTATTAATTAAATTAGAGTTGTTTCCACGCTTATCCGCTATTCACAATAAGGAACTCCTCTAATCTTAACCTTTTATGTAATCAAGTTTAGTTATTTTAAATTTTTGTCAAAATTTGATATATATTGATTATTTAGATCATTGGATCGTAATAATAGAAGTTATGAAGATGAAGATTAACGGAATTTTTTATGAAAGAATTTTTAACTTCATATTAGCTATATAAATATACGAATGACTATGAATTACTAAGAAAATGTTAAACTAACTTGAAACACATATGTTATATAAATTGAAGCAGCTAAAATTTTAGGGAAATATAAAATGATAAAACATGTAATTACATATATGTGGTTATAACATAGAAATGAAGAAATCAACCCTTGCAGAGTGTTTCAAACTTAAATTAAAATGCATAACAAATTGTATGAATAGATATACATACATTAATATTAAACAAAATAATAACCTATTAAAAATATTTTGTTTTATATAAATAAAAAAATATTTAATTACATATGTTATAACAAATATATTAAATCGAGCTTAAACTAAAATGCATAACAAAATATATACTCATATATTAAAAAAAATGACAAATACATATATACATTTTATAACGTAACTTAATATCATAATATCATAAAAATTTAATATAAACCATAACACATGCATATACATAGAAATATATATAATAGAAAGAATATAAATATATTTTTATTCACATGTATCTTTTTAATATGAATTTTTAAATGAGCTCAAATGAATCGAGTCAAATTTATATAAACTTTGTTCGTAAATTTATATCGAGCCGAGCCAAGTTTAACTGAATTTGACATGTTTAATATTCAAACTATAAATAATTTTTAAACTCGACTTGTTTATTAATGAACCGAGCCAAGTTTAAGTTATTCATGAAAACTCGGTTCATTTACTGCCCGAAGCACACCATTCGAATTAGAAATTTTATGGATCCAAATCCATACAAAGATACTTGTTTTGGACGGTAGTGAACAAACTATGCAGATAACTCGCATCGATGGACCAAAGAAATAAAAATAATGAAAATCGTGCTAACAAGTCCGAAAGAAAAGAACATCCACTGCATATCTTCAAGATAAAGATTGCATAAGCATCATCCATTTCCTCCACATATAAAACTAGAAAATTGACAACCCCAAATTCCCACTCTCTCTCAAAAGTGTGGACTTGCACGGCAATATCCAAAATTATCCAGGCTGCTAAAATAGATATTAAAAAGAGAGACAGAGAAGGGGGGGGGTGTTGTTCTAGAAAGCAAAATTCATAGACTGAAATAAAAAATCTACAAGGACCAGCAATGGCTGTTCAACATTGATGAAATCGACAAGAAAGAATACCGAGAAAATAATTGGAGGGCCCAAAACGAAAAAGAAAAAAGAGGGGAAAAAATGGAGGCAGATTAATAAGTATAACAAATATACCTTTCCATCAATACAAACATGAACACATGTGAAGGTTATGAAACGATGAGCAAAACACCGAGAAGTAAGGTAAACCTATAGCTCAAAGGAGAACAATCAACCAGATTTACGAAATCTAAGGAGCTTAACCACAAAAAGCCCAGCAACCAGAAACAATTGGCGACCAAAAAAGCGGCTTCCGATTCATCGTCACTGCGCATTCCGTCAACGATCTCCAAGCAACCAAAAACAGAACAAATTGAAGAAAAAGAAAAAAGAAAACCCAGCAAAATGTATAACCCAATCAACCTGGACAGTCCACTTACCCAAACTCTAAACGTTTGGGCAGTCCCTCGCAAAATGCCCTTCCTCTCCACAATTATAACACCCTCCACCACCACCACCACCACCACCGCCACCGCCAACGGAGTAACCACGTCCACCGCCGTATCTCCCAGGTCCGCCGCCGCCGACGACGCTGCCTTGTTGATAGCAGTCCCTAGCCAGATGACCAATTCGCCCACAATTGTAACACTCACCAGCAGTACTACCACCGTAACCGTAGCCTCCACTACTTCCACCTCTCTGGCCACCTCCCCTTCCATAACCACCGCCCCCGTAGCCTCCGCCACCATATCTACCAAAACCACCAGCTCTGCCCCTCCCTCCACCAACGCCGCCACCTCTGCCAGGGCCTGGGCGGCGAGATCTGGCCAGGTCGGTCACATCTACGGCCTTGGTACGCCCGTCTTCCCCGTAGTCGACGGCAAACTCGACGGGTTGACCCTCCAATAGGGTCCGGAATCCATCAGACCGGATCGAGGTCTGATGGACGAAGAGATCCTCGCCGCCGTGATCTGGAGCTATGAACCCGAACCCCTTCTGCGCGCTGAACCACTTCACAGTGCCTGTGGACCTCTGCGTCTCGGCCATTGCTCGGATGAAGGATCAAGAACGGTCCGGAAGTTTCTCACTCAGTACCAGTCCGCCATCGGGGAAAGGTCGCCACGGACAAGTGTGTGCCACACAGACACTTCCGGTCTGGTTGCCCTCGACTCTAAAGGTGGCGTCAAAGTTGCACATAAGCATAAATCGTGTGGGACCGAATGGGTAGGGATCGGACGGTTGAGAAAGGGCTTGCTACTGGACTAGTAGATCGTACGTATATATAGCACAACATAGATTGATAGATAAATTGTTTTCCCTGGTTTATCCATTCGGAGCCCGTCATTGTTTGTTTGCAAGTTGAAGTATGGATTAAATCCGATTCCCTCCCTCTCTATCAGAAAAAAGCAGTGAAAGATTCGTAGTTTAATCACATATCCAGATATTTTTTTTTTGGTATTTATTTAAAAGGAGGATGGCTCGAAACTTTAAATCTTGGAGGAACCAAATTTAGTGGGTGGACGTTAGTCAGAATCTTGTCTATTGCGAGCAATTTACATGATATTTAAACTGTGAGATCAGTTCAAATATCTGAAATTTGTTGTTCCAATCTAATCACTCAATTTTTCAATTTGGCCACATCTGTTCAAATTCGATATACAAAGTTATTGTCGGTTCTAAACTTTAACCCTGTACACAAGTTACTCAAAGATTCTTAAGCTTATAATAGAATACCCCTTTGTGTTTTGTTCTCTCCAAATGGTATAAATACTTATGCCAAGCACATCAAAGGATAAGCTGAATAGAAGGGTCAAATGTGTAATATTGTATCTGTATTTTAATAACATATATATCTGGACGGAGATGGGGAGGTCAGGGCGACGCAGCCACCCAAATCTAATAGGCTTTTTTTTTTAATCTTGGACAAAAAAATTAATGTTTTAAAGAGTTTTTTTATTGTATTTTTACCTTCTCAACCTTTTAATTCATATTTTAATAAAATATTCCCCTATCTCTTATCCTTGTCTAGACACCATGGATAAGTTAGTTTTCACTAAAAAATAGATTACTGAAAGACTAATTTATGTAAAAATAAAAAAAATAAAGCAACCAAATTAATTTGTTGAATGCGAAATATGAATGTATTGATATGTATTCTGAAAAAAAAAAAAAAACTTCTACTTGATTTGCCAATTGTTCTTGCAGCCAGAATGTTAAAACATCACTGAGGAGAAGCAGGAGAGCAATTCTGGAGTCCACGATATAACGGGCCGCCCGCCGTATCATTAAAGCTGATTGCGCCTAGTTACCATTAGGCTCTTTTCTCCTCTGGACAGTTCGGAGAATCACCGAACAACAAAACGTGGGCTTTGTCTCAGCCCACTGCCCATCGTTTTGTTGCTAGGCCTCCATTTTCAATATTTTGAAGGTGTCTTCAGACGATACCTGGCTGCATTGCTAATTACTTAGTCGAGCTTGCTATTTTGTTGTTCTTCAGATTTTTTATAATTTTTTACTCGAATTATATCTTACAATTTTAAAAAAGATAAATATAATAGTTGAATTCTATTATAAAGTCTATGAAATATTATATAAATATTATTAAATAATGTAGAATCTATTTATTACTAATTAATAAAACTACCAAGACAACAAACTACAAGGAAAAACAAATGATAACAGTGACGTGGTCACTAATAATAATAACAATGACGTTGTCTTAGGTGGTGTTTAGCTCTTAAAATTTTGAGGGTTTAAAAATGTTGTTGCACGAGAATCGGTAAAAAAGGGAAGATATATGTGGTGTTTGTTTGTAGAAATTTTAAGGTGGTAGAAATGTTAGGGTATTAGAATTGGTGAAAAAGTAAAGATATTTTTGTTAGAGTTGGTGAAAAGGTGAAGAGAGAGAAGATTTGAGTGAATATTATAATGGAAAAAATTATTTGATAGAAAAAAATATTATTTTATAATTTTTTAATAAAGGCCGAAATGTTGAGGTGCCGAATTGTTGAGAAACAAATGCCCTCATAAATGATTGGAGTGAATTTTGAATGTTCACTTCAATAAAGAAAGATGATTTGATGGAGAAAGAAAGAAATTATTTTATTAGATCAAAATTTTGAACCAAAATAAGTTGTTACAAAGCTTAAGGGTAATTATTCCAAATTATTATCATTCAGGGTGCCCGACGCGTGGATTTCACCAGGCGTGTGACGCTGCGGAAGGAGATGAAAGTGAAAGAAACTTGGAGAGTAGGGAAAAGAAACTAGGAAGCGAAAAACAGGTGAAACTTGGAGAGTAGGGAAAAGAAAATAGGAAGCGAAAAAAGGTGACGCGAAAGAAACGGAAGTAGAGGCTTTTTCTCGTAAACAAGAATCCCAACGCGTTTGGAAGCGATTGGATTGCTGTCGTCGGTCGTAACGTAAGCATCTTTGTCTATCGCAGCACATGGTTCTGTGTCAACGTTGTTGTCTTTTCAGTCGGTCAACAAGATCCCACAGCTAACAGATTTCGCTATCAAACGCTACCTGGTCTTTTCCAACCAAAGGAGCTCGAGTTCGTTTCTCTGCCACCCGTTAGGATGGAAGTTGTGTAGCTCTCTAATTACTAATATCATGGATGAAGTTGGGATGCATGGGGGAAGTCGGGATTTAGTTTTTTGGGAGGGAGGGAATGTAATTTATTTATTTTTTAAATAAGGGTCCAATTAATTTTTTTTTTTCAATTTTGGGTGATTTGAGGGGACCACGGTCCCAGCCCTCTCTCTCTCTCTCTCCTCTCTCGCTCTCTATAAAGTACGGATTGCTGGCTGCACCTTGAAACAGCCGTAGCCATTCCTCTCAACTCTCAAGTCTCAACCACAGCACAACATCTCCTTTTCATTTTCTCCAGAACCTCTTCGACTTCCAATGACCTGAAGCCTAGCCCCGGCCTTTTTGTGGAAAGGGTCCGCCATCTCAGCGGTTTGTTCTCTTGCTACGTTTAGGAGAACACAGAAATCACGATTCCTATTTTATATTCGTAGGTCAGAGATTGGAAGACATCTCGCTTATCATCCAATCCGAAGGAAAAAGCTCGTATATTGTCACCATCGCCCCCTCCACAACTACGTGGCGCGTGGATCGAGGACACGTTTTTTGACCGGTTGTTCGGTTTTGATTCTCTTCGGCCTTCGGCTGCTTTCATGGTATTCTGCCTACCTTTTCTTCTCTCTCTCTCTCTCTCTCTCTCTCTCTCTCTCTCACCCATTCTTCTATTCTTTTAACCGTCCATTATATTTAATTTTCTCACCCATTCTTCTATTCTTTTAACCGTCCGTTATATTTAATTTTGTCACTAAACTTGTTAATAGTCACCCTACTTTCCATAGCGCAGTACGACTTTTTATTTAATTGTCCCTTCTCAGCTTTGCAGGCTGTTTCTTAAATTTATTTATCCTGCTGATTGTTCACATGCTTTGGATGATTTGACAATTGTGGTTGCGTGAAAGACTCACGCTCTTTCTGAACTAAAAGTCACCGAAAGGTTCCGTTTGGACTATTTGTGCACGAAGTTTAACTCTTAGGATTTGCTCACGTCCAATACAATTTAAGTGGGGGTTTGATCTATTAAGTGGAGGACACACCTTTTGAGCTCTAGAGTTCAAGGCATATGATTGGATTGCCACTGAGAATTTTCGCAAGTTGCTTAAGATTTTCCTTGTTCTGCTTAGACGTGGGGTTCGCTTCATGAAATAGGTGAGATAAGTCTGAACTGGGTCAAAATGGTATACTTTTCTTTTTCTTTTTCCAGAGCTGCAAAAATGATTCCAAGGTGAGATAAGACATATAACAAGACGGGCTACAAGGAATCTTGACGTCGTGTCTTGGAATTTTCTTGATGATCAATGTCTACAGCTCTACTATTCCTATCTGGAACGGGTCTACGAGGGCAGTGGTAATGCATGACAGTGATAGACATTGGAATTTTGCGGGCAATCGTTTATGCCGACCTTAGATACAAACTAATTCTAAATAGTTTTTATTTTGGCGTAATGTTTTTGTCTTTGGACATTTCGGTACACAAGATCTAGAGTAGGTGGTATGACTCGTGTTCTTCTATGTTTCTGTGCTCGATACCCTGAATACTCGTTCTTCATTATTGTTCTTCTACATCTTCCTCGTCTAATGTCCTCTTGGGTGCAGCATTGCCTCACTCTGCTGGTGTGTCCACGATTAATTATGGTCGGACCTCTCGACGAGTCAGTTTGGGTTTGAATCTCTTCAGGCTGTGGTATGTTCAATTCTTGGTACTTGTATTTCCCTCTACTCTTTTGGCCTATGGTATTTGGATATTTAAATTCGTGTATGCTCACAAAAGGAAAAAGTAAAAAAAGCAGCGGACCACTGTATTTAATTTCTACTAGAAAATTTGAGCAGTCACAGATTTTTTGTTTGTTTAAACTGTATCTTAACTTCCCGTTCTTCCTCTTTAGCCTTTCAAATTGGTCTTTAACAAATATATTTATTCCTGAGTGGTTGCATAATTCATGGTGCTAATATCTTTGACATCCAATTACAAGGGGATCCGTAAAATATCATAAGATTGCATGTTCGCAGGTTTGACTTTGTTCCTAAACTGATTCATTAATGTTCTTAAGGAGATGGAGTGAGTTGACTCATTTAATTTGAAACATCAGTAACTAGCTGTAGAGCAACGGTTTACCAATTTAATTTCAGACTTGGTTGCTAAGCTATTCAGCTGCGCCTTTTGTCTTAATCTTTGAAATCATGAAGAGTCAGTTATCATAACCATCTTTCGACCGATTGTGAAGTGGATTTGTTACATAGAATGTTAACTAGTTTGTTTTAGGTGATCTGCGCTTCCACCAGATTGCAATCTACTGAATCTATTAGGTGTGCACCTTACACTCAAAAGGAAAATTATAAAGGAGGAACATTGGTGTCTTGTCAGTCACATGCACTATTTAAAAACACTGGATCTTATTGATTTAGTCATTCTACAGTGCAAGGAGGTCCAATCACAGTACATGTTATGGTTTTTAAATGTTACTAGAACAGTTAATTTTCCATTATTGGCTCACTACTGCTCTTGTGAGGGACTATATTTGTCCTGGTTGTTACATGTTATTCTGACCTGCACTGAGGACGACTAAATCTTTAATCTTTCCTCTCAAGTGCTAAGAAACTTCCTGGTGCATGTGCAAAGTCTCAGAATAGCAACTTAAATGAAGCGTATGTGACTTTTATTTGCTCGTAATTTGAGTGTTTCTTTTTTATGCATATCGGAACAAACAAGTAAATTATGGACCGTGCTCGAAGTTTCTTTATGTCTTAGGCTTATGGCAATCATGCTCAACAACTTCGTGGTGGAGCAGACAATATATATCTGCCAAATTGGTTTAGAATTAGAATCATTGACATCACTCACGAAGTTCATTATTGTAAATTTAGGTATTCAGAGAAAAAAATAAATTCAGAGGTTGGTCTAACCGGATTCATTTGAGGTAGAAGCTAGTTATAATATTCAATGAATTCAATTGTTTGGACCATCATATGCAGTTACTTTTCAATCTTTTTCTCTCCGACGTTGTGCGTAGCTCTGAACTTAGATGTGATAACGTATGAATGAATTGATCCTTGTCATTACTTTCGGGCTTGATGTGGAAATAACTAAAAGTAGTTCCGTCAGTTGTTCCTATATGCACATCAGTCAGTGTTTCAAAGGTGGAGTAGTTCAGAGTTGCCTGCAGAAATCAGAAGGAACAATGAAACCATAATTATCAGCAGCGGCTGGATTATTATGACATCCATATATTTGGTCTATCTATCAGCATCGTAGTTTTAATGCAGTTGCTTTTCATCTTATAGAAAGAGGATTCAAACTTTGAGGTCCTGGTGGGAAAGTCATGGATCGGGGGACTACTGACTCTGAAACCCGACAAAGCGGATCATTTGGCCACCCTAGTAGTGCTAGTTCTTCGATGAGAAGGCACTCTGCAAGCTTTTCAGCAGCTGTTCCTTTTCATATAGATGATGATATTGAAAGTGAGAGTGTCTCAGAAGCAGGAGATATTGGGGATCGGGCTCTTCATAGCAAAAGGCACGGTGAGAGTGGCAAGTTCCAGTTTTCTATTGGTCATGCATCACAGAATGGGGTGGCTGCTCCCCCTCCTGATGATACTATGTTGTCCACTTACGGGTATGGGTCTCGTGATCTTGAAGCATTGAACACAATCTCCCCAGTGTCACCGTTGCCAGAAGAAATCATATCTCCCCTTTCTACAGATGCAATAGTGTGCTCTAAAGACAAAAAGCAAGTAAGTCTTCACTTAACATCTTTCTTTTGCATTTGCTTATTGTCCTTAAGTGAATCCCTGAACTCATGTACTGTGTTTGCACAATAACATACTTGTTTCCTGTTTCTATATGCAGGGCAGCAAGAAAGAGTTGCCAGAGTTATTGGATTATGTTTTATGTCTCATTCATTTAGCTGTCTTTGGGATTCTTGGGGTAATGTCCCTACCAGCCATAAGAATTGGTTTTCTTCTTTCTGACTTGACACAAACACATGCTACACAATCTTTTCCGTTGTGCTGTTTGATTTAGGTTCCAAAATCTGATCCCAATAAATTACACAGCTTGTGCTTGTACTCTTTCTACAGTAATTTTTATGCTTGTTAGTGTTGCCTGATGACACATGTTTAGAAACTGACTTCTTTAAACCTATTGCATCAAGAGCTTTGGGTTTTCTATTAATGTGCCAGAAGGAAATTTTTCGCTCACTTGTCACTTTTATTTCTGGTGTTTATTACTGAAGTTTGATGCAATCAGATGAAGACCATGGGATGGGAGTTCTGAAAACCCCAATCTCATGCATGGAAGTGATTGAACAGTTTTCCTACTCATGTAAAGAAGTATGTAGTCTGCATAAGCATGTCAGATGCTATTTTTGTCGAAATTTGGATGGCTGAACTCAGGTCCCCTGACTTGGTTGCCTACTTCTATTTTGTCATATCTATTTAGTCTTAACGAACACTATCGAATTGTTAACTGTTCTTGGCTGCTTGGAATTTGTGTCTTCTCTTTTTCAGACATAGTTGTCACTTTTCACTTTCATTGCCATTTTTCACTTTCAAAGTAGCTTCCAATAAGTAAATGTGCTCAGCAAGATTCTTATATTAACAAGCTGTGGTGTGCAGGTTTTAACAAGGTATTTACTGCAAAAGCTGTTTGGCCCTGAAGTTGTTGGCTTGACAAGTGACCAAAACATTCTGTACCTTGACCTTCCTTCTAATATGGTCTCCCTCTCTCTCTCTCTCTAAGCATGCGTGCTCATATTTGGTCACTTATATGGATGTGCTAGAGAAAAGTGCTTGTGAACAACTGTAAATTTGACATTTTGACAGGTCTCGTTCAGTGGTAGAATTACGATGAAAAGAATCATGGGGAATCACTAGATTTTAGTTGCACTTTTGAGGTGGTGGTGATATTTTGTTCAGTATGTGTATCTGTTCTCCTGCATGGCTCTAGGCTTTGTATGAATATAGTGGTGGCTTGTGATACGATTGAGAATTCACTCCTTGAACCAATCTGGTCCCTGTAATTTGCCAATAATAATCCACCAACCATGGGGATAGGCCTATGTCTGGTCCAAGACGAACTGTTCTTTGGAGATTATTTCAATGGCTGAATTTGGGACCTAGTGAAGTAGCTCCTGGCTGGGAAATTTCTCTTTTGATGGGTATCTCAAGGGTTCTATTTTATGATAGATGTAGCTAATATCTTAGAGATGAATAATTCTTATATCCAACTGGGTGCAATTTCAATGAATTTGATTCACCGGAACCACTAAATAGCTTTTCAATCTTGATTATGAATATATCTAATATTTAATTGGCCTTTTTATTATGGGTCTTCGAAGCACAGGCTGGCTATGATTGAGAAATTAGAACTTCATATCAACGCATTGCTTTTATAAAGGCTACATGATGGAACTATTATACTTGGTTTAGACTGAGAAGCTCCATAAGATTTGAGATTCCCATAGTTTTTTGCCTTCAATCTGTCTCCCCTCCCCCTTCCTCTCTCTGTCTTACAGAGTGTATACTGCATGTTTCTAGGTTGGTTCGTTCTTGATGGGGTGGTTGGGTGTTGTTTTCAAAGCGGACATAACCGGCGTGTCAGATTATCTAGCAATTGGATTGACGACAGGTTACTTGGGAAGTCTTACAACTTTCAGCGGTTGGAATCAGAAAATGCTTGATCTTGCTGTTGACGGCCACTGGGTGTTTGTGGTGCTTGGTTTTCTTGTAGGTAAAAACTGGCACTGTCAAAACAATGTTGCAGTAGCACTATGGGCAATTTTTTTAATTACAAGTTACAGCTTTGAATTCCAATTCTATCAGGCAGGCCTCCTGCTTGAGTTTATTCAAACTTATTAACAGGAAGCATCCAGCCTATCCCTGTGCACTTACGAGGAATATGATATTTAAGCCTTATGATCCTCTGCAGGCCTGTTTCTTGCAGCCTATTCCATCCTTTTTGGGGTTGAGACAGCCAAGGGTTTCAGGTGGCTTCTAACAAGGCAAAAAGAACGTTCAGGAAGTGGCATCTTTAGCTCTCGTGTCAACTGGAGAGTGGACAGCTGCAGGCGTCACTTGGCAGTCATGATGGTGTTTATTTTGGTTCTAGCTGCGTTGTGGAGTGTGAGTGGAGCACTGCTGAAGGAGGAGTTTAGCAGCGGCAGCAGTGCTGCTCAGCTTTGGTTGGCTTGCATTGTTGGACCCCCAGGTGTGTGGATCAGGTGGTTCTTAGCCCGACTCAATGGACGTGGGTTAGGAAGGGCTGGGTTGTTGAAATGGTTGCCATTTGGAACTATAATCGCCAATGTTTCTGCAGCTTGCATCATGGCAGCACTATCAACTGTAACGAAAGCGGTGAGATTTCATCCGAAAAATCTGATTTCGATGTCATCTGGAACATTCTTTCATATTCATAAAAAATCTGAAAATGTCAGAAAGTTCTAATGAGGTCAATCGTGGAAATTTCCCAAATCTTCTCAAAGTAACATGTCTCATTGGGTTTGTTACATGACCAAGTCTTAATTTAATTGGTGCAGGTGAACACCCAGAATTGTGATACTGTTGTATCAGGCATACAACTTGGATTCTTGGGATGTCTGAGTACGGTCTCCACCTTCATTGCTGAGTTCAATGCAATGAGAGAAAGCAATCACCCTTGGAGGGCATATGCATATGCCTTGATTACCATCTGCTTCTCATTCGGCTTGGGGACATTAATATACTCCGTACCTGTTTGGACAAAGGGGTATGAGTAGGCATTATCAAGGGCAGGGGCGCACCTTCATATCTGCGTGACGAACTGCTAAATCATATAGGGAACAACTGGCCATCAGCTCACCCCCTCCCTCTGGGGAGTGATTGGTGCTGATCCTCCCAAATGCCTGTAAGGTCCTGCTAAACAATTGCCCAGAAAAAAAAAAAAAATTTACACAGGGAACAACTGAACGAGTTCTGGAATTATAGTTCAGTGGTGAAGCCGCCGGCTGGCAAACTTCCGAGCCAAATGAGTGCATCTTGGAATACGTTCTTTGTAGTAGTCTGACGGTGCAGTGGTGGAGCCATCGTCCATTTGAGATTCCCAGCTATTGGAAACTGAATGCTTTGCTTTGTAAACGTGCGTGCTGGAGTGGTTTGCATGTTTCATGCCACATGGCTGGCACGAATGCGGGCTGTGGTGTAGTTATAAAGTGCCCCTTCTCTCATGCGCACACCCTTCTTTCCTTTCTAGACGCACACAATAGTTAACAGGAAGACCGAAGATTCACTTCTTTTCTTTTCTTTTTTTAAAAGGAAGATTTTCTCTGTTTTTTTTTCCCAAGCATAACGGCAATATTCAGTTTATAGAGTTGCAAGATACCGAAGAAAATTTTGGCAACTCAAGAGTCACCAAATATGTACTTTTTGTTTTTGTGAAAGTTGAATGTGTTAAAAATATATTTAGAGAAAAAAGAATTGTGAAATGAGTTCTTTGATTTTTATGAAAATGTTATTGCTCTTGATAATAGCTTAAATATGCATAATTCTTCTTATTAAATTAAGCATTATCATGAGTACATTACTTTAATTCTTGCATTTTAATTAATTGTGGAATAATGTGTAATTATATTTCCTTGAGTTTAAAATGCCATATTAATGCAAGAACATTTATGTTGCAGGAGTTAAATTCAGGCTTGAACAAACAAAGAAATCAAATGAAAAAATTGGAACAAAAGATGTCCAAGTGAAGAACCCAAAGCGGAGGAATGAAAGAAAAGAAAAAAAAAATTACAAAACCCAAAGAAGGGAAATAATTTGCATGTGAGGACAAGAAGAATGGAAAAAATAAAAAATAAAATAAAGAGGAGAAGTCTCAGCACGTGGGACTGGAGGAAAGAAAAGAAAACCTAACTAAAAGGGACCACGTGATGGAGAGAGGAGTTTTTCTTTGTGCTGAAACTGAGCAAGGGCAGTGATGGAAATAAGAAAAAGAGGAAGTTGCCCCATGACTATAAAGAAAAGACCTACCGCAATATTGGAGGGAGGACCTGCTGCCGAATAGAAAAAAGAGGAGAAAAGCTGTACAGGGCTGCAAGGGACTTTTATGGATTGTTTGGCTTTTTTTCTTATGAGAGCACAGTGACTACCCTTTTAAAATTCAGTGTGTTTTATTTACTTTTTAATGTTTAGTATTGATATTATGGATTTTGTTTTCATGATAGTAAGCAGCTAAATTTTTAATTAAGGTTGAGGATGAAACCTTGTTGAGGATTATCAATGATTATTCATGAGATTTGAATTTTTCCCATGAATGTGTTCTTTAATGATTAAATTGTTCTTGCTTCACAGGAATTGATTAAGATGATTTTTTGAGTATGAGTTCAATCATGTTTTTCTCATGATTTAGAATAGTCTGATTCAATTGATTGCTTGGATTATAATTGTTTGATTTTAGAATTGAATATCTTTTGTGATTTGTTTTCAACTAATACAGGAGATGATTTAATTCTATATTTTTAAGCGAAGAAGAACATGTTTTAGATTTTATATGTGAACTTTGATGATAATATTTTCCATGGTAACGAGATTGAATTTTAGATTATCATGCAGTAGTTTGGGAAAAATCTAATGATCATGAATAATTGTTGTTATGAATTAGCAAGGTGGATTCTGAAAACCTTAATTCCTCTCTCTTGATAATTTACAGATTTTTTTTGTTTGTCTTGCTTAATTAATTGTTTTCTTATTTCGAGTATGAGAGTAACTATTTTCTTTGTGAGGATTAGTTTTGGTTTTAGTGCTATTTAATTTCAGAAACAAAAACCATCTTTCTGAACTAGATTAGGATTCATTTAGTTGAGGTTTGGTTAATTTTCCTGAATTTTTACAAGTCCCTGTGGGTTCGACCTCGCGCTTGCCTAACTATACTTCGGTACAGTTTGTGCGCTTGCGAGTACATTAAAATTTCACAACAGCTCTTATTGTCTCAAAATTTTAATCGGCTAGAAAGAGATAAATCTGATTATTTAGTTTATATTTCTAACTTCTTTATTTATTTTTTTGGCATAAAATCCGAGATTAATGACTAGTTGAAAAGCATGTTTGATTGAAAATCATTTTAAAATAGTTACAAAAAGCAAATGGATCGTTTGATATCTCCTAAAAATCAGTGAAAGCATGGTGCTCTCCTACTCTCAACCAGAAATCTAGGGGACAATAAATTTCAGATGGTGATAAGTTAGTATGATTGAAATTTTATTTTAATATAAAAACCTTCCTTCGCTAGAATTTATTACTTATTATTGAGCCTGAAGTTTCTTTTTTTTATTCTATTACCATCAAACGAAAATATATCTTTTTAAAACTAACTAGCTAAAAAAAGTAAAAAAAATAAAAAAAAAAATCGGAAATTGAACCTTAAGATTTTAAAATTTTTGAGAAAAAGTCATAGCTACAGACTAAAATCAATTTTGTACCCACAACTATAAAATCTGGGATTTGAGTCATGGAAAAGCATGCAAAATGATTGAAATGTCACTCCAAGGCAAAATTGCTAAAAATATTTAAAAAGTAATTAAAAAAAATGATATTAAAAAAAAAAGACTATTTTGTAAATAAAAAAATTGAAACTCTATTTCAATAATTTATTTATTTGTAATTTTATTTTTTAAATTTTTATTAATTTTTAAATTGTTTGTCTTGGAAGGGCATTTTCATAATTTTACATGCTTTTTCAGACTTAATGGCTAATTTAGACGAGGGCGTACATTGATGATTTTTAAAAGATAAAGGACGTAAATCATATTTTTTATAGTTTCGGGTACGAAATTGATTTTAGCCTATAGATACGGGGTTAATTATGACTTATTTCCAAAAAATTTCTTCTGAAGATTTTTTTTTTGCTTGAAAAAAAACTTACCACAATAGTGTTAGCCCAATTGGTTTGAGGGTATGTCAAGGGACACATAAGAGCGAGTGGGGGCTGGAGATCTATGATCGAACCTCCTGCCTTCAAAACTAATTGCACTCTTGTGAGGCTGTAGTGATGGTCCCCTTTGCATGTATGGTAGCTATGATTCAATCCAGATATTTTGCAATAGGTTGAGGTTTCTATGATTAGGCTAAGAGGAAATCTCCCCGTTTAGATATTATTGAAGCTGCTTATTTGTTATTCCGTTCTGTATGAACCGTACATAATTGTTAATACGCAATCACATATTCCAAATTTCCTGGAGTACATAAAATAACAGCAATGTAAATGGAATGAGTCGAATGACGCTGCTTTTCAAAGTGGTCGGTAGAAGTCATTCATTTCACTCGAATAGTCGAATACATGATCAAACAAAGTTGCTGCGGGGCGTGGTGAGAGAGTGCAATACGGTCGACGCTGCCCCATCTGCGTACACTATGCTTACTTACTGGGGAATCTTGTTAAGCTTACAGTAAACGTAGTCCCTGTATTTCTTGGTCTTATATTTTGGCGTATTTTCTTCGTTCAGGAGCTTTGGATGAGGTCCTATCTCAAAGTCCAACGGAGGCTCCAAGAATACTGGCCAGGACATTCTTGTCTTCTCCTTGTTCACCGTTGTCCTGTGCAGCGCACTCTTGTATTTCCCATTGCTCAGTATCTGCAAGAACAATAGCAGCCGCAGGTCCCTTCTTTTAGGCTCTTAAATACAGTCATGAGTGAGGATCTCCCCCGCGATTAGCTAATGGTAATCTATTTGGACGCTGCCGCGGCTTCATCAATTACTTAAGCTTTTATGTAATATTCACCAGAATATTGATTAATTAGGCTTTTTGCAGTATTGATGTTCAATAAAAATTGAGTTATTACCTCAATTTGGTCACCAATGTGGACAACCAATGCATTTGGGATATACTTGACATCATACCAATGGCCATCCCTAAAAGCCTGGAGACCTTGGACCTCGTTGGGCACCAGAATGGTGATGGCGGACATGTCAGTATGAGCCACCACCCCTAGAGCCAGATCAGGTCGCGGACACGGCGGGTAATAGTTGATCTTTAGAAGGTACACCAAATCATCACCACCTGCGGCCTCCTTCAGGTCATGCCCCGCCAGCCCTAAACCCAGTGACAGGCTCTTGAACAGCTTCACCACCACCCCGTGCAGGTACTTGGCATATTCTTCATTGGCCTCCCTGGCATTATTGAGAACATTTAAGAACGTAAAATGATTGGATCCAAGAAGTGAAGACGAACATTGAAGAACTGTAGTCTTTCAGCATGCATGCGAAGAACAAGAGGAGAGAAAATGATGCTTAATTTGTTTCTGTGGCAATTGAAGGATATATTTCCTTATTGAATATTAAGTCCTAATTTAATGGCTTCACGAGACAACGTGCATGAAGTATGAACCCTAATCCGACGGTGATTTCCATTCAGGACTCAGTTGGACTAATAGAGCTTTGTCACCCTTGGAAGCAGGATTTCCTAGCTACTAGTACAGTTCCTGGTACGTAACTTGTTGCAGCAGTTTATACAAAGCAGTTGATACGTGCATAAAACCGTGTTCAAATAGCGATGTTAAAGCAAAACATTTGGACCAACAAATTTATGACTAGATCTTTCAAACCTGTAAGAAGGTGGGTTCTTGGGCCAGAACTGGTAGTTAATGGCAGAAGGAGGCCATATCTTATGGAACAAATGGTCCACCCAGCCTTTCTTCCCGTCCAGTTCTTTCTGAAGCTTTGTCCCATAGCCTTCCACGGACTGATCAGATCCTGGAGGCTTAGCATAAACTTCTTTTTCCTCCTGTGAGAGCTCAAAGAACTCCTTCCCTACAGACTGAAGCCTGCAGATAACCTCACTGGGAATTTCATGGTTCACGATTTGGAACATCCCCCAGTAGCGGCTTGCATCCACGACGGCACGCAGGACTTTTTCCTCATCTGGGTCACTGAAATCAATGGATGGGACCTCAAGGACTGTCCCATGGACGGTTGTGATCCCCGGTTGCTCATTCTTCGCCCTAATGAATTCCGCCGGGATGTAATTTCCCTTTGACGCGGAAGCAATCTCTTGCACCCTCTCCACCTCCATTTTCTTCCTAGTCGGCAAAAACGGAACTGCAAGCTATCAGGTGCGAGTCCTTTCTGTTCTGATCTCCCTCTCTCTCTCTCCCTTTGTGTGTCTCCAATTTATAGGGGGAACTGATGCATGGCAAATGACACCATTAAATAGGGTTGCTTAAAAAAGCCATCAATATGATTGCTTAAAAAAAAACCATATGTACCTAGGATTGGGATAGGCAGTTAATAGCTATTGTTAATGTGTTTTTAGTTGGCGTATAGACGTTCTCTTGAAATTATTGATTTTGCTTGTGAAGAGTGTGCAGTTTTTTAAGTAGTTAAAGAATTCAAGAAAAATAAGAACCTATACAACCCCTTTCTAGGTTCGACAACATAGCATTCCTTTGAGTCTTGAACCGTCCACTTCAACTAGAGAGGACTGGCGTGCGTGATATAATTCTCTGTTGTGTGTCTCCAATTATTCTCATTTTTTACCAGTTAATTACTAATTGGTTTGTAGTTAGGGAGGAAGGGATGGTAGGAGTTTGCATAAAATATATCTTGACAGTAACTAATCCCTTCATCCTCATCCTACTATTCCTCGATCCACTCTACCTTAATTAGATACCTCAAAGTCACATATATCATGTTCTATTCACATATATCTAATGTTTTTTTTTTATTAGGGCTATTCAGGTAATTTGGGACGATATCGATCAGTCCGACAGAAATCAACTGGGCCCGATAGGCTCGGCTCGATTTCTATTGGGGACGGTTCGGCTATTGGCCCAATCCCCTTAGAAACTTAAGGGCTCAGTTCAAAGATCGATTTCAAGGGTTCGGTCCACCGAAACATAATCGAACCGAACCCATAATGAATGTTTTATCTAACTCATTAGTCGTTCCCTGTGAGCTCCTAGGATTTTTCTCCCTCCCCCTTTCAGCGCCTCCCTTCCACCTTTTTTTGCTGATATTGTTTCTTTCTCGTGCAATTGTTGCACCTCAAACTCTCATGTCAATATTATGTATTTGGGAGACTGAACTACTAAATTCATCGTCTCATTAAGCATTGGAATTGTCAACATTTATCAAATGTGCGCCCTCAAATTAGATATGAATGTTAACATTGTACGATATGTGTCATGATTTTGATGGTAGGGCGCCATTGATAAATTTTTGTAGTTCAAGAGGTAATGTGACGAATTTGGTAGTTTGGACCTAAAATGACATTCACTCTGTAATTCAGAGGTTCAAAAATTTTTTCCCTTTTAAAAATCTAACCATATCTTATTCCGAGGCTAGTATTACTAAGCACCTGATCTGTAACAAGGGTCAGAAAATCCAACGTACAGAGAAACTCCTGGTTGGGGGTTGGGTTGTGGGGGTCACTGATATATAATTTCAGTTTGCCAAAATATAGAAATCGCGCGCATGGAATCTGTTTAACGTTGAATTTCAGGGAATAGATTACTTAACCTCCTACCAAAGCAGAAATGCATGGGCCACCGAACAATTTAATTGCTGTTTGCCTAACCGTACTTAATTTCCGAGGTCGTCGACGGACGACGGTGTAGATTGCGAAGAACAGAAGCCATTGGTAAAAAGTTCAGCAGCCATAATTGAATAGGCAATTGGCATCTAGTCTCTTCTTCTTCCCCAAATTTAATGCCTTAGCCTCCTCACCTTCCCCTATAGACAATAATGCACCACGGGCATCTAAAGTCAAGCTGTGTACGCCTCTCATTGCGAAAGACGACGCGGTCGAGAACAATCCGGAAAAGCAGTTTGGTTGAGATAGAGAATGTCTCTTGGGTAAGTCTGCAAATCTTCACAGCCTAATCTTGCTGGGACACAAGTGGATGTAGCCGTGACTCCCGAGTTGCCCATAAGCGGGAGTTGGGATAAAAGTTACGGACCGAGATGGTCTGCCATACCTGCTAACTTTGAATTAAAATTCTGTCTAAATTGTACAATTTAATTCTGAGAGATATAGATACAATAAATAAACATTATTGTAGAGTCTGTGCTATTAGAAACTTTACATGAACATCATTAAATAGTGTAAGGTCTATTGTGTCTATCTCTCTAAATCGTGCAATTCAAACGAAAACTCGAAGAGGATGCTAATGGCCCTTCTTTTTTCTTCACGCCTTATTGTACTTTTGTATTCTCCTTGGTTTATGCATAGAGAACCAAGTTTCACGAGATTGCCCCCGTCCTCAAGCCCTCCAACACAAAATCATGTCCTTGATATCGCGAAGTTCTCTTAAATGATTCAATTTATTTTCACATTTCTTTGTTTTATTCTGAACAGCAGGGGTTCTTCGGCGGATAGATGTTCAAGTTCTTTTCTTGTAAAGATGAAGGTTTGTGTGGACAAATAGGAAACTTCAATGAGTAGAGGTGGGTGATATTTGATTGTTAAAATTTTAGAGTGTTAGAGTTGGTAAGAAAGCGAAGAGATAGATTATTTAAATGAATTTTTTATATTTTTTTAGAGTGTAAAAGTGATGATTTAATGAGAAAATAGATAATTTTGGAAAATTATTTTATTGGGACCAAAATTTTAGACATTTTGGCTCCCACACATCTTCCATGATCTCAATCCTTTTCAAGACTGTCTTTCAGATCCATTTTTGAAGCGGACCATTTCTGTGGTTGTCTGATACTTCCCCAACTTGAAGAATCCATCTCCGTTCTTCCCAGATCTCACAAAAAAGGTTTCTACGATTTCTGATAAGTTCCTTTTATTTCTACTGGGAAGTATCGCAAGCGGAGAACAGAAATATTCCATTGAAATGGAGAGAAATTTTGAGAACTGATGCTGCTAAAAATGATCTGAAGCATCTGATGAGGAGCATCGGAGGCTCACTCCACCGAAAGTTCCGTTCACATTAGCTTGCAGTGCAGGTCCAGCTAATGTACGTCCGGTGACTCGAAGGAAGGCTTGCTAGCAGCCATCGCTTAATAATTGTACCAGATCATTTTTGGCAACATCGAGAAACATAGATCTACAGACAGCAATCACAGGCATCTTTAATAAGACATTTTTTGTAAGCTTAATAATAATAAGAAGGTCCAGCTATCGGATCCGACAATTGACAGCCTGACACCAACGACATGTCAATCCTAGTTAGTCGACTAACTTTAAATAGATCGGGACAGAGTTTTCAGGAAAACCGTCGTCAAAAGAAGTATAATGGTGTTTGCGACAATTGCACCGGACGAAAACAAACAAACGAGAAACAAAGAAAGGAATTTGTGAAACCGAAACATGGTTTATTGAAGATCTCTAGTATTTTTCCCAATATACGTTTACTCCTGTTCCCTTGCGAAATCCATCAGTGCTTACACAATACACAATTTTTAGTTCCTTGCAGATTCCATTTTCCTCGTGGCAAATAATTCCTTGCATACACTTTGCCGAACATATCTATCATTCAAGCCACAATATGGCAAATGCACAAGAGATACTCCTGACACTTAACCACAGCAAGAGCCGCAAGCAGGTAAAGAACCTGGGAGTTTAAAGAAACATATTTTTATGAGAAAATGGGGTAGCGACAAGAAAAACAAATTGGTGATCAAAATAAACAAGGGAGAGTATAAACTTACTATGGTCAGCCCCTCGTACACTATCAAGTCCACGAACATTGTCTAGTCCACGAGGACGTCCGCCTGGACCACCACCATATGGTCCCCCAGGACCTCCAGGTCCACCACCATCCCATTTCTTGCCAGCACCAGATCCTTTTCTGTAAGCATCTGACTTCTCGATCTGAGGCATCCAAGCATTGAAAACATAAGCTTCTAATAAATTCAGGACGCATTTGACAACACTGAGCTAGAATAGATGATTAAAAATTAGAGTGGGGAATCGAAGGATTACCGAAAACATAGTTGCAAAAAACACTCTTATGAAGTTAACAATAGCCCAGAAGAAGTCAGTGATAGTCCTGAGCCGCCATATGGAACGCTTGGACTTCACAACACCTGAACAAGTGTGTATGAAATGCATTATGCAACAAAAATTGGTAATTTCAGTCTTATGGTGTGTTTATATAGGAATTTTTAGCACCTCATCATCAACATTTGGAACAAAAATAAGAAGTCATAGAGGAGACAAAAATCCCAAATCCAACCAACCCCATGTGGGGGGCAAAAAAAAACAATCACTGGTTGTAATTTAAACGTGTTAGACCATTCCATGGAGGCACACAATTCAAGACAATGACCAAGTGAGAAAGAGCATATCAACAAGAACAACTTTTTCACTGAATGGTGCTTTGTTTGAGACAACATTTATTGGGTTCAAATCCTCTCTTATGATACCTTAGCCGGAGAACAATTTCATCTATTACATGATATGACTTCATCACCTTTTATACAATACCACATTGGAAAGTACAAAACCACATCCTCAAGTAATTCCATACACATCACATCTAAAGATATCAAATTTACAATTTAAACCAATGCCAGTGTACTTTTAAGATAAAAGATAAACTTCATTTAGACTGATTCAAAGGTATATAGGATAGGAAGAAATCAAAGATAAAATGATCAAAACTTCAATCGAGATTAAAATTCATAGGGCATGCATTAAGTACTATTAAAAAACTTCATCAAGTTAGGCAGCCTGCATCAAGCATTTTAAAAATAAACTTCATAAGGATTCATTATCAAACTTTTTGTTAGAGATCAACGGATGAAAACCAATACACAAAAACAAAGTCCTAAAATAGTCTCAGCCCATGTCACATTAAACCACCAACCTGCTTCACATCCTTTTGAAAGTTTCTATGTATAAGCAACAACTCAATGTTCTAATCAATCATGACAAGGACAGTTAAGATACGTAAACTAAATCAATGGTACCAAATGTAGAAAGTTATTGGGAACCATAAAACAAAAAGAACAAAAAGACCAAATATAAAAAAATCACTACATTGCAATCCTACTTTCAATAGTCATCACTTCTAAATGTGAACAAGGCCCAACATCAGAACAGAAAGAAAAAGCAAGAGAGAAAAAGCCAACGATAAAAGAGACTGTTAAAAAAGAAAAGAAAAGAAGGTTATCTATTCATAAACAAAAGTGTTATTTTATATGGACAGAAAGCCACCATCGGCTTGTCGATAAGCTGTCAATTTTCTAGTTATTCCCAACTTAGCTTAGATGCTCATTTTGAGAGGTGGCCATCCAGAGCCTTCCAATTAAAACAATTAAAACGTGTCTCCACAAGGCCAACATAATAACAGATTCTTGGAGCTTGGCTGTGGCTTAAAACACACTCAACCCAGCTTGCTCTGTCAAGATTGACATCGATAACATGTTTAACTCATGAGTACTAGAAAACCATAGGTAACCCAACACCAAACCAGGCAATCATTCATCTTAGACACGTTCATTAACTCAGTTCATATTGATACAAGCTCTTAAAGAACAAGTTCAGCCCCTTTCATTCTAAGAAATGTCAGCTCATTAACAAGTCCAGCAGCGGAAAATAAGAATCGAATTGCTAGATTCGGGCCCTCAGAGGGGTACTTCTTTGGTATTTTTGGGGGACCTAAATAAATTTGTTTTAAAAGGAAAGAATTCCCCAACCGGCGCATTATACATAAACAAATCCTCCTGTTGAAACAACGAAAATTTCGAAAATTTTGCCCAATTCCTACTCGCAATTAGAATAGCCCTGATGATACATGTAATATAGAATCCACAATTGTATTTATACATGCGTATATAACAATCCACAAATCAGCGTTCATTGTAATTGAACGAAACAAAAACCGTTGCAAAGGCGTAACGATACAACTTAGTTTTTTTGATGAATAGTAACGACACAAATTAGTCAAACTACCAAAGCCATAGTTTTATAGCAAAACCGATAAATACAAGCTCTAATCTCCTAAATTGTAACGAACCCAACGAACGATCTGAGAAGCAAACGCGTAAACCCTAATTTCTCATACCAATCAGATTCATAGCTTAAACATAGACTAATCAGAGGGTAAGAGAAAAGGAGGAACCTCACCGCGTTCAAACATAAGCCATGAGAGAGAGAGAGAGAGATTCCAGGGTCTTCCTGAGTCGTCTTCTTCGAACCCAAATTGATCAATTTTAAGTGGTAAACTTTTAAAGGCCCATTCAATTATATTAAAGCGAGAGATGTTGCGACGAACTTTGTTGTATTTTTGACGAGAGAACACGCGTTCTCGCGGGTTTAATTGGTCAGCGCATAACTCTTCCAATGCTGAACTGCACGTGTCGTGTTTTGAGTGGATTAGGATGAAATGCATACGTAGCATTGTTTTCGGGGTTTTTTTTTCAGGCTTTTTTTTATATCTAACGGTATTTTTCGAGGCATAAGTTATCATAATTCATAAATCCGCGCTTTCCACTTTGTCCAGTTTTAGCTGCATCCGACTCGCCCATGGGCTTGGGCCAGTCCATATCCCTCCTGATAGAAGGATAGGGCTTCAGTTCCAGTTACATCCAACCTATAAATAGGCCCAACACCTGCTTGTTTTGAAGTATGCTTCCCAACTCACCCTAGTATAGCCAGTGGCGGAACTAGAAATGCAATTGAAGGGGGTCAAACTCCTAAGAAAAATGACTCAAAAAAAATTTACTACGTAATGCAAAAAAAATATCGTAGAGTTAAAATATCAAAAATTAAGGACTAAAAATACTAAAAATAATTAAAATACACGTACCGTACTATTTGTTGATACTGAGAGGTGATAATTAAATCCTACGGGACTGCATATTCTAAAATCGTTGTAAAATAGCTTCGTTCTCAATAATTTCAATAATTTCCCTCTCGATGTATACCACCAAACTATTATTCATCCATTCGTCCCCCATCTTATTACACAAGTCAGTTTTAATTAACTTTATTGCAGAGAACACTCTCTCAATGGTTGCAGTTGCAACTGGTAAGATCAATGCCAACTCAATCAGTTGATAAACCAATGGATATAGAGTATTCTTTATTGTCTCAACCATCTTTACAGCAAGACCTTCAATATCTTGAAGCTCAGAAAAAACATCATGACTTCTCACATCATAAATGTAGTTTCGAAGTTGATCTCTAAGTATAACATGATCAATTTATGAGAAATTTTCTGGATAAAGCTCAACAAGACGAAGTAACTTCGTATGATCAAATGCTGATAATGAGCTTCTTGGATTAAGACATGCTATACAAAGAAGTAATTCCATACTTGCTTCTATGAAACGATTATCCATCTCCTGAGCGATCAAATCAATAACATGGCAAAACACTTCCACACGAAAACGATGCAAACAAGTAATTGTTTGCCCTCCATGCAAAGCCCTACCACGAGTTGGAATAATGTCTTCCATATTGGGCACAATGATAGAATGATTCACACAAAAATTTTGACTTCTTCCAAAAAATCATCTCATTCCTTCTCCCTCAAATCCTGCAATTGACGCTTCATAATTCCAACCAAATTCATAGCATTAACAATGTCTTGATCCTTTTCGTTGTAAGGCATGTGACAATTCATTTGTAATTCTCATTATATTTCTCAACAAATGCATCGTGAATACTTTGAAATGAAAATTAGTAGTGTTTGTGATTATTTGTGACAAAAAAGTTGTAATTCCCATTATATTTCTCAACAAATGCAAAGTGAATACAAAGTCAAAGCTTTGAATCTTATCCAGTATACCCAGAATCGTGGATCATTGTTCTATGTAAGTGCCATCCTCTGCTATGTTTTCAAGCACATCCAACACTGCCGACCACATACTGAAGAGACGTATTATTGTAATGTGGTATGAAACCCAACGAGTATCATCTAGTCGTGTGAGACTGGTTTCTTGATTTTTGTCCATTCCACTTCGAATGTTTCCCTTATCCAATAGCTCAACTATCTTATTATGTTGACTTTGCCGAAGAGAATCTTTTCTTTTACAAGAAGCTCCGACTATATTCACAATCATCATAGTGTAAAAAAAAAAATCACAAACTTGGATGGTATTCTTTGCAGTAGCCACAATAACCAATTGAAGTTAGTGAGCAAAACAATGAATATAGGTAACAGAAGAATTCTCCCTCAAAATGAGAGACTTCAACCCATTGAACTCACCTCGCATGTTTGATGCCCCATCATACCCTTGATCTCTCAACTTGGATATTGATAACTCGTGTCTTGCAAACAATTTGTCTATAACATTTTTCAAATTTTGGGAGCAAGTATAGATAACATGTTCCACACCAATAAACCTTTTTCTCACATGTCCATGTTTGTTCACCTATCTTAAAACTACTGTCATTTGCTCATTCACTGAATTATCTCAAGACTCATCAACCATAAGAGAAAAAAAAAACCGTCTTTAATATTTTTAATGATGGCAAGTGTGGTCTCCGCTACACATGTACTGATCAATTCCTTCTGAGTTTTAGGAGAAGTCATTTGGTTGTTTCCAGGAGCATTATATATGGCCAAGTGTGTTACGAACTTTTTTTTCTTACGTAAGCTGTATCATTTCAAGAGCTCAAGAAAATTATCCTTCCTCATTGAACTCTTAGACTCATCATGATTACGAAAATTTAATCCTTGCACCAAAAGACGACGAATGCAATCTAAAACCGATGTCAAATGAATGCAATAAGCTTTCTCTTCATCGGACCTGTGTGAGGATAACACGTGTGACACACTTTGTCGCTGATTTTTGAATGCTTCACATTGTCTTCTAACATCATTGTGAACACTATTACAGTCACCAACATGCTTACGAAAAACCCTACTGCCTTTTTTCAATTGCTAAATCTCATAGATGTAAACACATTCCCCGAATTTTTCTCCTCTAGCTCGCCTAAATAGATAACACCACAAGCAATACGCCTCATCTTTGATACACTATATTCCAACCACTCATTATTTTTGAACCATAACTCCTTAAAACCCTTCATTGTTTCTCATATTGCTTCTTGGGAAAATCGTGGTCAAATGGTTGACAAGGACCTTTGATCAAATACTCTCTACGAACTTGATCCCTAATCCCAACATCATATTCTTCAATTGGTTTACGTAACCCTAAGTCAGCAACAATATCATCTGGATTAAACTCAATACGAGGTCTTTTCAAACTAATATTCGTTTCAGAAGTAGCAGTCGCGTTAGGAGTACTAGACGACCCTACGCTGGCTGGCTTCTTTACCAAAAACTTATCTATTATCTAAATAAAACAAAACAAAACAAAATTCATCAATATAATTTCATAACCTAATCACAGTTTCACAACCTAGTCCTAATCACAATTTCAATATAATACACAATCATTAATAATTCATCACATTATTCATCGCAACAACAAATTCATCACATTATTCATCAATAATTAAAATAAATTCATCACAAATTCACAAACATTAAATAATCCTAATCAAACCCTAATAAAAGATTCACAAATTCATCAATAATTCATTACATTATTCATCATAATATCATCAATAATTCATCACATAAATTCATCAATAATCATCATATCAAATTCATCAATAAAGATCAAATTCATAATTAATTCATTATAATTAAATAAATCTATAAATTCAAAAATTATAACTAATCAAAGATTCACAAATTAAACATAATTAAATAATCAAATTCACAAAATCCCGATTCATAATCAATTAAATCTCATAATCTGTTTAATAAAAAAAAATCAAATTCACAAATTCCCAATCAAATTCATAATCTATTTTATGGTCATCGGTGTACCTAAGGCTGGAGAGAGAGAGAGAGAGAGAGAAAAAGGAAAAGTTGGAGGTGGAGAGTAGAGAGAGAGAGAGAGAGAGAAGAGAGAGAGAGAGAGAGAGGAGAGAGAGAGAGAGAGGGTTGGAGGAGGAGAGGCGGGCCAGAAAGAGAGGCAGAGAGGGAGGGGGAGGCTGGAGTCAGCCCGTGGGAGGCAGAAGGCAGAGACTGCAGGCTAGCCGCTGGCGTCAGAAGGTGAGGAGCAATCGAGCAGAGTGACAGAAGGTGGGTGTCAGGGAGAAGGGGGATTGAGGGAGAAATTTAAACCAGAGTGAAACAACGCTTTTTTTTTTAAAAAAAAAAACAGAGAGTGAAACGGAGCCCTCTTCGAATTATTTTTAAAAAATAAAGGGTCAGCTTGCGCTTTGACAGTTGGGGCCTGGGGGGGCAGGCAGGCTAGACTTAACACTTAAAAAAAAAAAATTAAGAATTTTCAGGTGATTGCCGCCCGGCCGGGGGGGGGGGGGGGGGGCTATCCCCATCGTCCCTATATAGTTTTGCCTCTAAGTATAGCCGTTGAGAAAAATTGGTAGGTGGTAAATTTTTTTAATATAATTTTATTGTTCGAATTACAATATATAATTTATAAAGGGATAAATAGAATAGGTAGATCTTATATGATTTTAAAAAATCGTGATCTTTAAACATTTTGAATCTTGGAAAGATTTCATTTAAATTAGGCTGTGTTACCATGGACAATTTTTTTTTAAAAAAGTCACTGTTGGTGTTTGTAAAAAAGTTAGACCGTTAGAGTATTTACAAAAGCATTTTTTTCTAAGAAAAAAAAAACTTCTCTAACATGTAAATTTTCTACCTGCCCCAGCACTCACGTCTCCTCTTCTCCGCGGGCAGTGAACATCTTTTGACATCTTATTCCGCACTTTTGCCAACTTCGAAGCAACCCAACGGGTCAGACATATCAAATCCACGTAGGATTGACTGAATTAAAGTTTATGGATCCCCGTTTCAATCAGTCCGTTTCAGTCCCTGAATTTTTCTGAGGCCTCCCTTTCTTACCAGGGACTACTCCCCTAGGAACCGCAGGGTTGTAATCCGTACCATTTGACTGAAACCAAAGCCTTCAGTGCCATTTGTTGAATGGTAGCTAGATTAGCCTAGAAAAAAACAGAAAGAGTGTTAGACGAAATGGAACCAGAAGCCTCACGTTTTTGCTGGTGAACCTAGCTACCATTCCAAACGCTACCGCAGCCCTCGACTAGACTTTTGTTATATATGCCCAAACATACCGTCTTGTAAATAGACTTTAAACAAATAGATTTAAACAGAGGCCAAAAGAGACCTTTGTCCTTCCTAGTACGCGCATCGAAAAAAAAAGTAACCACATGGAAGTAGAGAGAGTGCAGGCCTTGGCAATCGGTGGGCTCAAAGAGCTGCCTGAGCAATTTATCCGTCCTGCCCACGAGCGGCCTGAGAATAGCAAGGCCGTGGAGGGGGTCACTGTTCCCGTCATCTCCTTATCTCTTCCACATGATGTGCTCGTTGAGCAAGTGGCCAAGGCGTGTCACGATTGGGGATTCTTCCTCGTCACCGACCACGGCATATCACCGTCGTTGATCCAGCGGTTGCAAGAGGTTGGCCAGGAGTTCTTTGAGCTTCCGCAAGAAGAAAAGGAGTCCTATGCAAATGACGCAGCCTGTGGAAAGTTCGAAGGGTATGGGACCAGGATGACCAAGAACGATGATCAGAAGGTTGAGTGGGTCGACTATTTCTTCCATTTCATGGCTCCTCCTTCTAAGGTTGATTATGGTGTGTGGCCCAAAAACCCTCCTGCTTACAGGTATATAGAAAGACATACATCTTTACGGGAACAATCATGCACAAGGAAATTTTTTGCCATCGACCTTAATCCTTATTACCAACTAGTAGGGTTGGTAGCTCGAGATCTAAGAGGGAACTTCAAGGGATAATTTAGTTTACTGTTTTATTAATCCTAAAGTTATTTTTGTCTTTTCGTCTGGATTTTTACCTACGAGTTCCATCTGTCTTTACTCTTCTTGTTTTTTTAATCAACTTCTGTCGTCTGACGCTAGAACACTCATGTATAGATTCTCTGTCTTTGCTTTGATGTTGTCCGGTCTTTGAACCTGAAGTTATATTTCTTCCGGAAAGGAGTGCAAAAATTGAAGGCTAAGAATATAACGTGTCAAAGTTTTGATAACTTAAGCCTTAAGGAACACTGTAGAAGAGAAATTGATTGAAAACTTTTGACACAGGATTATTTACTTTTCCGTTAAATTATCATTTTTTATTTTAAATAAATATAAAAAAATTCATTCTAATTATATCTTTCACTTTTTCACACGCTTAATTACTTTAAAATTTTTACCACTCAAAACTTTAACAATCTCCCAATTACCGTATGTGCGAGAGATTCAAATGTACTGCATTATCTCTCTTGCCTCTGACACTCTGGTGCTTGTTATCCCTGCAGTTTTGTCAGTTCATAGAGTTGGGTACTTGTCCATTCGTTGGTTGGTAAGAACTAAGAAGCTGTCAATATTGAAAAGAATCTTGGCCCACGAAAAAGTGATTGAAAAGCAAAGCAAGTTACACAGAATGGACAGAGTCAGATCTAGCGTACCAAATAATATAATATTTTATGCTATCTTTTCTTGGCGGAAGAAAAAAATAGAAATGTTTTCTACATTGATAAAGAAAGCATATATAATGATCTCCTCAGGTGGTGCTTTGGCCCTTTCCATTGCATTGACCGAGGATCAAGCAATCCAAACTCTTACTTCTCTCCGCTCTCATGGTTTCCTAGCTAGGTCCCTTCTCCCAAAACAGTTTATAATTAATTATAGCATCTATGCCTTTCTGATCTCTCTTGATGTTTGTTTGCCTTTTAAGCTTCTTTTTTGTTGTCTTTAGTTTCTGCAAAATGTACTGCAGCGTGTGCTGGTTTGCTGGAGATTCTAACTTGCATAATGTACACTTAACCCAGGGAAGTCACAGAAGAATATAACAAAGAAATGGTGAGAATAACAGACGACCTATTGCAGCTACTCTCAGAAGGGCTAGGTTTGGAAGGGAAGGTTTTGAAGTCCATTCTACGAGGTGAAGAAATAGAACTGGAGATGAAGATAAACATGTATCCACCTTGCCCACAACCGGAATTGGCTCTTGGAGTTGAACCGCATACTGACATGTCTGCACTCACGTTGCTTGTTCCCAACGACGTTCCAGGTCTTCAAGTATCCAAAGACGACAACTGGATTGCTGTCAATTACTTGCCAAATGCACTTTTTGTACATGTTGGCGACCAACTTGAGGTACAGTAAATAGTTATCTTCAACAAATAACACTGCATATTTCTATTATCCAAGCTGCTAATATAAGCAGGTCAAGTAATAGTTATAGCTTTAGGGACAACAAAATAAACTTTTATGCGTTCAGTGGCCAATCTATGGGAATTTCGTTTCAGGTGCTGAGCAACGGGAAGTACAAGAGCGTTCTTCACAGGAGTTTGGTGAACAAGGAACGCACACGCATGTCATGGGCAGTGTTTGTAGTGCCCCCACAGGAGGCCACGATTGGGCCACTTGCAGAGCTTGTGGATGATCAGAACCCGGCCAAATATTCGACCAAGACTTATGCCGAGTATCGACACCGCAAATTCAATAAGCTCCCACAGTGATAGGATCCTTCACATAGCTCAGGGATTGCGGTTTGTGGAATGTTTGGTTTGTTTTTTTTTTTTTTTGTCTATTGGTCATGCTCCAATGAGGGATTTGTAATCAAATGGAGACCACGGGGCATTGCTCCCCCAAAGCCTCCAAAATTTCATTTTATGTCCTTTGCGAAAGTAGTTGCTTCCAATAAAAGTACCGGATGGTCTAAGAATTTGGTTATTATTAATTACCTGATTCTCAAGTAATATTCACAATTATGTCTTTAATTAAGTTGGAATGTTATCTCCCTACAAGTGTAATTTTCTCAAATTATTCTCTACCTCTCAAAAAGTCTCAAACTGATCAAGGTTATAACCTCCATATTTTTTTTAGTTAATTACAATTTTTCCCTTCAACTATCACTTTATTCTCAAAAATTTCATTTTAAAAAATTACTTTAAATTTTGACTCGTTATAACTTACTCTTTTCACTTTATCATTATCAGAGTTTCATCTCTCAACCAATTTGAGACGTAATTTTGAACAAAATCCGCCCCACGTGCATTGTGACCCTCAACTCAACTCAACTCACGTGAAAAGATAATTATGCTAGAATACTTATGGAAAATCTCGGTGTGATTTGATTCAAAACCTTATCTGAATCTCGTTGTGTTTTGAAGACCTTGTCATTTTCAGACAGAACCCCACATGAAAAGAGTGGCTCATTGTACAACCGATATGCAAGTTACGGTCGTCGAATAATCCTTTGAAGACAAGTTTTTCACTGAAAATCTTATTTCTCGTTCCTTACGTGTGTTGTGTTGGGAATTGGTTAGTGACTTAAAAGTTGATTGGATTTAGTGTGGGGTACGTAATTACTGTGGGTTGTAGGATGAAGCCTTTGATGTTTGGGATTATTGAAAGGAAAATTGATGGCCTAACTAGGGTTCTTGTGGCTGTGAGTCATGTTTCGTGTACACCTTCTGAAGTGGTCCCCCACCCATTATTTAACATAGGTAGCACATGGTGATGTCCTCCATGTTTGATTCTATATGGCGCGTGACATAGGATCGGTGTGTCTCCTAAATCTCAAACTTTAACACGACATCAATATTATCAAAACATATAAAAATCTAAAAAATGAATCTGAAAAAAATTATACACAAAATGAAAATTGAAAAATAGAACTCAAAGAATCTCCCCATTAGAAGATTATTAAAATTAGAATAAAAAAAATCATTGATCGGGCAGAAATAAAAACAACCAACAAAAACAGAGAGATTGGAAAAGAATTGTTTATGAGTTTTTTTGAAAATTAATTTAAATTTTATCTTCTTAATTATCACGGAAAACAAATCTATTAATGAGATGGAAAATTTTGTAAGAAATTGAAAAAGAATTTAAGGTGAAAAATCTAGTCATGACTCGTGGCACATTCTGACTGGATAACGTGTCAGTTTTGTTGTTAACCTCATAACAGTAGTTTAAAAGAGAACATTAGGAATCATCCGTCAAATTCCATGTCACATTGAATTAATTTGTCTCATTAATTTAAATATTACAGGGACATACGGAATAATTATGTCTAAAAAAAACCACTCATGATCGATGTTGTGGGGTCGACAAACTAATCCATCTTAGCTGTAAACCAACTCGTGAACATCGTACCAATTGGTTTTCAGATCATGCACGCCCAGCTTTACGTCTCGAACCAACAGCGACCAGCTTAAAGTTGCGCTTATGAACTCCGCACCATTTCGTTGACGGGTAGCCGCACGTGTTTTCTTGGCAAACCAACTATTCCAACGGAATTAGAAATCCCAAGACGTAGAGTGAATCTAGTTTAACAAAAGCTCTAAGAGGGACTATACAAATTAATTTTACCATGCCTTTCGGAGCAGACATTTTGCAACTACAACCAGATCTTAGAGTTTTTGTTGAACTTCCGTGCTCAAAAGGCCATACCAGCTTAATCGCCCATGCATCTTTCTACCATGTCCTCCGCAGTTCAGTTTGTTAGATCTTTAGAAAAGTTGCACTTTCGTGAAATTAGAGGTCTTGACATCAAACTTTCCTCCTCGAGTCTAAATGCATTTTGGTGAAGTAATCTCAAATTAATTATTATGGTCCAATCTAAATATTTTATAATAGATGAGAATCTTTACTATCACGTCTAAGAGTATTATTAGCAGGTTATCTATTCTAGCTTTTTGGCTAGAATAGAGAACCAATATAGCTAAAAAGTTAAAAATGTGTATTTTGCAGCTTATCTATTTTAACAAAATTTAACAAGTGAACAGTGGTTATCTATTTTTAGATAACTACTGTCCACTTCTTCATATTAAAATAATAATATAATTTCTCTTTCATTTTTCTCTCTCTTCCACTCATGCTTTCTCTCTATCTCTCTCTCTCTCTCTCTCTCTCTCGTTTTCATTAAAATAATAATATAATTTCTCTTTCATTTTTAGATAATCGAATTTTAAAAATATGACAGTTAGAATAAGACAAAATTTAAAAAATATGACCGTTAGAAAAAGACAAAATTTTAAAAATTCAATTTTTTAGGATAAGATAAATATTTAAAAATATGACCGTTACGAAAAAACGAATATTCAAAAAAATAAATGTTAAAAAAAGAATATATAAATCTTTAAAAAATAATATTTTAATAAAATAGTAAAAATTAATAATTAAAATAGAGAAATTATTGGAGATATTTTTAAAAAATTAATAATTAAAATAAAAAATATTTTTTTTTTAATTAAAATAAAGATCTAAATACGAAAAAGCTATTAATAATGCTCTAACAAGACTAGTTATGCTGAGTCCCCTTCCACCTTTTCTTTATGCCTAAAGGTGCAATATAGTAAAGACATGTTGGAGTGCATGAAGTTTGAAGTTGTTTCGTCTTCTTAAATTGGATCTAACGCAGAAAACGAAAAAAAAATTTGGCAGTATACTACAGACAACGACAGAGCATCAACGATACGGCTGAAGATTTGCTGGACGGTGAAGCAAACGGGACTTCACAAATAGACAAATTAGAGGAATCGTCTTGCCTCGTTGGTGGTAGGTGGGACAGCCCGTCAGTGTTTCCTGACACATCAACACGCAGATCAACTCGTTCTTCCATGATTTTTTTTTAGGCTAAATTATTCTTTACATCCCGTAGTTTAACCTTTTCCCATTTTGATTCTCAGGGTTCAATTTTCTCTAAAAATATCCCTGGGGTGAGGACTCATTACCAAATAGATCCTGGCGTCAACTCTTGGACGGAAATGCACACGTGGCTAACGGCTTACATGTGGGCAATGACAGCTGGATTTTTTTTTAAAAATCTTGCCCAATCGCAATGTGACACGTGTCACTACAATAAATAAAAATAAAAAATATTTTAAAAATAAAAAATATTTTAAAAAATAAAAAAATAAATCTTAAATCTTAAATCTTAAAAAAAAAAAAAAAAAAAAAAAAGAGAGAAAACTCGGATCGGGGGAGACCCCCGATCCTTTCCCGGTGGAGGGGTCACGGTGGAGGCCCCTCCACCGGCCCATTCTGGCCCCCAGAACTGGGCGGCCAGCGGAGGGAGGGGACTCCCCGCCCGGCCGGGGGCGGCTGGGGGACCTCCCCCATCCCGCAACAGCGGTTGCGGGATGGGGGAGGTCCCCCAGCCGCCCGAGCCGGGGAGGAGGGAGTCCTTCTTGAGAGCCGGTGCCCTGGGCCACCGTGGGGAAAGGATCGGGGGTCTCCCCCGATCCGAGTTTTTTTTTTTTTTTTTTTTTAAGATTTAAGATTTAAGATTTATTTTTTATTTTTTAAAATATTTTTTATTTTTATTTATTGTAGTGACACGTGTCACATTGCGATTGGGCAAGATTTTTAAAAAAAATCCAGCTGTCAATGCCCACGTGTAAGCGTTAGCCACGTGTGTATTTCCGTCCAAGAGTTGACGCCAGGATCTATTTGGTAATGAGTCCTCACCTAGGGATATTTTAGAAAAAATTGAACCTGAGAATCAAACTGGGAAAAGGTCAAACCTAAAAAACGTACGGAATAATTTAGCCTTTTTTTTAATCACATTCTTTCATGATTTATTTAACAAGATAACCCAACTGGACCACCGGGTTGGCAGTGTAGGCGGTTGCCTAAAGCCTCAAAACTGGACCACCCCGTCTTGCCTCGTTATTTGAGGGTATGCATTGTAGCCGGCTGCCTTCAAGCCTCAAAAACTGGACCACGCTATCTTGCCTCGTTCTTTGGGCGTATCCGACGGTAGGCAATCTAGCGGTTGTCTAAAGCCTCAAAGAATTGAGGTAATTTTTATTTTATTTAATATTTAATAGTAATTTAATTTGTATTTAATATTTTAACTAAATAAAAGAAAAAAATAATTATTAAAAACTCCTTTAAATTTTTCTCATTAGAGGTAAAGAAGTTCATAATTCAAAATTTTAAAGAAAATTATTGACTTCTAATTTTAAATTTTAATGAAAAATATTAGACTTCCAACTTTTTAAATTCTAAAGATTTCTTTTTTTTAAATAATTTCTTTCTTCCATTAGCCATAATTATGCTCTTCTTTTACTAACTTTTATTTATTTTTGTATTAAAAAGGTAGTATCCTTCTTCCTTTATAGTTAACTTTTCAAATATAAATTTAAATATCCTTCTTTCGCTTTTCTCTTAATCAACTTTTCCTTTCTTTTTGTTTATTCAAAATATCACGTTACATTCTCAACTTTCTATGCCAGTGTAGCCTTCTTCCTCTCAGGCTCTCACTGACTCACAGACCCTATTATTCTTACGTTTTAACTTTTAAACCTTACACTTTAGTTTTATACTTTTATCTTACATTTGTTTTAGTTATCATTATTTTATTTGAGTATTGAGAATTTGAAATTAAATTGAGTATGTATAATTTTATTTTTATTTTATCATTTTTATGTTTAGGATAATTATGAGATATCTAATATGTCTAATAAAAAATACAAATTTAGATATGAAAACCTAAAAAATGAAAGAAAAAAAACTGATATATTAATTTAATCTCAAAAAGTAAGAAAAATATTTTTTTAACTCAAATTCATTCATATTTAATATTTTAATATAATAATTTATAATTTGTTATAAAAAGCCTCTATGCATCGCCTAAGGCCTCAGTTATCTTCGAGGTTTTCATGCTATTATTTGCAAAGAAAGAAACAGACAACAGAAAGCTTCGACCGCACTTTGCGGCTTGGTTTTGCTTTTGTTTTCTCTGCTTGTTTTCTTCCCAGTTTCTGTCTTATGACTTTTGGTTCTTATTTTACAAGAATAGGTTTGTTGATTTTTTTTTAAAAAAAAAACAGATAACAGAAGCAAGAGCAAATTACAAAGAATCAGTGCAGAACATTGTTAGCCATCCTTCAGCCAATTCGAGGATAACAGTCTTGATGTACTTTAACCTGAATCCTTATCTAATTTCTTCTCTCCACTGCATCACGTGATACATAAGAGGTGTAGACGTGCAGTTGACCGAACCTTCTTCACATAGCAGCTCAGAGTCCTTTTTTTCCTCCTCTCCCGTGCTAGCGCCAACACGATCTCAATTGGTACAGTTTTTTTTTTTTTCCTTTCCAAAAAAGTGTATTCTTTTTCTTTTCTTTTCTTTTTTCTGAATAAACCATTATTATTAAAATATGTAAAAATTGTTTGGCATTTTCGTGAAAAACCAACAGGGGCTTTTTTGTCCATTTTATTGCTTCTAGAAGGGATCTAGAAAGAGCTTGCTGATATGTTATTGTGAGGTTTACGTATGGCTTCATTAAGGGTGTTTTGGTCATTTCCCTTGGTTCTAGAAGAAATTGGAAGGAGCTGGATTTTGTTGTAAGAGGTTTACGCGTGAAATGAACAGCTTGTACAACTGAATGAGTCCTTCGCTTGTAACGTCAAGATCTGGCCATTTCGCGCTTGCCCTTCGTTTTGTTATTTCAAGAACGTTTTCTCCAAGAAGTGCACTGATCGTCTTTACTCCCTGGTTCTGGTAGAACGTTTGAGTTTGCTGTAATAATGATAGTAGATCTGATATGAAGGCGTTATTGTTTCGTTGATCACCTCTACACGATCTCTTTGATTGATTGAGGCTTCCAGAGGTTCTGGAAGAGTGTTTGCTGGAGGTTCCAGCATTGGCCATTGATTGTACAAGGTTTGTGCGTAGAGATCAAGAGTTGTTTGGAATTAAGGTTTCCAAGTGGATGTAGAGGTTCTACATCGGTAAGATTTAGAGTGGGTTGATAGGCTAGGTTAGTCGTTTTAATAGATCACTTTGTAAATCGATTGGAAACTAGTGGATTCGAACGGCCTACAGGCCCGGAGAGTTTTTCTCTTAAGGATGTTCCTTAGAGAGTTTTCTCTTCATAACTATTCTCGGTGTTTCGATTGGGTGATTATATTTGTTGTTCTTGATTAGTTTAACTTGTTATCTTTCTAACAAATCTTGTTCTTTGTGATTGAGAGTTTGAATCATTTTGATATGAGGCTTTTGTACAAAGGACATTCAAGATTTGCTGTTTGGTAAGTTGCTGATAAGAACTTGGTATTTGGTGAGTTGATGAACTGATTATTAATTTATTTAAGTATTGAATCTGTAATTTTCGTTTCTGTAGTGAGTTCGGAGTTTCTTTAAGTTAGTTCAGAATATTCTGTTTTACATATTTGTGTTTAATTGTTTTACTGTTCATAGATTCATATCTGGTTGTTAATTAGGACTTGAATATTGAAAGAATTATATTTGTGTTGTTATTTCAGAGAATAGGTTTTAAGTTTTAAAAAGAATTATTTAATAATTTTTTTTATACCTATTCACCCCCCCTCTAGGTATTTTCCGCATAGTTGGGTCTAAATTAGGTTATTTAAAATAAAACTACTTAAAGAAGTCATATCATAAATCTGGATATGCTCGAGTAAACAAGAAAGAGAAATAAATCCAAAACGATTACAATTAGCCGCCCATTGAGCTACACCATGAGCCAACAAATTGCACTTGCGAGAAACCCAAGCCACCTTCCAATCATGCCAAGCATCCAAGCCCCGACGAATCTCCAACACCAAGACCGAAATAGCCCAACAAGTTGGTGGCTCCTCTAACAGCTCTTCCTTGCACATAACTAAGGAGTCACACTCAAATTCCATAAGAGGCCACCCGAACCTTGAAGCCAAGGAGAGAGCCTCCTTTAACGCCACTGCTTCACCAACAAAAGGATCCATAACAGCTAAGCGTTCTGTGTACAACATACAGAGGGAACTAGTAGAGTCTCAGGCAGAGATAGCTATGTAAAATCCAAAAAGTGCATTCATTTGTTCATGAAAGAATTTGGAACAAGTTATCTGTTTTTTTTTTTTTTTTTGGGCGTAAATTCCATGCCCACATAGTCAAGATTTGCAAGCGGCGAATCTTGACAAACTTCAGCCAGCATGACAAGGAAGTTAATGCACTGCAAAGCTTGGAGAAGTTTTTCTTTGTTTCATACTTCGATCTCTCCATGTAAATACGTACTCTTATAAGTGAGTTATTTGTGCCTATGTGAAGAGCACCTTAGATTGAGAGAGAATTGTGAGAGAGATGTAGTAGTTGTGAAAGTTGAGAGAAGTTCATGTATTCGTTCATTTCTTGTCAGTGAAATTCGAGTTCTCTCCTCTGTTGACATAGGCAATTGCCGAACCACTTTAACTAATTGTTTGGTTGTTAAAATTTTGGAGTGGTATAAATTTTGGAGTGTCGGAGTTAGTGAAAAAGTGAAAAGTGAGATGATTTGAATAAATTTTTTATATTTATTTAGAGTGAAAAGTGATGATTTAATGGGGAATAGAGAATTTTGAATAGTTATTTTATTGGGGCCAAAATTTTGGAGGCCCAAAATCTTGGCTTCTAAATTATGGTATTAATGTCATTTTCACCTCTAAATTTAGTTAGAGTTCTTCTCTTTTCCTTCATAAATAGATAGTAAATTTATTTTAAAAGCTTGCCCATTCACTTAAAAGATAATAAGTGAAAATAAAGACGTAGAATAATGTACCACATCTCCTTATCTCTGCCACATGATGTGCTCGTTGAATAAGTGGCCAAGGTGTGTCACAAGTGGGGGATTCTCCCCTGTCACCGACCACGGCATATCCCCGTCGTTGATCCAGCAGTTGCAAGAGGTTGGCCAGGAGTTCTTTGAGCTTCCGTAAGAAGAAAAGGAGTCCTATGCAAATGACGTAGCCTATTGAACATTCGAAGGGTATAGGACCAGGATGACCAAGAAGGTCTGGATTCAGTCAAGACCATACGGGTCCAGATGCATCTAAACCTACGATCTAGATTAAATCCCACAAAATGGATGATAAAAAGGCCACCTCGTCATTTAATGAGGCCTATCTATCGTCGGCTCAACAGTCTTGGCTGAGCTAGTTAGGTGCGTGTCCAATCCCTTTTCTTTGTCTCCACATCTGTACCAGTCATACCACTATAATTTACATGCGACCACACCTGCGACCGCTACCGCACAAACACGCATTTTCATCTAAGATATTTCCAAATCCCCATTTCAAATCTCATCCCATTTTCAAAACCACAAGAATCTTCTAAATCCAAACCAAATCCAACCAATTTCTTCCCAAATCTCCCACCCATTTCCAAATCCCTAAAATCCCTCCATTTCAAAATTTCTAGAAGTCATCTGTAAACCAAATCCAACCAGTTTATTCGTTTGGTTGAAGCTCCCTTCAGATTTGCATTTGTTAATTGCAATGACCATCACCAGTGCATCAGCTTGTTTGTTGGATTGATATTTTTTTTAGTAGCTTGTGCTATTGCATTTGTAAATTGTTTTTTTTTTTTTTTTTCTTTTTTGGGGGGGTGGAGGGGGAGAACGTACCTTCAATAAATTCAAATTTTGAAGTTGGATTATTTTTTTTAACGGGTAACTCTCTCGTTTTCCGGGGGGGGGGGGGGAATGTAGGTTTAATAAATTAAAAAAAATATTGGAAATTGGACTATTTATCATTTGGGAACTCAAGGAGCGCTTTATTCTACTTGTTTAATTTAATACCTAAAAATCATGACAAGCGCAAAGTATCCTCAAATAATAATCATGACACTCTATTTTACATCTAATGCGTGCACTTAAATGTTCACTGAAGTAAATACAAAATAGATACAAAATGACTCGCTTTGCGGGAATGAACTTTACTCTATAAGTGCTATACCCACTTTTGTTCGTACCACAAACTCAGTTACAAATTAAACCATTTTAGACTCAGACCACTAACTTCAAACCACAAACTCACTTACAAGATAAACCATTTTGAAGTCAGACCACTAGCAACAAACCACAAATTTACTTACAAGATAAACCATTTTGGAGTCAGACCACTAGCTACGGACCACAAACTCATTCATAATAAACTATTTTAAAGTTGACCACTAGTTACAGACAACATACATATACAAACAAAAAGCATCATACTTTCTCTCTCTCTCTCTCTTTACTCCCACTTTCGCAGCAAATATTTGAATACAAACAGAAGCTACAAAAAAGAAGCATCAAATGATCGCCCAGAGTCTTCTTTAAGATGACTTCTAGAAATTTCGAAATGGAGGGATTTTAGGGATTTCAAAACTGTCTGGATTTTAGGGATTTTGAAATGGGTAGAGATTTGGGAAGAAACTAGTTGGATTTGGTTTGGATTTAGAAGATTCTTGTAGTTTTGAAACGGGTTTAAGATTTGAAATGAGGATTTGGGAATATAATAGATGAAAACGTGTGTTTGCGCTGTAGCGGTTGCAAGTGTGGTTGCACCTAAATTTTAGTGGTCCGACCAGTACAGGTGTGGAGACCAAAAAAAAGGGCTGGACGCGGACCTGATTGGCTCTACCAAGAGCTGAGCCAAGCCGACGACAGATAGGTCTCATTAAACGGCGTGGCGGCCTATCTGTCGTCCTTTCCGTGGGATTTAATTCAGACCACGGGTTTGGATGCGTCTGGACCCGTACAGTTTGGACTGAATCTAGACCCGATTATATTGTGTGGCCCAAAAACCCTCCTACTTACATGTATATATAAAGACGTACATCTTTACGTGAACAATCACGCACAAGAAATTTTTTTGCCATCAACCTTAATCCTTATTAACAACTAGCAGGGTTGGTAGATCGAGATCTAAGACGGAACTTCAAGGGTTAATTTAATTTACTGTTTTATTAAGCCCTAAAGTTATTTTTGTCTTCTGCCGTTTGGACTTTTGCCTACGAGTTCCATCTGTCTTTCCTCTTCTTATTTTTTTTATCTACTTCTGTCATCTTCTTAGTTACTAATCAACATCTGTTATCTGACATTAGAACAGTACTCATGTATAGATTATCTGTCTATGCTTTGATGTTGTACGGTGTCTAAACTTGAAGTTATATTTCTTCTAGAAGGAGTGCATAAACTTGAAGGCTAAGAGTATAACGTGTCAAAGTTTTGAATCTTTTGATAACTTAAGCCTTAAGGATCACTGTAGAAGAGAAAACGGTTGGAAAGGACGGTAAAAAAAATAAGAAGAGGAAATACAGATGGAAATACAAAATAAGAAAGAGGAAAGACAGATAAAACTACAGCAGAGAAAAGAGTGACCACATTTAGCGTCTGATTAAAAAAATTACAAAATAATATCTATTTTATTATAAAATAATTTATTTTTATTATAATATTTTTTAAAATTATATATCTCTTCATTTTTTTTAGCTAATTTGGTAATTAAAAATTTACATCACCTTAGAGCATTCCTAGCCGGTTCTCTATTCTAACATTTTGGTTAAAATAGAGAATCAATTTAATAAAAAAGTCAAAAAATACCATGTAACAGCTTATCTATTATAACAAATTTTAACATGTGAACAGTGGTTCTCTATTTTTAGACAACCACTATTCACTTCACTATCTTAAAATATTAATATCTATATTTTTCTTTTCTTCTCTCACACTCTCTCTTTTTTTTTTTTTCTTTTCTTCTCTCATGCTCTCCCTCTTTTTTTTTTTTTTTTTTCTTCCTCTCGTACCCTTAAAAATAAATATTTAAAAATATAAATGTTAGAAAAAGAATAAAGAAATTTTTAAAAAATAATATTTAAATAGAATAATAAAAAATAGATAATTAAAATAGAAAAACTGCTACGAGTGTTTTTAAAAAATTGATAATTAAAATAGAGAAATATACGTTTCCGTTGTTAAAGTAAAGAATTAAATTTAAAGAAACTAGAATGTTCTTGCAATTTTAACAAACGAACACCGCTAATTCACCAACCCCGTACGAACTGTTTTGCAGAGAAGAGACTCTGTGGTAGAAGACAAGTATTGGAGATGACAAGTAGACAGAGAGAGAGCTAGGAATAGATAGATTCAACTACTCATTTTTTATTACAATTAACATATGCGTCAGAGATTCAGATGCAATGCATGCCTCTGATATTTTCAATGCCAGTTCTTACAGGGTTTTTGGCGTTTTGTTATCCAACTGCAGTTTTGGCAGTGACAGTCTGATAGAGTTGGGATCTTGTCCATTCGTTGGTTGGTAACGAGCTGCCAATCTTGAAAAAGATCATAGCCCTTAAAAAAAGAATAGACAAGCAAAGCAAATTACACAGAATGGACAGAGTCTGATCTGGCGTACCAAATAGTATAATATTTTAATAAAATGGACAGAGTCTGAAGCAACTTAGCAAGAGCGTTCTTCACAGGAGTTTGGTGAACAAGGAACGCACACGCATCACGCATGTCATGGGCAGTGTTTGGAGTGCCCCCGCAGGAGGCCACGATTAGGCCACTTGCAGGGCTTGTGGATGACCAGAACCGGGCCTAATATTCGACCAAGACTAATGCCGAGTATCGACCCCGCAATTCAATAAGCTCCCCCAGTGATAGCTCGAGGATTGCGGTTTCCCCCAAAGCCTCCAAAAACTTCATTTTATGTCCTTTGCAAAAATGACTGCTTCCAATAAAAGTACCAGATGGTCTAAGAATTTGGTTGTTATTAATTACCTGATTCTCAAGGTAATATTTACAATTATGTCTTTAATTAAGTTGGCATAGTCTTTTGGTCCTTACAAATGTGATAACTTCCATACTTTTTTTTAGATTAATTACATTCTTTTTTCCTTTGAACTATCATCTCATTTTTAATAATTACTCTAAATTTTGACTCGCTATAACTTTCTTCTTTAACTCTGTCTTTATCACGGTTTCATCTTCCAATTGATTTAAGAACGTCATTTTGAACGGAATTCATTACACGTGTATTATAGGTAACTCTCAATCCACGTTAAAAGACAATTATGCCCATGAAGAAAATAAAACGCTGGTTTTCCAAATTTTGCCAAAGTGGGTCTTGCTCGCATTGCCTGAACCAGTTGCTGCACGTTGACACCTCTTCAATCAGCCTGTGTGTTTTGGTTCAGCGTTATTTCTACAAACCGACATCCAACCACTTAGGGTAAATCGCAGTGCGTTTTGATTCAAAACCTTGTCTGGATCTCGTTGTGTTTTGAAGACCTTGTCATTTTCGAACTCCACGTGAGAAGAGTGGCACATTATGCATCCGATACGATCGAATCCTCTTAAAATCTCATTATTTAATAATGGTAGCATATGGTGATGACCTCCATATTTGATTCTATATGGCTGTGTGATACAGGATGATGTGTCTGAAAATTGAAAAATAGAACTTAAAGAATATCCCCATTAGAATACTGTTAAAAATAGAGTAAAACAAATCGTCACAGAAATAAAAACAACCAAAAAAAACAGAGAGGGGAGAACTAGCTAGGGGCAGCCGAACATAAGAAATTTTTTTGAAACGTATTTGTTTGGGTGTGGGTGAAAGTGGTGGGCATATAGAAAAGATGTTCAAAAAAAATATTATTAAATATATTCTGTCAGAAACTTTGAAGTTACCACGAGTATATTTGAGAGAAAAGTTATTGAACAACGAATTTTTTATGGGGGTTTTTTTTTTTTGAAAAATTAATTTAGATTTTGTATTTTTTTATCACGGAAAACAAATCTACTAATAAGAGATGAAAAATATTTTGTAAGAGATTGAAAAAGAATTTAAGGTGAAAAATCCAGTGACCCGTGTCACATCCTGGTTGGATAATATGTGTAGGTGCAGCGTTTTGTCGTTAACCAATTAATAATAGCCTAAAATAGAGCTTAGGAATCAATCCTTCAAATTCGATACCACAGCTACTAATTTGTCGCATTTAATTAAATATCATAGGGATCTACAAAATAATTATGTCTATAAAGAGCATTATTGTTGTGGGGTCCTTTCCTCAAGTGGCAAACTAATATAACCAGCTTAACTGTAACAAACTCGTGAACATCCAGCTTTTCAGTTCATGCACGCCCAGCTTTTCGTCTCGAACCAACAGCGACCAGCTTTACGTCTCGAAGGGTAGCTGCACGTGTTTTCTAGGCAAAACAACTATTAATTAGAAATGCCAAGACGTAGGCGATTTTTGTTTCTGGGCATAAAATTTTTAACAAAATAAATATATTTTAAAATTTTTAATTTTTATATATATAACTTTATTTTTTACAAATTTTAATAAAAATAAAATAAAAATTTTTAAAATTTTTAGAATATTTTTTAAATTTTAACAAACAAACATTCTCGTAAAGTCAGTCTAGTTTAACGAAAGCTCTAAGAGGGACGTGCAATTTAGCAAATTGTACTTTTGTGGCACTGGAGATCTTAGCATTAAACCTCCCCTTGAACCGAGATGCAATTTTTGTAAGAGTGACAGTCCAATTCTAAATAGTTATGATTCAATTGAAATATTCTGTATAGATTCAAAGCTTTTACTGTCACATTCAATCGAGAAGACGGGTTATCGTGAGCTCTCTTCTTTCTTAATCCACCCTTTCTTTATACCAAAAGGTGCCATTATTTTTTTTTACACTAAATAATACCTAAAGGTGCAATACAGCAAAGACTGGTTGGAGTGCGTGAAATTTGAAGTTGCTTCATCTTCTTAAATTGGATCAACACCAGAAAACAAAAGAAAATCGGCAGCATACCATAAACAACGACAGAGTGTCAATCATTTGGCAGAGGCTTTGCTGGATGCTGAAGCAAACTTACTTCACAGATAGATAAAGGTGCGAAGTATAAAATTTTACATTTTCTATAATTTTAACATAATAAAAAATTACAATATAATCTTCTTCTCCCTATCACATCATTACTTTTTACTATAATAAATATTAAAAAATTATCTATCTTTTCACTTTTTCACCGAATTCAATACCTTAGACAACCCAACACACCAAGAATTGTCTTGCCTCGTTGGCTGTAGGTGGAACAGCCCGTCAGTGTTTTCTGATATATCAACACGCAGATCAACAGTGTTTCATGATTCATTTAACAAGAGAACCGGACTTCCCCCCTGTCTTGCCACGTTCTTTGCGCGTATGTGAGCATAGCAAGCCTACTAGCCTAACGTGTTGCCTAAAGCTACAAAATGGCATAAGAAGCTCTCAACTTCTTTTTTTATTTAGCCTATATTGGGTTGTCAAGATTTTTTTTAAAAAAAAATTTCATAATTAATTTTTCACCGATTTTAACATCTTTTTTATAAATTCTAAATAAAATTTTTATAAAATATAATAATTTTTTACAAACTTCAATATCTTTTTAGAAACTCTAATAACTTTTTCACCAATCTCAACAGAATCTATACTACCTTCGACAACAAAAATATTTCACTCGAGTAGCTGGATGGATTGAGTTTTGTGTTCAGTGAGTGGGGGAGGGTATTTATTACCTTCCCATTTACGTCCACTTAAATAAATAGAAAAATCAAATCCTAAACCAATACCTCATCTTTACGATTGCGTGAGTGATGACAAAACACTGCAAGTCTCTCAAAAATATCAGTAGTTCAACATTAACCTCTAGTTTTGTGCCATGTTACAACACCAATCCTGTTCTTGTCCAATAACCATTCTGAGTGGGGCACAGGAACTAGGGCTAAACTGAGAGAAATAGAATGTTACGCCTACAGTACAAAACAACTGTCATTAGCTCACTAAAAGACGGTGACTGTCGGGCCCAACGATCCTTTGGTTTGTGGTTCGACTTACGAAATTGTAGTGAACTCCTTTTATTGTTGACCTACCGAAAAGGATGTGAGACAGAGTGGGAAGCTAAACTATACTGCAACCATGCTTTTGCCCATCCAAACTCTGCCTTTAATATTTAGAAAATTTTTATTTTTAATCTTTAAATTTTACCCGCTTTTTTTTAGGAAATAGTAACTGAGTTTTAAATTTGAATTTTTAAGTCATTGAGTTTTAATGAAGGCAGTATACTTCTTTCTTTATAGTTAGCTTCTCAATTATTGATTCTAATATCTTACTTTCACTCTTCTCTTTACTAACTTTTTCTTATTTTTCTGTTTATTCAAAATATCACGTTACATTCTCAACTTCCCAGGCCTTAGCCATCTTCTTTCTCTCAAACTCTCACTACCTCACAAACCCTATTATTCTAACCTTTATACTTTTAAACTTTACATTTTAATTAATCGCCCATGCATCTTTTTATCATATCCTCTGCAGTTTAGTTTGTTGGATCTTTAGAAAGATTGCACTTTTGTGGAATTGGAGGTCTTAACATCAAATCTTCCGCCTCGAATCTAAATATATTTTCGTGAAATTATGGTGATGATATAATCTAAAATTAATTATTATGGTTCAATTTAAATATTTTATAATAGGTGAGAATCTGTATTATCACACCTAATAAGACTAGTTATGCTGAGTGCCCCTTCCATCTGTTCTTTATGCCTAAAGGTGCAATATAGTAAAGACAGGTTGGAGTGCATGAAGTTTGAAGTTGTTTCGTCTTCTTAAATTGGATCTAACACAGAAAACGAAAAAAAATTTGGCAGTATACTACACACAACGACAGAGCGTCAACGATACGGCAGAAGATTTGCTGGACGGTGAAGCAAACGGACTTCACAAATAGACAAATTAGAGGAATCGTCTTGCCTCGTTGGTGGTAGGTGGGACAGCCCGTCAGTGTTTCCTGACACATCAACACGCAGATCAACTCGTTCTTCCATGATTTTTTTTTTAATCACATTCTTCATGATTTATTTAACAAGATAACCCAACTGGACCACCGGGTTGGCAGTGTAGGCGGTTGCCTAAAGCCTCAAAACTGGACCACCCCGTCTTGCCTCGTTTTTTGAGGGTATGCATTGTAGCCGGCTGCCTTCAAGCCTCAAAAACTGGACCACACTGTCTTGCCTCGTTCTTTGGGTGTATCCGACGGTAGGCAATCTAGCGGTTGCCTAAAGCCTCAAAGAATTGAGGTAATTTTTATTTTATTTAATATTTAATAGTAATTTAATTTGTATTTAATATTTTAACTAAATAAAAGAAAAAAATAATTGTTAAAAACTCCTTTAAATTTTTCTCATTAGAGATAAAGAAACTTATAATTCAAAATTTCAAAGAAAATTATTAACTTCTAATTTTAAATTTTAATGAAGAATATTAGACTTCCAACTTTTTAAATTCTAAAGATTTCTTTTTTTTAAATAATTTCTTTCTTCCATTAGCCATACTTATATTATTCTTTTCACTAACTTTTATTTATTTATTAAGAAGGTAGTATCCTTTTTCCTTTATAGTTAACTTTTCAAATGTTGATTTAAATATCCTACTTTCACTTTTCTCTTAATCAACTTTTCCTTTCTTTTTGTTTATTCAAAATATCACGTTACATTCTCAACTTTCTATGCCAGTGTAGCCTTCTTCTTCCTCTGAGGCTCTCACCGACTAACAGACCCTATTATTCTTATGTTTCAACTTTTAAACCTTACACTTTAGTTTTATATTTTTATCTTACATTTGTTTTAGTTATCATTATTTTATTTGAGTATTGAGAATTTGAGATTAAGTTGAGTATGTATAATTTTATTTTGTTTTATCATTTTTATGTTTAGAATAATTATGAGATATCTAATATGTCTAATAGAAAATACAAATCAAGATATGAAAACCTAAAAAAAGGAAGAAAAAAAAACTGATATATTAATTTAATCTCAAAAAGTAAGAAAAATATTTTTTTAACTGAAATTCATTCATATTTATATTTTAATATAATAATTTATAATTTGTTATAAAAAGCGTCTATGCATCGCCTAAGGCCTCAGTTATCTTCGACGTTTTCATGCTATTATTTGCAAAGAAAGAAACAGACAACAGAAAGCTTCGACCGCACTTTGCGGCTCGGTTTTGCTTTTGTTTTCTCTGCTTGTTTTCTTCCCAGTTTCTGTCTTATGACTTTTGGTTCTTATTTTACAAGAATCGGTTTGTTGATTTTTTTTTTTTTTTTTAAAAAACAGATAACAGAAGCAAGAGCAAATTACAAAGAATCAGTGCAGAACATTGTTAGCCATCCTTCAGCCAATTCGAGGATAACAGCCTTGATGTACTTTAACCTGAATCCTTATCTAATTTCTTCTCTCCACTGCATCACGTGATACATAAGAGGTGTAGACGTGTAATTGACCGAACCTTCTTCACATAGCAGCTCAGAGTCCTTTTTTTCCTCCTCTCCCGTGCTAGCGCCAACACGATCTCAATTGTACAACTTTTTTTTTTTTTTTTTCCTTTTCAAAAAAGTGTATTCTTTTTCTTTTCTTTTCTTTTTTCTGAATAAACCATTATTATTAAAATATGTAAAAATTGTTTGGCATTTTCGTGAAAAACCAACAGGTGCTTTTTTGTCCATTTTATTGCTTCTAGAAGGGATCTAGAAAGAGCTTGCTCATATGTTATTGTGAGGTTTACGTATGGCTTCATTAAGGGTGTTTTGGTCATTTCCCTTGGTTCTAGAAGAAATTGGAAGGAGCTGGATTTTGTTGTAAGAGGTTTACGCGTGAAATGAACAGCTTGTACAACTGAACGAGTCCTTCGCTTGTAACGTCAAGATCTGGCCATTTCGCGCTTGCCCTTCGTTTTGTTATTTCAAGAACGTTTTCTCCAAGAAGTGCGTGATCGTCTTTGCTCCCTGGTTCTTGTAGAACGTTTGAGTTTGCTGTAATAATGATAGTAGATCTGATATGAAGGGCGTTATTGTTTCGTTGATCACCTCTACACGATCTCTTTGATTGATTGAGGCTTCCAGAGGTTCTGGAAGAGTGTTTGCTGGAGGTTCCAGCATTGGCCATTGATTGCACAAGGTTTGTGCGTAGAGATCAAGAGTTGTTCGGAATCAAGGTTTCCAAGTGGATGTAGAGGTTCTACGTCGGTAAGATTTAGAGTGGGTTGATAGGCTAGGTTAGTCGTTTCAATAGATCACTTTGTAAATCGATTAGAAACTAGTGGATTCGAACGGCCTACGGGCCCAGGAGAGTTTTTCACCTTAAGGATGTTCCTTAGGGAGTTTTCTCTTCGTAACCATTCTCGGTGTTTCGATTGGGTGATTATATTTGCTGTTCTTGATTAGTTTAACTTGTTATCTTTCTAACAAATCTTGTTCTTTGTGATTGAGAGTTTGAATCATTTTGATCTGAGGCTTTTGTACAAAGGACATTCAAGATTTGCTGTTTGGTAAGTTGCTGATAAGAACTTGGTATTTGGTGAGTTGATGAACTGATTATTAATTTATTTAAGTATTGAATCTGTAATTTTCGTTTCTGTAGTGAGTTCGGAGTTTTTTACAGTTAGTTCAGAATACCCTGTTTTACATATTTGTGTTTAATTGTTTTACTGTTCATATATTCATATCCGGTTGTTAATTAGGACTTGAATATTGAAAGAATTATATTTGGTTTTGGTTGTTATTTCAGATAATAGGTTTTAAGTTTTAAAAAGAATTATTTGATAATTTTTTTTATAACTATTCACCCATTCTAGGTATTTTCCGTGTAGTTCGATCTAAACTAAGTTTTTCACCTAGTTTTGATGGAATCTCAGCATATATAACATATGAAATTGTAGCAACCGATACAAATCCTTTAATATCTGCTCAGTCCACGAACATACCTTGATGGTCTGACAATGCCGCTCACAACTTTGAGTATATTGACCACTCTTTTCTTTGATGGAGAGAGCCCAATCATTGCAATAGCTCCCTGTTCACATTATAGATTATAAATTAGAAGAAACATATTAGAATTACCAATAGAAAGCCCGAATAAGACAACAAGGGATGAAATAATTACTGTGAAGGTTATACCTCTATTGTATTCATGGTGGAATTAAGCAGAGTTGGAAGTGCTCTGGTCCCAACATATGCGTCTCCTTCAACCGATAACTGCTGGAATCTAACTTCAATCTTAGGGATCTCTATCCCTACCCTGTTCACATAAAAATTTAATGATCAATACTATTTTGGATTGGAAGACCGAAGTCCTAACTTTCTTGCTAAACAAAAAGAAAAAGAAAACAACAGACGAAAAGGAAACACAAACAGCAAAATAGAATTGAAATAACTCTTGACTCTTTCGTATTCCCAAGAAATGCAATTGGCTTTCATGGTTCCAACTGGGGCACAAGGCAAAACCAAGCATTGTTTCTGTAAGAACTTTGACACAATAACAGCTATCACTTTTAAAATGTGCCGAATATAGTGATTATTGACCGAAATATAGGTAGATTTGAAAGTAATAAATGATCTTATTACCGAAGTTCTAAGCAAATTTAAAACCAGTAGCTAAGATTTGACAATAGAATGCTTATGAAAATATACATTGATGCGGTTCAATTTTTTTTTCCTTTTTCAAAAATCTCCTGACAACAATCCAGCAATTATGTAAGTGGAACATCTAATATTCAGTTTGGCTCAGAAGAAATAGAGATTAAGGAAATCAAACCGGAACAAACTTGATTTTCCCTACTAGAACCTTTGGCCTTACTTTTTCCGTCGTTCATATTATTTTTTCAAACAAAATCAGCAAAAACACTACATGCAAAAGCTGATCCTTGTTTGGTTCCGGCCTCTGTTTGCAGTATATATTTGAGATAAAGATGAAAACAAACCTATCGGTTCTGTCCCTAATTCTCATTAGGAACTTCTCGTTGTCCTGTTCAACAACCTTGAGAATGCTCTCCATCAACTGCCTCTTATCCTGACTCCCAAGGTTTGTGACATCAACCTCACCGTGCACCACCCTTCCATTGCTCATCACCTGCTTTAGCATCCCTGTCCTCACCCTATCATAGGTGGGCAGCCTCTCTATGGCCGCCCACTTCAACTCCTCCTCGTCGTTAACCACCTCCCGTGCGCTTCTCTGAAACACG